>UESW01004565.1:29955-114269 GCA_900491605.1 Calamus simplicifolius | reverse complement strand
TGGTCACCGGCGCTCCAATCACTGATTCCCTCCTTTTGGGTGCCATTAGATCTTTGGAAAGTTTCGATTTGGATGGAATTAGAGGTGGGGAAGTTTTGGAAGAATTTTGGAAGAGTTTGGTTAGGATTTGAGAAGTTATGAAATGACGAGGTGTCGACTCTGCCCTAATAAATCAATTTTGGAATCCCAGGTGTCGACTCCCGCAAAGTCGGGTGTCGACTCCAAATCGCTAACACAGTCAGCGCTCGAACTGGAGTCGGCTCCACTTATACGGGTGTCGGCTCCAAGGTCAGGGACCGAGAGCGACACAGTCAGAGGTGTCGACTCCTCATTCTGAGGTGTCGACTCCAAAGACAGTTTCAGAAAAAAATATTGAGATTCAAATGACTGAAACTTCAAAAAGAGTTCAATAAAAATTTCAAAAAATCTTTGAAATATCAAGGATCAAATAGCTCAAATGACTAGATAATTTGTCCTTAAAATTGTGAGAGGATTTTCAAGAAATTTATAGAAATCTAGATTCTCATTCCTTAGGGTTTCAAAATCACTCTAAAGGGTCACATATTCCTAATTCACCTCTAAGATAACAAAATCTCTCTTCACTCAAGGGTTTTGTAAATATGTCAGCTAATTGTTCCTCTGTATTAACATATTCAAGACAATTTCATTATTAGCTACATGTTCTCTTATGAAATGATATCTAATTTCAATGTGTTTTGTTCTTGAATGTTGAATTGGATTTTTAGTCAAATTTATTGCACTCGTGTTATCACATCTAATTGGTGTTTTATCAAGGGTTATGCCATAATCTTCAAGTTGCCTCTTAATCCAAAGGATTTGAGCACAGCAACTTCCAGCTGCAACATACTCTGCTTCAGCAGTAGATAATGCAACCGAATTTTGCTTTTTGCTAAACCAAGAGATTAAGTTACATCCTAAGAATTGACATGCACCACTTGTGCTTTTTCTATCTAATTTACATCCAGCATAGTCAGAATCAGAATATGCAATTAAATTTAAAGTTGAGTCTCTAGAGTACCATAAACCTACATTTTTAGTTCCACTTAAATATCTTAAAATTCTTTTTACAGCAATTAAGTGAGATTCTTTAGGTTCAGATTGAAATCTAGCACATAAACATACTGCAAACATAATATCTGGTCTACTAGCTGTTAAGTAAAGAAGAGATCCAATCATACCTCTATAATGTTTTTGATCTACTTTCTTACCATCTTCATCTTTGTCCAATTTGCACGAAGGACTCATAGGAGTTCCAAGTGGCTTGATTGACTCCATTCCAAACTTCTTGAGCAGTTCTTTTGTGTATTTGGCTTGATTGATGAAAATTCCTTCTTTGCTTTGTTTGATTTGAAGTCCTAGGAAGAAGTTGAGTTCTCCCATCATACTCATTTCAAACTCACCCTGCATCAACTTAGCAAATTCTTGACATAACAAGTTGTTAGTAGCACCGAATACAATATCATCACATATATTTGTACTACTAATAAATCTTTATCTTTTCTTTTCAAAAATAATGTTTTATCAACATTTCCTCTTACAAAATCATTTTCAATTAAAAATTTACTTAATCTTTCATACCAAGCTCTAGGTGCCTGTTTCAAACCATATAGTGCTTTGTGTAATTTAAAAACATGATTTGGAAATTCATGATCTTCAAAACCAGGTGGTTGTTCAACAAACACTTCTCATTTATAAATCCATTTAAAAATGCACTTTTAACATCCATTTGAAATAAATTGATATGCATATGACATGCAAATGCAAGTAATAATCTAATTGCTTCAAGTCTAGCTACAGGTGCAAAAGTTTCATCAAAATCAATTCCTTCTTCTTGATTATATCCTTTTGCAACTAATCTAGCTTTGTTTCTAATTACTATGCCATTTTCATCTAATTTATTTCTAAATACCCATTTTGATCCTATAACAGAATGATCTTTAGGTCTATCTACAAGAGTCCAAACATTATTCCTAGTAAATTGATTTAATTCTTCTTGCATAGCTAACATCCAATTATTATCTTTTTCTGCTTCTTCAATAGTTTTAGGTTCAATTTGAGATACAAATGCAAGATGATTATTGATGTTTCTCATTGATGATCTAGTTCTTACTCCTTGAGATGGATCACCTATAATTAATTCTCTTGGATGACCATAGGCATATCTCCAATCTCTAGGTAGATCTATATCATTATGATTTGCATCAACAACATCAACACTAGGAGAATCATTATCTTTAGCTTCTTGTTCATGATCTGAAGATACATCTATATTCAATTTTTCAATATCTCTTTCTAGAATGTTTGTATCTTCCTCATCATCAATCTTTTCAGAACTTGATGCTAAAGATTCATCAAAAATTACATGAATAGATTCTTCTACAATTAAGTTTCTCTTGTTAAATACTCTATAGGCTTTACTAGATGTTGAATATCCTAAGAAAATGCCTTCATCAGATTTTGCATCAAATTTTCCTAGATTATCTTTGCCATTATTATGAATGAAACACTTACAACCAAATGCATGAAAATAACTTATGTTTGGTTTTCTATTATTCCATAGTTCATAAGGTGTTTTCTTAATGATTGGCCTAATTAGAGCTCTATTAAGAATGTAGCATGCCGTGTTTATAGCTTCCGCCCAAAAGTATTTTGGTAGGTTGCTTTCACATAGCATGGTACGGGCCATGTCTTCTAAGGTTCTATTTTTCCTTTCAACTACTCCATTTTGTTGCGGTGTTCTAGGTGCAGAAAAATTATGATGAATGCCATTTTCTATGCAAAAGTTTTCAAATAAATGATTTTCAAATTCAGTGCCATGATCACTTCTTAGAGACACTATGGTGTTGTTTTTCTCATTTGTGACCTTCTTGAAGAATTTCAGAAATAATGGAAAGGTCTCATCCTTATGAGCTAAAAATAATACCCAAGTGTATCTAGAATAATCATCTACAATCACAAGACCATATTTCTTTCCTCCTAGACTTGTGGTTCTAGTAGGTCCAAAAAGATCCATGTGAAGTAGTTCAAGTGGCCTAGAAGTGGAAACAATATTTTTAGTTTTGAAAGAATTTCTAGTTTGTTTTCCAAATTGACATGCATCACAAATTTTATTATTTTCAAAATCTAGTTGTGGAAGTCCTTTTACTAAATCCATTCTAATTAATTTTGAAATAAGGTGTGTGCTTGCATGACCTAATCTACGATGCCACAACCAACCAATCTCATTCATATTAGCATTATTAGCAACTAAGCAATGATTACTAGTAGACAAATTGTCTAAATCAATCAAGTATACATTGCCATTTCTATTTCCAATAAAAACAATGCTATTATCAATGGGATTAGAAACTGTGCATATAGAAGATTCAAATGATACTTTAAAACCTTTATCACATAATTGACTAATGCTAATTAAATTATGTTTCAAACCATTAACATATAAGACATTTTCAATATATGTGGAGGGAGTTATTTGAATGTTACCAAACCCCAAGATTTGGCCTTTGCCATTATCACCAAATGTAACTACTCCTCCTCTTTTGCTTTCAAGGGTGATGAATTGATCCTTGTCACCCGTCATGTGCCTTGAGCAGCCGCTATCGAGATACCACTTTCGCTTTGATCTTTTGGCCGCAAGACACTCCTGCAAAAATAATTAAGTCTTATATTTAGGTACCCAAGCCTTCTTGGGTCCTTCATGGTTAGTAGCATAAAAGACTGTTCCTTTGGGAACCCATATTTCTTTCCTTTATTATTTAACTTCTTGTCAATTTTCTTAAAATTGCATTCAAAAACTTTGTGTCCCTTCTTGTTACAGTAATGACATGTAACATTATCATTGTTTTGTTCCTTTCTAAAAAAGTTTTTGACAAATTTTTGTTTAAGTTAGGTCTATAACCTAAACCAGCCTTATCATATATAGCTCTTTGATTACTTAACAATAAATTAAGTTTTTCAGAACTATAAGTGAATTTATCAACAATATTTTTATATTTATCAACTTCCTTCTTTAGTTTATCATTTTCATTGGAAATTGATTCTTTTTCTTTTACAATTTTCATTTTCAGATTTCAGCACTTTAGTTTCATTATTAAGATTTTCTTTTTCTTTAATGAAAGTTAAATTTTCATTTTTCAAAAACTTATATTTCTTTTTCAAAACTTTGAAATCACCAACAAGTTCATTAAAAGCATCAAACAATTCATCAAAAGCAAAGTCATCACAAGGATTTTCGGAACTTACCTCACTGTCGTCGTTTGCCATAAAGCAAATGTTTGCAACTTCCTTTTGATCTTCCTCTGAAGAAGATTCATCACTATCACTCCAGGTTGCAACATAGGCTTTCTTCTTCTTCTTAAAAGTCTTTTTCAGTTGAGGACAATCATATCTATAATGCCCCGGTTTCTTACATTCATAGCAAATCAAGGGCTCTTTCTCTTTGTCCTTGTCCTTATCTTTTTCTTTTTCTCCTTCCATCTTAGCTCCAAATTTCTTTTTGTGGAAGGGTTTCTTTCTCCTCATGAATTTTTTGAATTTTCTTGCTAGAAGAGCTGTATCATCATCATCATCATCATTTTCACTACAGCTCTCCTCACTTTCAGCAGCCTTAAGAGCTATGGTCTTTTTCTTTTTCACATCCTCTTCTATGTGCTGCTTCATGGTCAATTCATGGGTCATTAGGGATCCTAGAAGCTCCTCTAAGGGTAAGGTGTTGAGGTCCTTTGCTTCTTGGATTGCTGTCACCTTCGCTTCCCACGTTCTTGGAAGTGACCTGAAGAATTTTACGAACAAGTTCAGAGTTAGAATATGTTTTGCCTAAACTTTTCAAACCATTTACAATATCAGTAAATCTAGTGTACATGCATGCTATAGTTTCAGTTTGTTCCATGCTAAATAATTCATATTTGTGCACTAGAATATTGATCTTAGATTCTTTAACTTGATTGGTACCCTCATGGGTAACCTCTAATCTATCCCAAATCTCCTTTGCGGAATTACATGTGAGATTCTATTAAATTCATTAGCATCTAAAGAGCAATACAAGACATTCATGGCCTTAGCATTGAGCTGTGCCATTTTCCTATCATTATCATTCCAATCCCTTTCGGGCTTAGGAACAATAGTGCCATCAACAATGTGTGGGTGTACTAGGTCCATTAATTATAACACCCCACAATTCATAATCAGAAGCTTGAATGAATATCCTCATTCTTGCTTTCCAATATGAATAGTTGGAACCATTAAATAAGGGAGGTCTATTCGTAGAATGACCTTCGGCAAATGATCCAACTGAGCTGCCATTTGGATCTTTAGCTCTTGATCGTGTGATCAAAATCTAATGAGCACTTGCTCTGATACCAATTGTTGGCCCAGATGACAACCCAAGAGGGGGGGTGAATTGGGTTCTTTAAAAAATTTAACCTCTAAAAAAAATTGTTTGCTTAAGATGAATGAAAGTAAATGCAATGCAAATATAAAGCACAATCAATGAGAGAGATAGAGATAGAGACAATAGAAGCACGGCAAACACAAAGATTTTATAGTGGTTCGGTGTATCCAACACCTACGTCCACTCCCAAGATCCACTTGGGTCCACACTATAATCTCCTCGATTACAGCCGAGTTGTTTTACAAGCTCACAACCCAAACTTGTTGTTTTACCCGGGATCACAACGAACCCAGCCGGTTTTTCGGGCTCACCAGCACACAACCCTAAACTCAAGCTAATCTAGCTTGACCCGAGGTATACAACCTCCACTAGTTCAATCCCTTTGATTGAACTAGGCACAAACAAAAAGAATATAGTTTTTCAAAGATACACAGCTCCTCAATGAGCAAATATTCAAAAATAAGTAAACAAGTTTAGAAAAGCCTGATTTGAAGTTGTTTGGCTTTGAGCTTTTCTTCTTTTCTTCTTTTCCTCTTCTCCTTTGGAATGATGAATCAAGCCTCAGCTTTAATCCCTCACAGTCGTTGCAGTTGAGAAGATTGGAAATGGAAGAACAGAGCTTTTCTTCAATTTGGGAAATCCACGATTTTTTGATTTGAACGCCTTGGATTCCTCTTTGAGCTTTTTGGAGTGGAAGGATTTGAGTTTGAAGGTTTTTCTCTTGGATTCAGGCTCAGGATTTCTCGGATTTTTGATTTGAAATTTTTTCTATTTTCCGTCTTTTTTTTCGGGTGTTTTCCCCTTTTTATAGATTTCTTCAATCCATTTTTGGGATGAAACTAGCCGTTGGAGTGTACCTGGAAACAAAATATATCCGTTAGAAATTAGGTAAAAAGGAAATATTACCGTTAGAGCTGATCTGGCATTTTAAATTTTCATCCCAGTCAGGTTGGAGTCGGCTCCAACTTTTCAGGTGTCGGCTCCAGATCGTTTTACCAAAAATAGAAATTTCGAGTTCGTTGAGGAGTCGGCTCCGAAAAAGTAAGTGTCGGCTCGCCATCGTCAGGTGTCGGCTCCCGAATACTGTAGGTGTCGGCTCCAGGATGCTCAAAAAATAAGCGTTCTGTCCTGCATCGGAGTCGGCTCCAGACACTGTAAGTGTCGACTCCAAAACTCTAGGTGTCGGCTCGAAACTCTAGGTGTCGGCTCCGGATCGTATCAAAAATCAGATTAAAATTGAATTGGCCATGGGGTCGGCTCCAGATTTCTAGGTGTCGACTCCAAGCTCTGAAACTTTGAAATCTCTGATTTGTATTTGATTCAAAATTTATTTCTTAATTCCTTTAAATTGATCAAATAAATTTAAGTCCTGAAACACTTATAAAATCCATTAGTAATCAAATAAATATACTCAATTCCTTTATTAATCATCAAAATCAATAAATGGATCAATAGATTGATATCTAGTTCAGATACAAACAATAAACATAATATCAGGTCTACTAGCAGTGAGGTAAAGAAGAGATCCAATCATACCTATATAAATCTTTTGATCTACTTTCTTACCATCTTCATCCTTGTCAAGTTTACATGAGGGACTCATAGGTATGCTGAGAGGTTTGCCAATTTTCATACCAAACTTCTTGAGAATTTTCTTTGTATACTTTGTTTAGTTGATAAAAATCCCTTTCTTTTCTTGCTTGATTGGAGTCCAAGGAAGAATTTAGTTCCCTCATCATGTTCATTTTAAATTCTTCCTGCATCAACTAAGCAAACTCTTAATAAAGAGAGTTATTAGTAGCACCAAATATTATATTATCTACATATATCTATATAACTAACAAATCTTTTTTCTTTCTTTTCAAAATAGGATTTTATCAACATTACCTCTATAATATTATTTTTAATCAGAAATTTGCTAAGCCTATCATACCAAGCTCTAGGTGCTTGCTTTAAACCATAAAGTGCTTGTAAAGTTTAAAAATATGATTTAAAAATTTATGATCTTCAAAATCAGAAAGTTGTTCAACATAAACTTTTTTCATTTATAAAATCATTTAAAAATATACTTTTTATATCTATCTGAAATAAGTTGAAGTTCATGCAACATGCAAATGCAAGTAACAATCTAATTGCTTCTAATCTAGCTATTGACGCAAAAGTTTCATCAAAACCAATACATTCTTTTTGATTATAACATTTACAACCAGTCTAGCCTTATTTCTAACTACAATATCATTTTCATCTAATTTATTTCTATAAACCCATTTGGTTCCTATTACGGGATGATCTTCAGGTCTTTCAACTAAGGTCTATACTTTATTTCTAGTAAACTGATTCAATTCCTCTTGCATTGCTAACATCCAATTACTATCATTTTAGCTTTTTAATTGACTTGGGTTCTATATGAGACATAAATGCAAGATGGTTATTGATATTTTCATAGATGATCTAGTTCTTACTTCGTAGGATGGATCACCTATGATTAGGTCCTTTGGATGACTATAGGCATATCTCCAATTTCTAGAAAAATCTATATCATTATGAATAGTATCAATATCACTATCTTAAATTGAGTCATCATATTTAGCTTCAGGTTCATGATCTGAAGATACTTTAATATTTAATTTTTTAAAATCTCTTCCAAGAATATTAGTATCTTCCTTATCATATTTCTTTTCTGAACTAGATGCTAAAGACTCATCAAAGACAGCATGAATTGAGTCTTCAACAATCAAATACGTCTTATTAAATACTCTATATGCCTTGCTAGATGTAGAGTATCTTAAGAAGATACTTTCATCAGACTTTGCATCAAACTTTTCTAAGTTGTCTTTTCCATTATTATAATTAAAACATCTACAACCAAATGCATAAATGTAACTAACATTAGGTTTCCTATTATATCATAGTTTATAGGGGTTTCTTAAGGATTGGTCTAATAATGACTCTATTTAGGATGTAACATGCTGTGTTTATAGCTTTCATCCAGAAATATTTAAGGATTGGCTTTTATATAGCATGGTAAGAGCCATATCCTCTAAAGTCCTATTCTTCTTTTCTACCATCTCATTTTGCTGAGGTGCCCTACGTGTAGAAAAATTATGATGAATGTTTTTTTCAATGCAAAATTTTTTAAATAATTAATTTTTAAATTCAGTTTCATGATCACTTCTAAGAGATACAATGGTAGTATTTTTTTCATTTGTGACTTTCTTGAAGAACTTCAGAAATACAGAGAAAGTCTCATCTTTATGAGCTAAAAATAATACCCATATAAATCTAGAATAATCATCTACTATCACAAGACCATACTTCTTACCTTCTAGACTTGTGGTTCTAGTAGGTCCAAATAGATCCATGTAAAGTAGTTCAAGTGGCCTAGAAGTTGAAATAAAGTTTTTAGATTTAAAAGAATTCTTAGTCTATTTTTCAAATTGACATGCATCACAAACTCTATCATTTTCGAAACTTAATTTTGAAAGTCCTTTAACTAAATCCTTTTTAAGCAACTTTGAAATCAAGTATGTGCTTGCATGACCTAATCTATGATACCATAGCCATCCAATCTTATTAACTTTAGCATCACTAGCAATTAGGCAATGATTACTTGTAGATAAATTATCTAAGTTAATTAAGTATACATTGACATTTCTATTATCAACAAAGATATTGCTATTGTCAATGAAATTAGAAACTATATTAATATAGGCTTCAAAGAAAACTTTGAATCCTTTATCACAGAATTGGCTAATGCTAATCAAGTTATTCTTTAAACCATCAACATATAGAATATTTTCAATAAAAGTAGATGGAGTGATATGAATTTTGTCAATACTCATGATGTAACATTGACCATTGTCTCTAAAGGTCACCACTCTACCTCTTTTAGCTTCAAGGGTGAAGAACTATCTTTATCATCCATCATGTGCCTTGAGCAGCCACTATCAAGATACCACTTTCATTTTGATTCTTTGGCTGTAAGACACACCTGCATAGCAATCAGTTTTATGTTAGGTACTCAAGCTTTCTTAGGCCCTTCATAATTAGTGGCAGAATATATGGTTTCTTTTGGAATCCAAATCATTTTGGACTTATTGCTAGCATTGGTATGATACATTCTATGATTGCAAGTATAAGATTTATGGCCTCTTTTTCCACAAAAAAAACATATAATATCATTATTAGAAGAGCTTTTCACAAAGAACTTATCATACATTTTTGCTTTTGTGAGGTTTATATTCTAAACCAATTCTATCAAAACAACTCTTCGATTATTCAATAACATATTTAGTCTATCTTAGCTATATGTAAATTTATCAATAATATTTCTATATTTTTCAACATCATTCTTTAATTATTGATTTTCAGCAGAGATCATATTATTCTCATTTTCTAAGACTTTCTTATCAGATTTTAGTTTTTTAAATTTAGTAACAAAATCAATTTTCTTTTTAAGTTTTTGTAGAAGATCTTGATTTTCAGTTTTCAAAACTTTATTTTTTGATCTCAGATTTTTAAAATCATTCAGAAGTTCATTGAAAGCATCATAGAATTCATCAAATGTAAAATCATAAAGAGGGTTTTCTCTACTTATCTTTTTCTCATTGGCCATAAGATATATGTTTGTAACTTCTTGTTGTTCCTCTTCAGAGGATGATTCATTGCTATCGTTCCATGTGGCAATATAAGCCTTCTTCTTCTTTTTAAATCCCTTTTGAGTTGAGAATATTCAGACTTGTAATGTCCTAGCTTTTTGCACTCATAACAAATTATGTGATCCTTCTCCTTATCCTTTTCCTTTTCTCCTTCCATTTTGACACCAGATTTTTTTTTTATGAAATGACCTCCTTTGCATAAACTTTTTAAATTTTCTTACAAGAAGGGCAGTATTCTCATCATATTCATCTTCTTCACTATTGCTTTTCTTCTTTTTAGCAGCCTTCAAGGCAATTATCCTTTTCTTCTTGACATCCTCCTCCAAATGTTGCTTCATTGTGAATTCGTGCATCATAAGAGATCCAAGAAGCTCTTCCAAAGGTAAATTATTCAGATCTTTGGCTTCTTGAATGACTATCACTTTTGCTTTCCACATTCTTAGAAGAGACCTAAGGATTTTTCGTACAAGCTCAGAGTTAGTATAGGTCTTACCAAGACTTTCTAATCCATTCACTATATCAGTAAATCTAGTATACATGAAAGTGATGGATTCATTCTATTCCATCCTAAAGAGTTAATATTTGGGCACAAGCATATTAATTTTAGACCTTTTACCTTAGTACCCTCATGGGTAACTTTTGATCAATTTCATATCTCATTGACTGAGATGCAAGTATATTCTATTGAATTCATTTGCATCTAAGGAGTAGTATAGGACATTCATGGCCTTGAAATTTAGCTGGGCCATTTTCTTATCATTCCAATCCCTTTTAGGTTTATGAATGATAGAACCATCTACCATGTGTGGGAGTGCTAGGACCATTGATAATGAACTCTAAAGATCATAATCTAAAGATTGAATGAATATTCTCATTCTAGCTTTTTGATATGAATAGTTTGTGTCATTAAACAATAGAGGACGATTAGTGGATTATTCCTCAAAGAAGAACTAGCTTGAGTTGCCATTTAGATCTTTAGCTCTTGATGGCTAGATTAAGAAAGGATGAGCACCTGCTCTGATACCAATTATTGGCCCAGATGGCAACCCAAGAGGGAAGGTGAATTGCATTCTTTAAAAATTAAACTAATTTAAGCAAGTAATGCTAACGTGCAGTAAATGGAGAAGTATAAGTGTAGAGATAAAATCCAAGCAGAGTATAGTAAATAGAGAAGAGAAAAAGAAGTCATGACAAACACAAAGATTTTATAGTGGTTCGGTGTTAACAATACCTACGTCCACACCCAAGGATCTCTTGGACCACACTATAATCTTCTTGATTATAACAGAGTTGTTTTATAAGCTCACAACTTAAACTTATTATTTTATCATGAGATCACAAAACCTAGCTAGTTTTCATAGGATCATCAGCACAAAACCTCTCACAAGCCTCCTAGCTTACACAAGACCAAACTACCCCTTGATTCAATCCTCTGGTTGAATTAGCTTACAGAAGTAATAAGAGTATAGTTACAACATAAATAAAGCTCCTAAATGGGCAAATAAATCAATGTAATCAAATAGAAATAGAAGGGGCCTGATTTAGAAGATTTCTAAAGTTGGCTTTTCTTCTTTTCTTTTTTTCTTCTTTTCCTCTATTTGATCTTCCTCAATATGTGCTTGAAGCTTTTGAAGATTCTTTAACATTGAATCTTTCAAAGAACTAGGGCTCACTTCTTCTCCCTTTGATTTGATGAAAATTCCTCAAGATTAGCTTCAGATTCTTGGGATTTTTTTTGACCTCTATTTTCACTCTAGGGCTTTTGAAATTTAAACTTTTTCTTGTTATTTTTTACTTCTTCTCCTTCTCTCTTTCTCTCTCTCTTTTTTTTTTTGAATCAACCCAGGGCTCTTACTTATAATCACTTTCTAAAACCACTTTTAGAAGCAAATTAGTTGTTATTAGTAGGTGGAAGAGTATTTAGCACAGATGGAGAAAGAGCTATTGAAGTTTGTTAGAGAAATGTTAGGTTCTGGAGCCATTTCTGATACTCTTGATGTCAGCTCCTGTTAGGCTTCGAGTCGACTCGAACAGATGCAGGAGTTGGCTCGAGCGTGGGTTGACCAAAAATGATTTTCTACATGTAGAGGAGTCGGCTCTTGCTAATCTTGGGATCGGCTCAAATTCGTGCGAGAGTCGACTCAAGTTGAACCCCAAAAAATACACTCTCTATATAACTGACCGAGTTGACTCAAGCATCTGATGGAGTCAACTCGAGCTCATCGCAAAAATGCAGTCTCCATCTTTTTGACCGAGTCAACTCGAGACTCCGCTAAAGTCGAGTCGAGCTTGATGCAGAAATGTAGTCTCTCTGTCTCTTTGACTGAGTCAACTCGAGACTCTGCATGAGTTGACTGAGTCCATGCCAAAAGTGCCAAAACATGCCAAAGTCGGTTCCTTGACTATAGATGTAACATCTTAAAAATTTTATAATCTTTGTAATATTAATGATATTTTTTTATGTGTAGTGAAAGTTGGATGGTTTCAACAATGTGTTGGATGTGTTGGCCACTTGATAAATGTAAGAAAAATATGAAAGTGGGATGATTTCAACGATGTGTTGGATGTGCTGGCCACTTGATACATGTAAAAACAAAAATTTGGTGGTATAAATGAGTATATTTTTTTATGTTGCTAGTAATCTTGATTGAGTATTTTAGAGATTTAAGTTTTTAATTGGCTAAAATTATAAGAAAATCAAGCTTAATATGAGTCTACCCTTTTATGTCATATTTTAGTGCTTAGAATTGACTTTAAGGTCAGGAGTCGACTCTGGCATGGTTTAACGATTCTGGCATGCTCTCGAGTCGACTCCTACATAAGGGTGAGTCGACTTGCTCAGAAAAATAGTGAAATAGCAAATTCTGCATCGTGCTTGAGTCAACTCGAAACTCTGCTCGAACCAACTCAAGATCGTGCTTGAGTCGACTCGAGATTCTGCTCGAGCCGACTCGAGGACTGAAATTTTCTGGGTTTAAATCTTAAAAATTCTGTTGTGAGCCCATTTTAAAGTCCGATTTGAGTGTCGTTTATTCCGTTGGACTCCTAAAATCGAGTTCTTCGGGTTGGCCAGGTTTTTTCCTAAATAGTATATAAAGTTAAGCATTATCAGGTACGAGCGATAGGTGACCCTAAGAAGTTAATAAAAAATTATATTTCAGGAGCAAAATGAGAAAAGACCTTGAGACCATTTGCTAATTTTGCTAAGGCAGATTGAAAAAGAAAACTCAAGAAAAAAATATCATGGACATGAATGAGCCATGTATTTTTCAAAAAGCAAGCGTTAAGAGTGTTCGAGGGCAAAATGAAAACTTGCCAAGCTATTTAAATCCATTATTCATGCCTTGGTCCCTAAGTCACCGGAGAAAAAAAGAAAGAAAAGGGAAAGGTGGGTTCAACTAGAGAAAGAAGGAAAGAGGGGAAGAAAGAGAAAAAAGAAAGAAAAGAGGAAGAAAAAGAAAAGAGAAGGAAAAAGGAACAGAGGGGAAGCTTGGGGTTCGTGCTAGTTTTCAAGTCAAGAGGGTTGTTCCAGGGAGTAGGAACACCGGATTTGAGAACCAGTTGAAAAGATATTTTGCTAAGGTGAGTAGGTTTCTCATCTAGCCGTAAAAATTTTATTTTGAGTTAGTATGGTAATGTTTAATACTTAGCTGTGGGAAGATAGTAGAGTATTATATGTGTTTTTAAACTTGAAAAATGAGAACCTAGTATATGATATTTTAATATATGGGTTTTGATGCACAAATCTTAAAGAATGAGTTTTGATGAGTGGATTTCAGATGCATACATGGCATTATTTGCATAATGAATTATTAAAAAGAACATGTTTGGATGCATGTATCATACAGAGCATTTGGCCAGCTATGGGACTGATCATCCTTTAGACTATGCCATAGCATGAGTATACACACTACTATTAAGCTGGGACCTCCTTGCGATTCGATCGTATGATGAACCTCAGGATTAGGGGTGAGTGCACACTAGACCAGGCCTAGTGGAGTAGGTTGTAAGCAGCCCATGGGGGCATAAATCATAGCTCAGTTGAGCTGGTTATTATATAGCCCATGGGGGCATAGTGAAAATCCAAGGTTTCAGGGTTAAGGAACAAAGCACTTTGCCGGATGAACCGCACGGGTAAGGAGTGCTATTTGTGCAGGGATCCTGTTGCCAGTTATACATCTGATGAGAGTACACCTGCAGGAGGGTGACTATAGGATGGTACCTCGAAGGCATTATACACACAGTCTAGCATCATGAGATTTAAAAGCTTGCATCTGGGTTTGAAAAAGAAATGCCAATGGGCAACTTTTGTAAAGCTTATATTGCGATTTAAAAAGAACTAGTGGAAGTATTCACTCTAGTGGAGATGGTTTATATGAGATGTCGATGGGCAAAATTAGATCCCAGTGGGGATCAGAGAAATGAGAAAAGAAAGGCTTGGCTGCATAAAAGAAAGTTTGTATTTTATAAGGAGATGCACTATTCATGAATTTTTATATAAATGAGTTATTTTTCAGTAGAAAAAGTTATTTATAGAGTATTTCAGTACTGGTATATTGTTACAAGTATAAGCTAACTTACAAGTTATCTTTTATGATTTTAAAAGGGTGTATTTATCCATGTATGGAGATGTTTTTTAGTGGGAAAGGTATTTGCATCATATTTCAATTAAAGATATATATTATTCAAAGAATAAGCTAAGTTTTAAGTTTTTTGATATCATATTCAAATGAGTATTATATGTGTTTACTCATGTTACATGTATTTATTCTATTTTGAAATAATGTTATGGTTCTCTATTTTTCCATGGTTAGATGGTTATCCAGTCACTACGACTTAGGTCTCATCCCTCTATGATTGATATTACTTTTAGATTAATTAACCCATCTAGTAGGATCAAAGGATTTGCATGACTGAATCCTTAGCTGGTGAGGCTTGCTTGGAGGCAAGAGTGTATAATGATAGCTTTGTATATTGAGTTAGTGTGGCGTGACTTTTATGTTTATTTATATGTGTATATATACAGTGAGGTGTGGTGATGTATCGGACTTATTTGGATATGAATGAAAGACTTGTGTTTAAAAAAAATTATGATTATAATTGTTGGCCAGACGGCAACCCAAGAGGGGGGGATGAATTGGATTCTTAAAAGTTTTGGCTCTTAAAAAATTTCACAAAGTGATAGTGCACAAAAATATATGTAATGAATGTGGTGCTAAGAGTGCAAAGTAGAATATGAAAGATAGAGTAGAGAGAAAGAGAGACAAGCATGACAAACAGAAGAAGTTTATAGTGGTTCAGTGTTAGCTACACTTACATCCACTCCTAAGGAACTCTTGGGCCCACACTATAATCACCCTAATTACAATAGGGTTATTTTCCAAGCTCATAATTCAAACTTGTTATTTTAATAACGGGATCACAACAAACCCAGCCAGTTTTTACGGGATCACCAGCACAAAACCTATTCCAAGCTTTCTAGCTTGAACAAAGCCAAACCGCCTCCCTAATTCAATCCCCTGATTGAATCAATCAATAAGAATAATAGAAAGATAGTTACAATAAGAATAAAGTGTTGGGTTACGGAATGAAAAATCTCAATCTAATTGGAATAAATTACATCGGAAACAAAATAAATTTATAACCCACCAAGAACACATGCATTTCATAAAAACCGAAAGAAGG
Organism: Calamus simplicifolius; assembly: GCA_900491605.1. NCBI lineage: Eukaryota > Viridiplantae > Streptophyta > Magnoliopsida > Arecales > Arecaceae > Calamus > Calamus simplicifolius. The sequence goes on along the minus strand of UESW01004565.1, from coordinate 98,516 downwards.
ATAAACAAAAATATTACCTTTTGTTATTACCTTTTGTTATTACCTTTTTAATCAGTATGTAATCCTTCTGTTCTTGTGTTGGGTTTTCTCGGATCTTCAAAGGTGCTGCCTTTCAGAAAGACGATCACCCTCTACAAGTATCCACACACGAACGGACACCAAAATGGTTTTGAATGCTAGTTCAACCATTCCATTTTTCACAAAAATGAACCCCCATTTTCAACTCTCTGTTTTTCCATCTTTAAGGCAAAAGATATGATGCTTCAAAAGCCCCAATCGATGTGACCTTTTAAATGCCCCAATCGACGTTACCTTTCAAATGCCCCACAGACTCTAAAACGTATATATCGAACATATATACAAGCATGCTAGGAATTTTGGTTAACTAAGATTTTAATTGATATTTATTTAAAACTCCTTTTAAATAATAACAATTTAAATCCTTTCCTTACAAAATAAGGAATATATATTTTTAACCAAAAAAAACTTTATGGATTATTTCCTTATCCAATAAGAAAATGTAACAATTTAATTACTTGTCACAATTTAAATTATGAATTTAAATTTTCTCAAAATTAAACTCGAATCTAAATGACAACTAATTATTATTTGTAATTTAAAATAATCTCATCATTTTAAATTATATAGAGAGTAACAAATCGTAACCATTATTGTCCGTTCTTAGTGTGCGACCCTATAGGTTCAATTAACGTTGGCAGTAGGCCTAAATCACATTTTGAACCTACAAGTCATAAGCGGCCTCTAGCAAGACATTATGACTACCCAAGTTAAATGAAAAGCTCATGTTCCGAGACAACCTTAAAGTAGCTATTAACATAATCCTTTTGTCACATGATATCTTGATAGAATATAAGGCATGGATAAAGTCAACCTTATATCTCTCTATCTTTAATTTCTCGAAACCCAATTAGACTGACTAAACAAATGATATTGATCTCCATCAATTCATTTGAGCATGGCCATGCATTTCTCAGTCTCAATCATCGAGGGGCCCAGAGATATCTCTCTTATAATAAGAGGGACAAATTCCATCTTAATCACTCACATCTCACTACATGATTCTTATTATGTTCAATCATAATCTTTATAATCATCCGGTTAAAGACAACGTTTGATTATGTCAAAACATAATATTCCTCATGTTGAGAACTATGGCAATCTCAGGTCTAAGGATTTAATGACACAACTACTAGAGATTAACTTATGACTTTGATCCATGTATTAATCTCAAGGCGGGTCTTGTCCAATATTTGTTCTCAACAAATACATATAAATTTGATTTGTATCTCATACACATATTCATCTCATGAATATCAATCAAATTTCATACTAATCTTAATTTATTGTTATTCCCACAACAATAACCGATTAGGGACATTTAGAATAATTCATAATATTATTCAAGGACATTATTATATAATAAACATGCAAATTATGATAATAGTAAATGTTCATAAATATTCAAAATACCATGTCCATACAATAGGCCTAGGGCACTATTACTAACAATCTCCCACTTGCACTAGGCCCACTCATCAATGTATCTAATACCTATGAACCTAGCATGACGATCATGCTTTGCTTGTGGTAGAGGCTTAGTCAATGGATCAGCAACATTGTCATCTGTTGGAACTCTGCATATTTTTACGTCACCTCTCTCAATGATTTCTCGAATGAGATGATAACGCCTAAGAATGTGTTTGGATCGCTGATGTGACCTAGGTTCTTTTGCTTGTGCGATAGCACCATTATTGTCACAATAAACATCAACAGGATTTGTGATGCTAGGAACCACTCCAAGGTCAGTAATGAACTTCTTGATCCAAACTGCTTCCTTTGCTGCATCAGATGCTGCTATGTATTCAGCTTCAGTTGTAGAATCAGCAACAGTGCTTTGCTTCGAACTCTTCCAGCTAACAGCACCACCATTTAAACAAAACACATATCCTGACTGCGATCGGAAATCATCTTTGTCAGATTGAAAGCTTGCATCTGTGTAACCACTTACAACTAGATCATCTTCCAATCCGCCATACACCAAGAACATATCTTTAGATCTTCTCAGATACTTAAGAATGTTCTTGACCGCCGTCCAGTGACTCTCACCGGGATCTGACTGGTATCTACTCGTTATGCTTAAAGCATAAGAGACATCTGGTCTAGTGCACAACATAGCATACATGATAGATCCTATTGCTGAAGCATAAGGAATCTTACTCATGCGCTCTCGCTCATCTTTTGTGTTAGGACACTGAGATTTGCTAAGTGTAATACCATGAGACATAGGCAAGTATCCTCTCTTGGAATCTTGCATACTGAACCTTTTCAGTACTTTGTCTATGTAAGTACTTTGACTTAGACCAATCAGCCTCTTAGATCTATCTCTATAGATCTTTATCCCTAGGATATAGGCAGCTTCACCTAAGTCTTTCATTGAGAAACATTTCCCTAACCAAGACTTGACACTCTGCAAGGTAGGGATATCATTCCCAATGAGTAAAATGTCATCAACATATAGGACCAGAAATACAATGGCGCTCCCACTAACTTTCTTGTAAACACAAGGTTCATCTTCATTTTTGATAAATCCAAACTCTTTGACTGATTCATCAAAACGAAGATTCCAACTCCGAGAAGCCTGCTTCAAACCATAAATGGATCTTTGAAGCTTGCATACTTTACTAGAATTCTCAGGTTGTACAAAACCCTCAGGTTGTGTCATGTACACATCCTCAAGTAAGTTTCCATTAAGAAATGCTGTTTTAACATCCATTTGCCAAATCTCATAGTCATAATATGCAGCAATGGCAATAAGAATTCTAATAGACTTAAGCATGGCTACAGGTGAAAAAGTTTCATCATAGTCTATACCATGAGTTTGTTTGAAACCTTTTGCAACTAGCCTTGCTTTGTAAGTATGCACTTTACCATCCATGTCAGTTTTCTTTTTGAAAACCCATTTGCACCCAATAGTCTTTGTACCTTCAGGTGGCTCAATCAAGGTCCATACCTGATTATCATACATGGATTGGATTTCAGACTTCATGGCCTCTAACCATTTCTCAGAGTCTGGATCTAACATAGCCTCTTGATAGGTAGTAGGTTCATTTTGATCCACTAACAATACATCATGATTATCAGTCACAAGAAATCCATATCTCTCGGGCTCATGACGTATCCTATCAGATCTACGTAACTTTTGTGCTACAGGTGGTGTGTCAACAGTGGTTTGTTGACTTTGAGCATCCACAGGCGGTTCAATGTTATCTTGTGGTTCTCGAATCTCTTCGATTTGTACCTTGCTCCCACTGGTTCCTTTAGAAATAAATTCCCTTTCTAGAAAGACACCATTCCGAGCAACAAACACTTTGTTCTCAATGGGATTGTAAAAGTAGTATCCTTTAGTCTCTTTAGGATATCCCACAAAAAAATATTTATCAGACTTGGGTTCCAGCTTATTTGAAACTTGACGTTTTACATAAGCTTCACAACCCCAAATCTTAAGAAAAGACAAACTGGGCTTTTTACCATTCCACATCTCATATGGCGTCTTTTCAACCGCTTTGGTTGGAACTCGATTTAGTGTGAACGCAGCTGTGGCAAGTGCATAACCCCAAAAGGTAAGTGGAAGATCTGTTAGACTCATCATAGATCGAACCATATCTAATAAGGTTCGATTCCTTCTTTCAGACACACCATTCCATTGCGGTGTTCCAGGAGGAGTTAGCTGTGGAATGATTCCACAACTTCTAAGATGGTCATAAAAATCTTGGCTCAAATATTCTCCACCTCGATCAGATCGAAGTGCCTTGATTGTCTTGCCAAGTTGGTTTTGTACTTCATATTGAAAAGATTTAAACATTTCAAATGATTCAGATTTGTGTCTCATCAAGTAGACATAACCATATCTACTGAAGTCATCAGTAAATGTAATGAAGTACTTGTAACCTCCTATGGCTTCTGAACTTAATGGTCCACATACATCTGTATGTATTAGGCCCAATAATTCATTGGCCCTTTCACTGTGTCCAGTAAAGGGATCCTTTGTCATCTTACCCAATAGACAAGATTCACATGTATCATATGATTCAAAATCAAATGAGTTCAAAAGTCCATCTTGATGGAGTTTTGATATGCGTTTCTCATTTATATGGCCAAGGCGACAATGCCAAAGATAGGTTGAATTTAAGTCATTGGACTTAACTTTCTTAGTAGTTATGTTATAGACAGAAGAATTGTTGGATTTTTGAAGATTCAAAACATAAAGACCATCTAGTAATTCGGCATTTGCATAGAACATGTCTTTATGATAAATGGAGCAATTATTATTCTCAATAATAAAAGAAAAACCATCATTATCCAAACAAGAAACTGAAATAATATTCCTACACATTGTAGGAACATAATAGCAATTGTTCAAAACTAACAAAAGCCCACTGCAAAGAAAGTTCATAACTTCCTACAGCTAAAGCAGCAACTTTTGCTCCATTGCCTACTCGAAGATCAACTTCGCCCTTCTTCAGTTGTCTACTCCTTTTGAGCCCCTGCACATTTGTGCAAATGTGAGATCCACATCCAGTATCTAATACCCAGGAACTAGAAGGAGAAAAATTAATCTCTATAACATAAATACCTGAAGAACCGGTCTCACCAGTCTTCTTCTTCTTCTTTAGATCCTCCAAATACAGCTTGCAGTTTCTCTTCCAATGACCAGGTTCATTGCAAAAGAAACAGACACCCTCCTTTGGGGCTTTAGCCTTGGGTTTAGGATTGGGCTTGGGTTGAGCATTGGACTTTCCAGCCCTTCCCTTACCCTTTCCTTTTCTTTTCTTCATAAGGCCCTTTCCCTTTTGAACCATCAGAATATGGCCAGGCTTGGACTTAATATTCTGTTCAGCAGTTTTAAGCATCGTATGCAGCTCAGAAATTGATTTGTCCATTTCATTCATGTTATAGTTCATGATAAACTGATCATAACTATCAGGAAGTGAATTTAGGATCAAATCTGTTGCCAACTCTTGGCTCATTGGAAATCCAAGCCTATCAAGGTGCTCAATATAGCCTTTCATTTTCAACACATGAGCGCTAACTGAAGCACCCTCAGCCATTTTACAAGAGTGCAATGCCTTGGTAGTATCATACCTTTCTTGCCTTGCTTGTTGCTGGAACATTTCCTTTAGATTGACAATCATATCATAAGTTTCCATGTTTTCCAAATCTTTCTGAAGTTCAGAACTCATGGTAGCTAGCATCAAGCATGCAACATCAATAGAGTCATTATGATGCTTCTCATAAGCATTCTTTTCAGCTCTAGAAGCATTATCGGCTGGTTCTTCAGGGTGAGGTTGATCCAGGACATAAAGCTTCCTTTCTTGTTTGAGAACAATTCTCAAATTTTGAAACCAGTCAAGAAATTAGTCCCAGTAAGTTTGTCCTTCGCAAGGATTGATCGCAGTGACATAGTAGAATTGTTATCATTGTTGGCCATCTACAATAAATGCAAAGTTCGTTAAGTATTTTGATTATGAAAAACTCCCACTAAATTAACAACCCTCAATGATAAAATCATATTAATTTAGTGAGCTAAGATCCATATTTATACTCAACTTTAAGTCAGCTTTGGCATGACGCTTAAAATTAAGTTTTTTAGGTAGGTAACTCTTACCAATTGCAACTCATGCAACTCTTAGAAATTTATGGGATTATGACATCATATGTCTCGGCATGTTTAAATCCCATCTCATGCCATTAGGCCCAAAACCGTTTTGATAACCTAATTAAGTTAAACCATTTTTAAACATATGGGTAGCACCATTACCCATCTTGCCTCACTAATGTAACCCAATGTACTTCTACTTTGGTAGAACCCACATTAAGGTGATAAAAGCCTTGACAAGTGTTCAAATATGGATGGCATGTCAACTTAAGATTTTATGTGAGGGATCTAGATAGATTAACAGATCTCATCATGCATTTAGTATCACATACTCATTGATATCATACATAGCATCACATACTTATGAAACATCATACATAGCATCTCATACATGTATATAATAAACATGTCATAGTATGACCTTATCAAGATTGATCTTCATAAGCCAATATGAAGATCAATGGTCAATCCTAGGTAATAATGAGCAACACCATAATGTCTACTTGACCATCATCATGTGCATAGACACCTAGCTCCTCTATCACCATGGTTGGATTGCAGGATTTTAAATGGTTTGCTTTGTCTTCTTGCTTTATTACAATAAATAAACAAATACTACTAAAAGTAAAAGAAAAATTATAATGAAACAAAATAGCACGCAGGCCATATATATGATAATTACAACCCTTGTAAAAGAATAATAAAAACCTGCCAATCATATTGGTCACAAGGCCATACCATGCACCATACAAAGCAAAGCAACACACCATGCAAAATATATCATGTTATCATATAGCATATACATATTGCATTAAAGAAAATAGGCGTATTTTTAAAACCAATTAAATTTACAAGGCGCTCTGATTAGGTAGTACTGCGGTTCCTAAAATTTGGAGATACAATAAAGTTTCATCCTAAAATTTGATTTTATTGATCTCATCAATAAATTTAAGGCTCACATCCGCACCACCATAAACAGCAATTGATAAATCCTTATTGATATGTGAATTCAGTTCATGTATTAATCTAATTAAGACATCACCGAAATCATATATCAAGATATTAAACACTTTAATTGCAATATCCATTCGGATTTTTAATCATATTAACGAATCCTTACAGGAAACAGATTCATCAATTAACACCTTAGAAAACCTATTATCTATGTCGTTCGTGCAAACACTAATATCATATATATATACAAGAACGCAAACCATGCCAAGATCATATACATCTCATACATACAATCAAACATGGCAGTTTCGATTTTTATGAAAACGCAAGAGGCTCTGATACCACTGTTGGGTTACGGAATGAAAAATCCAATCTAATTGGAATAAAATTGCAGCGGAAACAAAATAAATTTATAACCCACCAAGAATCACATGCGTTTCATAAAAACCGAAAGAAGGATAAAAAAAAATATTACCTTTTGTTATTACCTTTTTAATCAGTATGTAATCCTTCTGTTCTTGTGTTGGGTTTTCTCGGATCTTCAAAGGTGCTGCCTTTCAGAAAGACGATCACCCTCTACAAGTATCCACACACGAACGGACACCAAAATGGTTTTGAATGCTAGTTCAACCATTCCATTTTTCATAAAAATGAACCCATTTTCAACTCTCTGTTTTTTCATCTTTAAGGCAAAAGATATGATGCTTCAAAAGCCCCAATCGACGTGACCTTTTAAATGCCCCAATCGACGTTACCTTTCAAATGCCCCACAGACTCTAAAACGTATATATCGAACATATATACAAGCTTGCTAGGAATTTTGGTTAACTAAGATTTTAATTGATATTTATTTAAAACTCCTTTTAAATAATAACAATTTAAATTTTTCCTTACAAAATAAGGAATATATATTTTAACCAAAAAAAACTTTATGGATTATTTCCTTATCCAATAAGAAAATGTAACAATTTAATTACTTGTCACAATTTAAATTACGAATTTAAATTTTCTCAAAATTAAACTCGAATCTAAATGACAACTAATTATATTTGTAATTTAAAATAATCTCATCATTTTAAATTATATAGAGAGTAACAAATTGTAACCATTATTGTCCGTTCTTAGTGTGCGACCCTATAGGTTCAATTAACGTTGGCAGTAGGCCTAAATCACATTTTGAACCTACAAGTCATAAGCGGCCTCTAGCAAGACATTATGACTACCCAAGTTAAATGAAAAGCTCATGTTCCGAGACAACCTTAAAGTAGCTATTAACATAATCCTTTTGTCACATGATATCTTGATAGAATATAAGGCATGGATAAAGTCAACCTTATATCTCTCTATCTTTAATTTCTTGAAACCCAATTAGACTGACTAAATAAATGATATTGATCTCCATCAATTCATTTGAGCATGGCCATGCATTTCTCAGTCTCAATCATCGAGGGGCCCAGAGATATCTCTCTTATAATAAGAGGGACAAATTCCATCTTAATCACTCACATCTCACTACATGATTCTTATTATGTTCAATCATAATCTTTATAATCATCCGGTTAAAGACAACGTTTGATTATGTCAAAATAATATTCCTCATGTTGAGAACTATGGCAATCTCAGGTCTAAGGATTTAATGACACAACTACTAGAGATTAACTTATGACTTTGATCCATGTATTAATCTCAAGGCGGGTCTTGTCCAATATTTGTTCTTAACAAATACATATAAATTTAATTTGTATCTCATACATATATTCATCTCATGAATATCAATCAAATTTCATACTAATCTTAATTTATTGTTATTCCCACAATAATAACCGATTAGGAACATTTAGAATAATTCATAATATTATTCAAGGACATTATTATATAATAAACATGCAAATTATGATAATAGTAAATATTCATAAATATTCAAAATACCATGTCCATACAATAGGCCTAGGGCACTATTACTAACATAAAGCTCCTCAAATGAGCAAATAAGACAATATGATCAAGATAGAAATAGAAGAGCCTGATTTAGAAGATTTCTGAAGTTGGGCTTTTCCTTTTTCCTTTTTTTCTTCTTTTCCTCTGAAATGATTTTTCTCAAGTTGAGCTTGAAGCTTTGGAAGGATCTTTGACGTAGAGTCTTTTAAAGAACTAGGACTCTTAGCTTCTCCTTTTGATTTGAGAGAAATACTTCAAAGTTGGCTTTTGAATGCTTTAGATTTCTCTAAACTCAGTTTCGAACAAAAGAATTCAAACTTGAACTCTATCCTTTTTTATTTTCAATTCTATTTTCTCTCTTTTTTATTTTTTTAAAATGGTCGGATGGCTCCTCTTTTATAATCTCCTCTAAATTCACTTTTAGATGAAAAGTAGTCATTAAAAATACTTATGGATGTGTTAAGCACGAAAGAGGAAAGGGTCGTTGAAGTTTGTTGAAAAAAAGTCAACCGTTGGAGTCGTCTCTAACACGAATCCATTTTTGATAGATTAGAGTTGGCTCTAACTCGACCCGGAGTCAGCTCTAACTTGGGATATTCAAAATGGAAACTTTTGCTTATTACGAAGTTGGCTCTGTCTTTTCGAGGGGTCGACACTTCTCGTGCGGGAGTCGGCTTTAGCGAATGCGGGAGTTGGCTCTAATGAGCCTCCGAAAAACACAGTCTTTGTATAACCTTTAGAGTCGGCTCTAATTTTCTGCAGGAGTTGGCTCTAATTTGATGCATAAATGAGAGTCTCTATCTTTCGATTAGAGTCGGCTCTAATCTCTGCAGGAGTCGGCTCTAATCCGTACCAAAAATATCAAACTATTCCGATACACACCGTAGTTAGCTCTAATACTTCTAGAGTCAGCTCTAATGACTGAAATTTGACATTTGGCACTAGACAAAGATTTAAACTCAATTTTCCTTGGGTTTTAATTAGATAAACATTTAAATTTCTGAAACACTTAATCAAAATCATTAATAATATAAGAAATATACTTATGTGGTTTTTGTTATTCATCAAAATCAATAATCGGGTCAACAATCTCTCCCTTTTTGATGATGACAAAATACTAAGTATATGCATATATAATTGATGCATAAACTTCAACTTGAATAACTTTTCAATTAGAGTGATAGTAAATAGAAATTCAATAACTTCATTCCAAAAATTTAGCTCAACTATTCCATAAATTCAAAATTTTATCCAATTATTTATACAATTGAAATTAATCAATTACAATTATCAAATCAAATAATTCAAAGTAGTATCAAATCAAGTAATTCAAATTAGATAAGCTCCCCTTGAGTAATTGCTCCCCTATGTATGTGCATAATATATATAAAATCAATATGCATATACAACTCTCCTCCTTTTTGTTGTCAACAAAAAAATAAGGAAGCATAGGGTAGTCCTTGCTCAGGATGAGATACAATTCAACCAAATTAGAATTAAACAACTCAGAATGACATAAGAAGACAATAATTTCAGAGATATCTAAGAACTTTCATTAAGATATAAAACTTCATACTTTTTCATTGATTACATAAAATCAAGTACAAGTCTAGTGAAATACAAACTTAGTGTAAAGCAAATACAAAACAACATCATATCGTAGCTAAGAATCCTAAGTACAAGATAGGATTACTATAAGATTCTAACTATAGATTTTTAAACATAAACTAAGATAAATTGATTTGGTTGGTTGGATTGGATTGACTTGAATTGGCTTGGCTTGGATTGGATTGACTTGGTCTAGATTGGCTTGGCTGGATTAGCAGGAAAAGAAGGGCTCATTCACTTCGGTCCAACTCTTAGAAGTCTCTTCAATTCAGCTAAAATTTCTCCCATTCATCCCACTTGAGTCTTGCAATACTCTTTCATTAGCTCTTCAATCTGAGATGAGGCTTTCTGAATGTTAACATAAAGTTCTACATAAGACTTTGCATAAACATCTGATTCTTCTGCAATGCCTTTGATTCTATCCAGGATGTATTGCAACTCAGTCTTTAGGCTCTCAGCAGAGGAATTGATTAAGTTTTCGATCTTTTCAACTTTTTCTTCTAAGAGATAAATCAATTGCTTGAAGTTCAAAGACTTATCCCAAATACTCTCATTTATTTTTTCTTCATGCTCCGCCAAAACAGACTTTATTACTTCTTTAATTTGCATCATGTGCTTTGTTGTGAAGGCAAAGGATGATGTTGTAGACGTTGGTACTGGTGAGGAACTCAGTGCAAGTGGAGGAATAGTTGGTCTAGGAGCAGAGGGTCCATGTGCAGGTGCAAAAGGCCTAGGGACCTCCTTAATGTCATCATCATTCCTGACTCCTCTGATTGGCTCAGGCACATCACTCTGTCTCCTTCTTTGTTATTGACCATTGATCTTTCTGAATCCCATGCAGTGAAGAGTAGAAATTTTGTAATAATTAGTGTGCCTTAATTTCTTTTGAGGCTCATTTTCTAAGATATCTATCCTTTGGCTCCGAAAAATCAATGTCAATACCATTCCATAGGGTAGGGTGGATCTCTTTTTTATCCTGACCTCAGCCATATATCCAATCATCATCCCGGCCAAGTTTATTGGATGACCATTTAACGCACAATCCATAATAGTAACATCCCTTTCCAAAATAAACTCAAATCTCTCGATTTTTGAAAACAAATTCTACTACAGATGTTGTGTAACAACCTCAGCTCTAAACTTAACTGATTAGTGCACATTCCTTCAAATTCAGTGACCTCTCTTTCCAACATTCTTGATAAAGCTTCACATCTATCAGTGGGGTGAGTGGCTATTAATCCATCAATATGCATTTCTAAAATGTTTTCCAAAATTTTAGAGGTTATGTGAACTTGGGTACCTCTCACATAACTCACTAAACTGCCATCTTTTCTACCAACATTATTGTAAAATTCTCTCACAAGTGCAGGGTAGGTGGAAACATCTAATGAACAAACTTTCTTCCATCCCATATTTCTCAAGAGTCTTCCAATCTCAAAACCTTCAAAGTCAAGAAAGTGGAAATCTACCTTTCTTTCCATTTTTATTGCTTTTTCAGCCAAGAAGTTGATTGAGGTGAGGGTGGAGATGTTATGGCGTCTGGAGTGGAGGAAGAAGAAGTCAATGACATGTTTGGAGAGGGTTGCCTCATTGGACGATGCGCGGACCATCTACCCGTGGTGACAGCAACTCCAATAGCTGATGCTCGACGCTTGGGTGCCATTAGAGATCAAGAAAAGTTGAAATCAAGGAAATTTGGAAGATTGAGTGGAATGGAGGATAGTTTGAAACAATTTAGAGTCGATTATTTTGGGAAAGTGTCGGCTCTGCCCTAGAAATGTGACTGAGGACCACTTAGAGTTGGCTCCCAAAAAGTGTAGAGTCGGTTCTAAATCGATACACAGTCAGCGCTCGAAATAGAGTCAGCTCCAATAGTAATTAGAGTCAGCTCTAATGAGCAGACAAAAGGCTATATGGCCTTAGAGTTGGCTCCAACTTCAATAGAGTAGGCTCCATGATAGTTTCAGTAAAACACAGGAGTATCAAAGTCTGAAACTTGTCAAGACATGATCAAACTCTAGATAAATTTTTTCTTAAAATATGGGGATCATAAGATTCAAACATCTAGATAATTTTCCTTAGAAATATAAGAAAGTTTTCAAGAAAATGGATTGAAATCTAGATAATCATTCTTAGGGGTTTCAAATCTATTCCAATGGATCACAAACACCTAATTCTTCTCTAAGATAACAAAATCTCTCTTCATTTAAGGATTTTGTAAATATATTAGCTAATTGTTCTTTAGTACACATAATCAAGATAAATATCATTGTTAGCAATATGTTCTCTAATGAAGTGATATCTAACTTCTATATGTTTAGTTCTAGAGTACTGAATTGGGTTTTTAGTGAGATTTATTGCACTAGTATTGTAACACCTAATTGAAATTTTATCAAGTGTGATGCCATAATCTTTAAGTTATCGCTTAATCTAAAGGATTTGAGCACAACAACTTTCAGCTGCAACATATATCAGCTTTAGCAGTTGATAATGCAATGAATTTTGCTTTTTGCTAAACCAAAAATTAAGTTACTACCTAAGAACTGGCATGCACCACTTGTGCTCTTTTCGTCTAGTTTACAACTAGCAAAATTAGAATCAGAATATGCAATCAAATCAACTGGTGAGTCTCTAAAATACCATATTCCTATATTTTTTGTTTCACTTAAATATCTAAAAATTCTTTTTACAGCAATTAAGTGAGATTCTCTAGGATCATATTGATATCTAGCACATAAACATATAACAAATATAATATCAGATCTACTAGCTGTTAAGTAAAATAGAGAACCAATCATCTCTATAAAGCTTTTGATCTACTTTCTTACCATCTTTATTTTGTCAAGTTTGCATGAAGGACTCATTGGTATGCCAAGAGGTTCGACCATTTTAATACCAAACTTCTTAAGAATTTTCTTCGTATATTTTGTTTGATTAATGAAAATTTTTTCTCTTTCTTGTTTGATTTGAAGTCCAAGGAAGAAATGTAGTTCTCCCATCATGCTCATTTCAAATTCCTCCTGCATTAGCTTAACAAAATCTAGACAAAGAAGATTGTTATTAGCACCAAATACTATATAATCAATATTAATCTGTACCACTAATAGATCTTTTTTTTAAAAAAATAGGGTTTTATCAACATTACCTTTAAAAAAATATTTTAATTAAAAATTACTAAGTCTATCATACCAACCTCTAGGTGCCTATTTCAAAACATAAAGTGCTTTGTGTAGTTTAAAAATATGATTTAAAAATTCATGATCTTCAAAACCAGGTGATTGTTCAATATAAACTTTTTTATTTATAAAATTATTCAAAAATATACTTTTTACATTCATCTAAAATAAGTTGATATTCATGCAACATGTAAATGCAAGTAATAACCTTATGGCTTCTAATCTAGCAACTGGCGTTAAGGTTTCATTAAAATCGATACCTTCTTCCTGATTATATTCCTTTGCAACTAGTCTAGTCTTATTTCTAACAACAATGTCATCTTCATCTAACTTATTTCTAAATATCCATTTGGATTCTATAACTGGATAATCTTTGGGTCTATCAACTAAGGTCCATACCTTATTCCTGGTGAACTGATTTAATTCTTCTTGCATAGCTAACATCCAATAACTATCCTTTTAGCTTCCTCAATTATTTTGGGCTCTATATGAGATAAAAATACAAAATGATTATTGATATTTCTTATGGATGATCTAGTTCTTACTGCACCTTGAGATGGATCACCTATGATTAGATCCTTTGGATGACCATAAGAATATCTCCAATCTCTAGATAGATCTGCATCATTATGAGTAGTATTAACATCATCAACCTTAGATGAGTCATCATCATTAGCTTTAGGTTCATGATCTGAAGATACATCAACATTCAATTTTTCAAAATCTCTTCCAAGGATATTAGTATCTTCCTCATCATCTTTTTTTAGCACTTGATGCTAAAGACTCATCAAATACTACATGAATTAATTCTTCTACAATCAAATACTTCTTATTGAATATTCTATATGCCTTGCTAGATGTAGAATAACCTAAGAAAATGCCTTCATCTGACTTAGCATCAAACTTTCTTAGGTTGTCTTTTCCATTGTTATGAATGAAACATCTACAACCAAATACATGAAAGTAACTAATTTTGGGTTTCCTATCATGCTATAGTTCATAGAGAGTTTTCTTAAGAATTGATCGAATCAAGGCTCTATTTAGGATGTAACATGCTGTGTTTATAGCTTCCATCAAGAAATATTTTGGAAGTTGATTTTTACATAGTATGGTACAGGCCATGTCCTATAGAGTCCTATTTTTTCTTTCTACCAACCCATTTTGTTAAGGTATTCTAGATGTAAAAAATTATGATGGATGTTATTTTCAATGTAAAAATTTTTAAATAAATAATTTTTAAATTCAGCTCCATAATCACTTCTAAGAAATACTATGGTAGTGTTTTTCACATTTATGATATTTTTAAAGAATTTCAAAAATACCGAGAAAGTCTTATCTTTATGAGCTAAAAATAATACCCAAGTGAATCTAGAGTAATCATCTACTATCACAAGATCATATTTCTTTCTCCTAAACTAGTGGTTCTAGTAGGTCCAAAAAGATCTATGTTTAGTAGCTCGAGTGGCCTATAAGTTGAAACAATATTTTTGGATTTGAAAGAATTTTTAGTTTATTTTCTAAATTAACATGCATCATAAACTCTATTGTTTTTAAAATCTAATTTTGAAAGTCCTTTAACCAATTTGGAATCAAGTGTATGCTTGCATGACCTAATCTACGATGTCATAGCCACCCAATCTCATTTACCTTAGCATTATCAGTAATTAGACAATGGTTACTTATAGATAAATTATCCAAGTCAATTAAGTATACATTGTCATTTCTATTTCCAATAAGATAATGCTATTATCAATAGGATTAGATATCATACAAATAGATTCTTCAAAAGAAACTTTGAAACCTTTATCGCATAGTTGGCTAATGCTAATCAAATTATATTTCAAGTCATCAACATATAAAATATTTTTAATAAAAATAGATTGAGTGATCTAAATTTTATCAATACCCATAATGTGACCTTGATTATTATCTTCAAAGGTCATCACTCCACCTTTTTTGGCTTCAAGGATGATGAATTGATCTTTGCCACCCATCATGTGTCTTGAGTAGTCGCTGTCAAGATATCATTTTCTTTTTAATCCTTTGGCTGTAAGACATACCTACATAGCAATCACATCTCATGTTTAGGTACCCAAGCCTTCTTGGGTCCTTCATGGTTAATATCAGCAAATATAGTTCCTTTTGGAACCCAAATCATCTTACCTTTATAACCAGCATTTATGAGAAATCTTATGATTGCAAACATAGGATTTATGATCATTCTTACCACAACAAAATAAAAAATATCATTTTTAACTAATTTCTTTAAAAAAAATTATTAACAATTTTTTGTTTCTTATGTAGTTTGTAACCCAAACTGACTTTATCAAAAATAGCTCTTTAATTGTTTAAAAGTAAATTGAGTCTTTGAGCTATATAAATTATCAATAATATTCTTATATTTTTTAATTTTATTTTTTAAACTTTGATTTTCAGCAGAAATAATATCTTTTTGTTTTTTCAAATCTTGCTTTTTAGAGTTTATCTTTTCAAATTCAATGGTAAATTCACTGTTCTTTTTAAGAAGACTTTGATTTTTAGTTTTCAAAACTCTATTCTTTGCTCTCAAAACTTTAAAATCATTCAGCAATTCATTAAAAGCATCATAAAGTTCATCAAATATAAAATCATAATAGAGTTTTTAGAACTTACCTCTTCTTCATTGACCATAAAACATATGTTGGCAACTTTTA
Source organism: Calamus simplicifolius (assembly GCA_900491605.1). Taxonomy (NCBI): domain Eukaryota; kingdom Viridiplantae; phylum Streptophyta; class Magnoliopsida; order Arecales; family Arecaceae; genus Calamus; species Calamus simplicifolius. Next base: position 82,470 of record UESW01004565.1, on the reverse strand, counting down.
TTGTTCATCTTGGATGAAGATTTCTCACTGTCGCTCCCAGTTGCAACATATGCTTTCTTCTTTTTTTTATATCTTTTTTGAGCTGAGGACATTCAGATTTATAATATTCGAGCTTCTTGCATTCATAGCATATCATGAGATTCTTCTCCTTCTCTTTATCTCCTTCCATGTTGACATTAATTTTTCTTTTGTGAAATGACCTCCTTCTTGGCATGAATTTCTTGAACTTCTTGAAAGAAGAGCGGTGTCATCATCGTCTTTATCTTCTTCACTGATGTTCTTCTCCTTTTTAGCAACCTTTAATGCAATTATCCTTTTCTTCTTCACATCTTCTTCAAGATGTTGCTTTATTGTAAATCCATAGGTCATGAGTGATCCAAGGATCTTCTCCAAAGGTAGACTGTTGAGATCTTTGGCTTCTTGGATTGCTGTTACTTTGGCTTCCCATGCTCTTTGAAGGGACCTAAGAATTTTTTGAACAAGTTTAGAATTAGTATAGGTCTTTTTAAGACTTTTTAATCCATTCATTATATCAGTAAATCTAGTGTATATGCATGTTATGGACTCATTCTGATCCATGTTAAAGAGTTTATATTATGCACAAGAATGTTAATCTTGAACTCTTTAACCTGGTTAGTACCCTCATGGGTAACTTCCAACCGATCCCATATCTTCTTGGCTGAGATGCAAGTAGATATTCTATTGAATTCATTTGCATCCAAGGAGCAGTATAGGACATTCATGGCCTTGGCATTAAGCTGGACCATTTTTCTATCATTCTCATTCCAATCCCTTTCGGGCTTAGAAATAATGGATCCATCTACTAAGTGTGTGGGAGTGCTAGGACCATTGATAATGATACTCCATAAATCATAGTCTAAAGTTTGAATGAATATCCTCATTCTAGCTTTCCAATATAAGTAATTTGTGCCATTAAACAAATTTTGACGATTTATAAATTATCCCTCATAAAAGAAGAACCAGCTTGAGCTGCTATTTGGATCTTTAGCTCTTGATTGTTAGATCAAGGAAGGATGAGCACTAGCTCTGATATCAATTGTTGGCCCAAACGACAACCCAAGAGGAGGGGGATGAATTGGGTTCTTAAAAAATTTTGGCTCTTAAAAATAATTTCATAAAGTAATAGTGCACAAGAATATATGTAATGAGTATGGTGCTAAGAGTGCAAAGCAGAGTATGAAAGATAGAGTAGAGAGAAAAAGAGACAAGCACGATAAATACAAGAAGTTTATAGTGGTTTAGTGTTAGCTATACCTACATCCACTTCCAAGGAACTCTTGGGCCCATACTATAATCACCCTGATTACAGCATAGTTATTTTCAAGCTCACAACTCAAACTTATTGTTTTAACAATGGGATCATAACGAACCTAGCAGATTTCATAGGATCATCAGCACAAAACCTATCCCAAGCTTTTTAGCTTGAACAAGGCCAAACTGCCTCCCTGATTCAATTTCCTGATTGAATCAATCAACAAGAATAATAGAAAGATAGTTACAATAGGAATAAAGCTCCTCGAATGAGTAAATAAGACAATATGATCAAGATAGAAATAGAAGAGCCTAATTTACAAGATTTCTAAAGTTGAGCTTTTCTTCTTTTCTTCTTTTCCTTTGAAATAATCTTCCTCAAGTTGAGCTTGAAGCTTTGGAAGAATCATTGATGTAGAGGCTTTTGAAGAACTAGGGCTCTTAGTTTCTCCTTTTGATTTGATAGAAATCCTTCAAAGTTTGCTTTTGAATGCTTTGGATTTCTCTAAACTCAGTTTCAAATAAAAGGATTCAAACTTAAACTCTATCCTTTTTGATTTTAAATTCTATTTTCTCTCTTTTTCATTTTTTCAAAATGATCGGATGGCTCCTCTTTTATAATCTCCTCAAAATTCACTTTTAGATGAAAACATACCGTTAAAAGTACTTGTGGATGTGTTAAATATGAAAGAGGAAAGAGTCGTTGAAGTTTGTTGAAAAAAAGTCAACCGTTGGAGTCATCTCTGACACTTCTGAAATTCATTTCCGACATATTAGAGTTGGCTCTAACTCGACCTAGAGTCAGCTCTAACTCGGGATATTCAAAATGAAAACTTTTGCTCATCATGGAGTTGGTGTGGGAGTCGGCTTTAGCGAATGTGGGAGTCGGCTCTAATGAACCTCCAAAAAACACAGTCTTTGTATAACCATTAGAGTCAACTGTAATTTCCTGCAGGAGTCAGCTCTAATTTGATACAGAAATGAGAGTCTTTGTCTTTCGATTAGAGTCAGCTCTAATCTCTGCAGGAGTCGGCTCTAATCCCTGTTGAAAATGCCAAACTATTTCAATACGCTCCAAAGTCGGCTCTAATACTTCTAGAGTCAGCTCTAATAACTGAAACTTGACATTTGACACTAGACAAAGATTCAAACTTAATTTTTCTTGGATTTTGATTAGATAAACATTTAAATTCTGAAACACTTAATCAAAATCATTAGTAACATAAAATATACTCATATGGTTTTTATTATTCATCAAAATCAATAATTGGGTCAAAATAATGCATGTACTTATGATTTTATTATCGATTGTGAATGCGATCTTATAAACTGCATGAGGATGTCACAAAAAAATATTGTCTGAGCAGGATGATGTAAAAATATTGATTTGAGTGATGTGCATGTATAATTAAGCAGATGATAAAAAAATTTTATTAGGATGCATTTTTTTTTAAGTATCTGTCACTTGTGATAATCCATTGGAGTTCCCTAGGTCTTTATGGAGTGCTACATAAAGGTTAGCAGAACTATGTCCGATTACCACAGGTGCGTAGGGTTACTGTCAGTTGTCCCAGAGGGAAGGGGGAGCCAATAGTAGGAGTCGACTTTAAGTGCTGAAATTGACACTTAAAGCTAGACTCAAGACCAAGCTCAATTTTCCTTATGATTTGATTGATTCATGATTTAAATCTCTGAAACACTTAATAAAGATCATTAGTACTAAAGGGAATATATTCAAGTAGTTTTTGTTATTCATCCAAATCAATATTTGGGTCAACAAATTATGACACCCCAATTGTAAAATTATGATACTCTAGTTATAAAATTATGATACCCTTTCAGAAAACATTAAGGCAAAGCTTTAGGATATCACAGGAAGATTTTGATATAGGCTAAAAAAAATTACGATACCTCAGTTGTAAAATTATGACACCCTAGTTATAAAATTATGATACCCATTCAGAAAATATTAATGCAAAGCTTTATGACATCTAGGGTAGACTTCTGATATCGACCAAAAAAATTATAATACCCCAGTTATAAAATTATGATACAGTAGTTATAAAATTACGACATCTTTGAAAGATTTCTGATATAAGTTGAAAAAATATTATGACACCCCAGTTGCAAAATTACGACTCTAGTTGGAAACCTACGACACTCATTTAAAAACATTAAGGCAAAGCATTACAAGATTTTTGATATAGTCTAAAAATAATATGGCACCTTAGTTGTAAAATTAAGACACCCTAGTTATAAAATTATGACATTCTAATTAGAAAACTACGTCACCCTATCATGAAACATAATATCCATGTAAAACACCATGACATCCATTTAGAACTTTGACATTCAGGAACAAAACATAACTAATATACAACAAACTTAATGTAATGAAAAAATTATTTTTATTTCATTATTGTATGAAAAAAATACATCAATTAAGTTACAAATTTCTGTACAATATTATAGAAGTCCATGAACTAAAGAGAAAAAAACATCAGAAGTCCATGAACTGAAGAGAAAAAATTTATGTACAATATTACAAATAAAAAATTTCTATACAATGTTACGATTATATAGCTTCTGCATTCTAAAATTTAGAAGTACTATCTATCTTTTGATTGAGGCATTCTCTCAATAATTTTGTTGCTAATTATCGTTAGTAAGTATTGATATCATTTTCCATGAAATCTATCTTCTGATCAGGCTTGTCCCTACATCTTCAACTAGTTGCCATACCACTTCAACAGTCTAAGTAGCTTATTAGGGTATGCTAGAATTCTTATTAAGGTATGCTTGAGAAACCACACCTATACATAATATTTTTGTACTTAAAAATATAAAGATTTAAAATAAAGATAATTACATTCTTTTTGTATATGAATGATCCTTACCATCAACACAGCTGAACATCTAAACAGGGTAGGCTGCCTCCAACCCTTATCATGTCTCTTTGATTGGACTGGCTCCTTAGATCGCAAGCAAGCAACAACTTTTGAGATACCCAGAACAATCAACTTCTTGATTGCGAAAGCCCAATCGATTTCTCCTAGTTAAGATAAATCATCCAACTAAGGGATGAGATATCTTAGACATGTTTGATTAGATTTTGGAGCCAAAAATATTGCAAACATATATGCAATCCAAAGTTTAATGGTGTCCTCAATATCCTCATGTATCTTAGATGATTGAAGTTGATTTATCAACTTCTCCAGCCCCTTATGGTGAAAATCTAATGCTTGGCCAAATCTTTGAAATAACCTTCCCTTATTCTTTTGGCCTGCCATTTCGATCTTCTTTCCATAGGATGGAAGACCCAAAATCAATGTCACTTCTTCGATACTGAATGTGACTACCTTGCCACAAAAATAAACTTGTCACCTCTCCTGTGACATCTTATTATATCTGCAAGTAGTCGCTCGTTGGCTATGAATAGCTGCATGTCGACGAAGGCATCAAATGACGTCTTTCGGACTATTTCTAAATGAAGTGTAAAAAAACCCATCTTTCACACATTCTGAACATAGACTGCCGGCTTGCAACCATTTTTAAACAGTTGTGAAGCCTTCAACAAGTAGTGGAATAATTGCAAAGTCACCTAAAACATTAAAAAAATGTAAGATTATGAAAAAATATGTGCAGGATGTCATAATATTTGAAATAGGATGTCATAAAAACTGAACTAAGGTGTCATAAAACTGTTTCAGGTTGAATGACTCTTGCTTTTTTTTCACCATGGCATGTTATGACATCATGGGTGTCATAATTCATCCCATGGATGAAAGACCTTCCTGGTAGGAAGGTTAGATACCATCGGTGTCTTAAATATGTGCAGGGTATCATAATATTTGAGCAAGGGTGTCATAATATCTAAACTAGGGTGTCATGAAACTGTTTACCTATTTCTGGTTCTGTAACTTCTTTTGCGATGGCACTTAAAAGGGTGTCATCTTCTTCTAAAGAAACAACCATTGCTCTACTTCCTTCCGCCATCTTCATTTCTTTTTTGTGGTGCTTTTGTGTTCACGGTCTTTGTTGACACACGAAATCACTTTTCTCTATTGACTAAAGATTTTGAAGCCCTATCTTTCGTGGGATGCTCCGGGACATCAGCGACTAGTCGACCACCAAAAAGAAGAGAAAAAAAAATAATGAAGAAAACTCTGGGACACCAGTGGCTACTCGACCACCAAAGAGAAGAGAAAAAGCATAAGCAAAAACAATGGAAGGAACTTTAGAGTGTAGAGGTTTTTTATCCTACTTGAAGAAGAAGAAACAACACCCGTGCTTGAATTTTTATTCCGCCTTCAGAAGATGAAGAAACGACACCCGTGCACCTTCAAAAGAAAAAGAATCGACTTCTAAAAAATTCAAAAGTATCTTTTTTCAAAAGATATGAAGGAAAAAATATCCTTTTCCATATGTAAAGAGACCGAAGAAGTGGTGGGATCATGATTACGAATTCGCAAGTGATATGCTATCTCATTCCATTACGTCAAGCCATGTAGGATCCATGTGGACCAATAAGGAAGGGCGATGCAACCCACATAGGATTTGCTGGACCCGATGCAATGTACAAAGACTTTTCCAATGTTGTAAAGTTCAACTAGAGCCGAGCCCCTCTCTTTCTCTCTCTCTCTCTGCATGTGTGTGGCAACCTACGTACTCCCCTTAAGTTCCTAGGGGCCTTCGGGCATTTCTTTGTGACCAACTCGTCCATGTAGGCCCCCATCGGAGCATATATGGAATTTTTTGTCCAACAGTTTGACAGCTCTCTAACGTCCAAAAAAAAAAGAAAAACTCCTTCTGCACTGCATGCAATCGAGGAGTGTATACTGCACATGATGATTGACCGTGCATATATAGTAACACATACAATGCATAAAACAATAAAAATATTTTTAAACATATATCATTATATGCATGTATAATTAATCATCATGCGTGATATACATATCTTGCATCCTCTGCACGGTGTGCAAGGACCTTTCCATAAAGATAAAAGTCGAACCAGGCTTTGGCAAGGCTACGCCAGGCCCTTGCAGCGGTCCAGCGCGGCATGGGCGCCGCTGGACCTAGATAGAGGGGGCCACTTTTAATGGGCCCTCACCGGCGGGAATCTAATTTAATATTGAACTTTATGGGGGCACGCTTGTAGCCAGAAGGCCGAGAAAGGTCTTCAATATTGCTTCGATCCCCATGCATTGATTTTATAAACAGAGGATTTGTCTTGGCGTGGAAACAAGGCCATGGATTCCAAGCGAATCTTCACTGCTGGAAGTATGATGTCGAGCATCCACACTTGGTGTTTGATCTTTAAGAACGGTAGGCCTCGCTTCATCTCCCATGGCATCGTTTGACAAATGAGAACGTGATCTCCGAGATTGACGGCTTAGAAAATGGATTCTTGGAAAAAATTTTCTCGTGCGCATGTTTAGTTTGTCGTGGAAACATTTGGCTAGCTATTCACATCCCTTGGGAATGGATGGCGTATTCAAATTTATTGAAATGAAAATAATCTCTACCTATCCGAACTATCAAAGCTTCAGGAGGAGCTCCTTTTCCATTACCGTAATGGGTTTGAGATTTTGGTATAACCATGAGAATCAAATCTCTTCGTAAAAGGAGTCATCTTTCTTCCAAATAAAATAAAGTATATTCTGTTCGCTACCGCATCAAACTAGGTGTGGGAAAGAACTTTTTCATGAAATATAGAGTATTAAGCAAAGAAGATTTTTATGAATGCATGATTGTACGTATGTGTGTGTATATATATAGAAATATTTTTGGCTACATTCCAAGTTAAGGATTTGTTAATCTTTCACATTCTTAAATTTATACGGACTTTGTAAATTTTGAATTTTGAATTTATTATTTTTTTAGTTTAAATTTAATTACATTCAAATATAAACAAATTTATTCCTTCTCTTTCTATACTTATATAAATAAATACATATGTATGTATAAATTTTTGATCAACTTTTAATTATGTAAACTGTTGCCGCGGAAATCCGTTCTTCGACTCGGGTGCGCTTCTGGCTCCTGATCCGGACGCCGATCTCGCCGCTCCGGGTAGAACCTGCAAGATAGTCCGCACACAGAGGGTGCTGTGGGAGTTGCCCTCTGCGGAGGACCCTTCGATGCCCAAGTCAGTGGAGATTCACAGCAAGCAGATGTGAGGAGAAGACTCTCACAGAAGAGTTCCCCTTAGGCGGGCGTTCTCTCCAGAGCTCTGAGCTCAGGGGGAGCTTCAATGGAATGTATGAGCCAGTAAAATGAGTGTGAGTACGAGTAATTGCATACCTGAGAGATTGGAGGACTGTGGCATTTATAGGGGATCACCTGGTTTCTTAGGTGTGTCGTGAGGAGAGGTCTGAAAGTCGTTATGATTCGAAACGGATTCAAATCAAGTTTGTTGTAAGACCAGTATGATCTGTATCTTTTCGGTTAAAGGATCGATAGCTTGGAGAGCTGGTTGATGCCTTGAGATTCAGTGATTACATAGGCTCTAGGCCACTCCTGGGTATGATTCCTTGTTTGGAATCTTATTCAGTTATAGTGAATTCGAACTCTCCCGCGTCGGACTCCGCAGAGTATTTCGAATGCCTTGGTCCGGCCAGATCGAGGAATAACTTGGTTTCCCGAGGTATAGAATGGCTCGGCTCGGGTTTCCGAGGTATGGTCGGCTCAGATTGCCGAGGTATGAGGATAGCTCGGATTATCGAGGTATAGAATGGCTTGGCTCAGGTTGCTGAGGTATGGTCGGCTCAAATTGCCGAGGTATGAGAGTGGTTCGGATTGTCAGGGCGACCCGACTTTATCAAAGGTGATTCGGCTTTGTCGCTTGGCTGTTATGCCAGCTAGCTAGTAGGATGTTGTGATTGGACCTGACCCAATTGTTGATGTGGGCGGTCACTAATACAGTGACGATTTTACCCTTCATCACATGCGCCCCACTCCCTAGTCCGAAGTGTAAGTTCGAATATAGGGAGTAGAATTCCGGAACAATCTTATTTGGGGGATGATGTATTTCTTTGAAAAGAAATAACTTGCATAATCTTGCTGGTAAGCGAAGAAAGGTTACTTACCTCTGCCAAAGCATGATAGGATGCCTTAGTCGCGTCAGAGTGTTTGAGAAATTACTCGACTAGGCTGAGGCTTCCCGAAATATATCACTCGGTTTGGCCGAGGCTTCAGAAATATATCACTCGGTTTGTCCAAGGCTTCCAGAAATATATCACTCGGTTTGACCGAGGCTTCAAGATTATATTTTACTTGGCGCTGCCAAGGTACGAAGACCGTCACTCGGCTTGGCCGAGGCTTCAAGATTATATTTTACTTGGCGCTGCCAAGGCACGGAGACCGTCACTCGGCTTGGCCGAGGTTTCAAGATTATATTTTACTTGGTGCTGCCAAGGTACGAAGCTCTCTTGGCCCGACTGAGGTTTGTCAAATATATTTTACTTGGCATGACCAAGGTACGAAGTTCTCTCAGCCCGACCGAGGTTGTCAAATATATTTTACTTGGCACGGCCAAGGTACGAAGATCGCTCGGCCCAGCCGAGGATTTAAGATTATATTTTACTTGGTGCTGCCAAGGTACGGAGACCATCACTCGGCTTGGCCGAGGCTTCAAGATTATATTTTACTTGGCACTGCCAAGGTACGAAGCTCTCTCGGCTCGGCTGATGTTTGTCAAATATATTTTACTTGGCGCGGCCAAGGTATGGAGATTGCTCGGCCTGGCCGAGGATTTAAGATTATATTTTACTTGGCGCTGCCAAGGTACGGAGACCGTCACTCGGCTTGGCCGAGGCTTCAAGATTATATTTTACTTGGCGCTGCCAATGTACGAAGCTCTCTCGGCCCAGCCAAGGTTTGTCAATATATTTTACTTGGCACGACCAAGGTACGAAACTCTCTCGGCCCGATCGAGGTTTGTCAAATATATTTTACTTGGTATGGCCAAGGTACGGAGATCGCTCGGCTCGGTCGAGGATTTAAGATTATATTTTACTTGGCGCTACCAAGGTACAGAGACCGTCACTCGGCTTGGCTGAGGCTTCAAGATTATATTTTACTTGGCACTGCCAAGGTACGAAGCTCTCTCGACCCGGTCGAGGTTTGTCAAATATATTTTACTTAGTGCAGCCAAGGTTCGAAGATTGCTCGGCCCGGCCAAGGATTTAAGATTATATTTTACTTGGCACTGCCAAGGTATGAAGACCGTCACTCGGCTTGGATGAGGCTTAAAGATTATATTTTACTTGGCATGGCCAAGGTACGAAGCTCTCTCAGCCTGGCCAAGGTTTGTCAAATATATTTTACTTGGCGCGGCCAAGGTACGGAGATCGCTCGGCCTGACCGAGGATTTATAAACATGCTTCTCATTGCAGCTTTCAAGGAGAGTTATAAGAATTTTGCGAGTCTTTGAGAATTAAATTTAATTCAATGAACAAAATGAGTTTAGTAAGAGCATACTTTCACTGATGATATGCACGGAGATTATCCGAGTTCCACGTCCGAGGAATAGATTTCCCATCCAAATCTTGGAGTTTGTAGGTGTTGGGTCTGATTACTTCCGTCACTTGGTAGGGACCTTCCCAATTTGAGGACAATTTTCTTCCTCTAGTGGTTTCGAGACGGATGCCTTCCGAAGCACCAGATCACCGAGGAGGAAAAATTTTCCTCAAACTCTGGTGGAATGATAGCGAGCTACTCTTTGTTGGTAGGCGGCCATCCGGATTCGGGCCTTCTCCCTGACTTCTTCTATCAAGTCAAGATTAGTTCGGAGCTGCTCGTCATTGTATTCTTCTGAATAGCCTTCCACACGAGGGGAGGGGAGTTCGACTTTCATAGGAATGATGGCTTCTGTACCAAAAGTCCATCTTGAATGGGGTCTGCCCTATGGGTACTCTCTCGGTAGTCCGATATGCCCACAATACATGGTGGAGCTTCTCGGCCCATCAGCCTCATACCCAATTGAGCCAAGCTTTAATTCCCTGCAGGAGAGTTCGGTTGGTTACTCAGCCTCTCCATTAGCTTGAGGATGCCTAACCGATGTCAGGCGATGGAGAATGCCATGATCCTCGCAGAACTCTTGGAACTTAGGGTTGTCGAACTGCTTCTCGTTGTCAGTGATGATAGTGTGGGGAAGACCAAAGCGGCAGATGATGGACTTCCACACAAAGTCTTTAGCATGGGCTTCGGTTATCTGGGCGACTGCTTCGTCTTCAACCCACTTAGTAAAATAATCAATTGTAACAAATAAGAACTTCCTTTGCCCCGTTGCGAGGGGGAAAGGGCCAAGAATATCCATCCCCCACTTGGCGAAGGGCCAGGGGGATGATATGGAAGTCAGGTGCGCCGAGGGGAGCCTCTGAACATTTGAATGCCTTTGGCATGAATCACAAGTTCGAACGAGGTCATCAGCATCTTTTTGCATCGTTGGCCAATAATACCCTTGACGCAACACTTTGTGGCATAGGGCCTGACCACCGAGGTGATTGCCACAGATGCTTTCGTGGACCTCCCGAAGAGCATAGTCGCCTCTGTTGGTCAGAGGCATTTGAGCAGCGGCATTGAGAAGGACCGCTTGTACAGCTGGTCATCAATCAGAACATAATGAGGTTATTACAATTTCAACTTCCTTTCTTCCTTTCTATCAGTGGGCAGCAACCCTTCTTTGAGGTACTGGTGCAGGGGGTCCATCCAGGATGGTTCGGTGTCAATCTGCATCATCTGATCAGCATCGGCGATGCTAAGCTTCTCTAGGACCTCCAAGTGGAATTTTCGCTCGAGATCCATTGACTCCGTAGTCGCCAGGCGAGACAGAAGGTCGGCGCGGGTGTTTCCAGTTCTTGAGATCTGAAAATTTTAAATTTATCGAAACAGGAGGATAAATCGTGCACCTTTTGGAGATACCGAATCATACTCGAGCCTCGAATTCTCCCTGCACTGGCCAGCCACCAATTGGAAGTCGGTGTTGGCAATCCGTTTTTTGACTTTAAGCTCGTGGGCGATTCGGAGTCCAGAGAGTAAGGCTTCATACTCTGCTTCATTGTTTGAAGCCGGGAAGGAGAAGCGGATGCCATATTCAAAAGTTGTTTCCTCCGGACTGGTGAGGACCAGGCCAATGCCAGAGCCACCCGCGCTGGAGGATCCATCAGCATGAAGTAACCATGAGGCGCTGGGCTTTGGTTGTCCGAGTGAATCTGAAGTAGAGCCATCTTCGGGTATGGTGCATTCGAGGAGGAAGTCCACCATAACCTGGGATTTAATGGCTGGACGAGGTTGATACTGAATGTCATGCTCGCTCAGCTCGACAGCCCATTTGGTCATTTTCCCGATGCCTTCGGACGATGGATAATTGCCTTGAGGGGTTGGTTGGTCAGGATGACGACGGTGTGCGCCTGGAAGTATGGCCGCAGCTTTCGGACCGATGTCACCAGGGCTAGGACCATCTTCTTGACTCGAGTATACCTCGTTTCAGCATCCTTGAGCAATTTGCTGACATAATAAACAGGTTTTTAAACTTTGTTGTCCTCTCTAATTAGCACCGAGCCAACAGCGTCTTCAGAGATCGCCAGGTATAGATTCAGCACTTCCCCTGGCTTTGGGCTGCTGAGGAGAGGTGGTGAGCCGAGGTATTTCTTGAGGTCTTCAAAGGACTTCTGGCAATCTGGGTCCATTGAAAGTTTTTGACTGACCGAAGCACTTTGAAGAAGGGAAGGCATTTCTTGGCTGATCGAGCAATGAAGTGGCTGAGGGCTGCCACTCTCCCAGTGAGGCGTTGCACATCTTTGACTGACCCAGGCGGGGTCATTTGTTGTAGGGCTTGGATCTTCTGAGGGTTTGCTTCGATGCCTCGCTGAGAAACCATGAAGCTGAGGAATTTTTCGGAATTGACCCCGAAGGCGCATTTGGTGGGGTTAAGCTTCATCTGATACTTTCGAAGTGTAGCGAAGCTCTCCGCAAGGTCCTCGACGTGCTGGGATGCTTCCTTGCTTTTCACCAGTATATCATCAACATACACCTCCATGTTCCGACCGATTTGTTCCTTGAAAACTTTGTTGACCAGCCTTTGGTAGGTGGCACCTGCATTTTTCAAACCAAAGGGCATAACTCGGTAGTAATAGATACCTCGGTCGGTGATGAAGGCGGTTTTCTCCTCATCTTCGGGCGCCATTCGGATCTGATTGTAGCCCGAATAGGCATCCATAAAAGTCAGCATTTGATGGCCTGAAGTTGAATCCATGAGCTGGTCGATCCGCGGAAGAGGGAATCTATCTTTTGGGCAGGCCTTGTTGAGGTCGGTGAAGTCGATGCAGATACTCCATTTGCCATTCGACTTTTTCACCATGACCACGTTTTCTAGCCAGTCGGGGGTAACTAACCCCCCGGATAAACTTGGCTTTGATGAGTTTATCCATCTCTTCTTTGATGGCTTTTTGGCGCTCGAGGGCGAAGCTCCTTTTCTTCTGCTTAACAGGCCTGAATGTCTCATCCACACTGAGGCGGTGGACCAGGACGTCTAGGCTGATTCTGGGCATATCCGATGCAGACCAGGCGAAGATGTCAGCATTCCTCCGAAGGAATTCAATTAATTCTTGCCGAAGCTTTCCTTCTAGCTGCGATCCGACCTTTATGGTTCGGTAAGGCTGGGCTTCGTCAAGTGGAACCTCCTCCAGTTCTTCGATCGGCTCTCCTCATTGCTCGGCGAGATCTTCCCGAGCATCCAGCCCATCCACCTCGGGCTTTCTGGACTGAAGTTCAGCGACAAAGCAATGTCGAGCTATGATCTGACTTCCTCGAACACCCCCACTCCCCATTCGGTGGGAAACTTCATGGCGAGATGGGGAATGGAAATGATGGCTTTGAGAGATATTTACCCCGGTCTACCGAGGATGGCGTTGTAAGGAGACCTGAGCTTGGTCATGAGGAAATCCATGAGCATGGTAGCCACACGGGGCCAAGTGCCGGCTTGGACTAATAGAGTGATAACTCCTTCAGGGATTATGGAGTCACCTGTGAAGCCCACTAGGGTGGACTCCACCGGTCGGAGGCTTTCTACCCAGAATTTTAATCTCACAAAGGCATCGAAATACAGAACATTAACAGAGCTTTCACTATCAATCAAAATACGGTGTACATCATAATTATTCATGTTCAAAGATACAACCAAGGCATCATCATGGGGATACTGTACCTCCCGAAGGTCTTCATCAGAGAAAGTGAGCTCATCAACTCGAGCTTTCTTTGGCGAGTTTTCCTCCTCGCTTGACCAAGAAGATGGGGATCTGGCTGCCGCTATCATATTGACATTGCCGAGGACCGAAGGATTTGGTGGAGGAAGCTGGCGAGGCTCGGGTTGGCGATTCTCCTCATTGTTCGGCTCAAGGGGACCCCTGAACCGGTCCAACCTACCCCACCGAATCAATCGCTCAATCTCGTTCTTTAGCTGCCAACAGTCTTCAGTATCATACCCATAGTCTCGATGAAAGCGGCAGTACTTGGTAGGGTCCCTCTGAGTTGCATTGCCTCGGAGAGGGGAGGCCAAAAAATTTATCGCTTGATCTCCATCAGGATCTGCGCTCTTAGCGCGATAACGGGAGTGTAACGATCGAACCTTCGAGCCAGACTCTAAGTTCGGTCTCGAGGCAGCGGTGGAGGAGCTCTGTGGCAGCGAGGCGGGCTAGCGCGGTGGTGGCCCCATTGCTTGTCCGAGCCCTTTGCCTCCTTCTTCAGCTGCTCGGCCTGAGCTGATCTCCTCGATTCTTCAACCATGGCGTACTTATCCACCAAGGACATCATGTCCGAAAGGTTCTTCGGGTAATTAACCTCTAGAGCCAAGTACAAAATCTTCCTCCTTGGACACTCCTCCTGTTAGGAAATGTGTCCTACAGCCAATCGTCTAGCTTGTAGACGGTTATGAGTTGATGTGAATGTACATGATTTATTCAATAAATAAAAGTCTATTTTGACAGTACAACATATAGTTTATATCTTCCAGTAGAATTTCAATATGTTGTAGTCCTTAGAGTTACATGTATTCAACAATGGAGGAATTATTGAGTAACTCTTAAATTTGTTTGCGGCCAAATGATACGTTGTTACTTAGGACGACGACGTAATCAAGTGTTGGTCGTTGTGTGCCATATGGGTTGGTTTGTTCTCTTAAACCAAGGAGTGTATAACACTGGTATGACATGCGGGTGAGTGTAGGAGTATATTCACTGAACAGTGACTCACCTCTGCTGAGTGCTCAACTGCCTGGAGCAACTCACAGAAAGGCAATATGTATAAATGTTCCTTTGACATGAGACTATCATGTTGACTTGATAAGCAACTCACTGTACTTAGGCACTGGACCACCCGAATTTCTAATCCGGTGACGGAAGGTTGCTAGGTGCAGTCAAGTACTTATTGGGTCAGTGATGAGTCAAGATGGGATTGTCTACTCTAAGTGTTAGAGAGAGTGCTCGAACTATGTTTCAATTTAGCAAAACCTTGGCCAAGGTAATCTTTGTGAGGTGTCACAAGATTCATTGCATTGAAACATACTTGGGTGATTTACTCGGAGTTGGTAGTTAACTCCGTATTCGCCCTGAGTACTAGGACAAGGGGATGAATTATACGGTAACCATAGCCTAGGTTCCTGAATATTGCTTTGCATATATTCGGTCTATTCGGACGTCGGGTACCATTGCTAGATGGTCACATCGATTGGTATAGGAAGTATTCCTATGCTACCGACTTAGATTCGAACCTATGGAGTCATGCACATAGTCAGGTGACTGGAGACAGGCTTTATCCATGATCTAAGTGGGACTTGGTCATATGGGTAATACCGAGTTTGTACTAGCAATGTCTAGCTAGCATTGGGCATTAGCGATAGTACTTATTCTGGGGATGAACTTGAGTTAGTTTGTAACTCAAGTAAATTTTTGGGATTTATTCAGACCCATTGTGGGATAGGACTTGAACCATAGACCAATGGTTGGTTTGAAGATAGAGTGGTTTAGATATGGTTTCAAAGTGGTTTGAATCGGATATCCAATATAGCCTCTGATTGTTTATTTATAATTTTGAAATCATAAATTACTTTAAATTAGAAATTAAATAAGTCCAATGCGAAGTATGGTTCGAGATCTTTGCATGGGTTCTTTCGGATTTCAATTTGGACTTCAAACGGATTTAATCTGATTATTTCTGTATTTATAAATATTATAAATATTTTTTTATTATAGTTGCGGGCAGCCAACGAGACTTTAATACTTGAGAAAATTTACGATTCTATCATTTTATGTAAATTACGATTCTACCATTTCGTTTAAATTACGGTTCTATCATTGAGATGGTGTGAATTTAAAACTTCGTATAAATTACGATTTTACCATTCCGATAACGTGAATTTAAAACTTTGTTTAAATTATGATCTTGCCATTGAGATGATATGAATCCGTAAATTTGTTTTATAAAATTTTCTTTACGCGACAACGCGTGAACGCCCGTAACCCATCCGCTTTCGAAGATCGGATATTATCGTATCGTAAAACAAATTCAAAAGGTTGTTTTGGGTTGTTTTACGATGAGTTTATTTAAGAAACTTTTCTCAACTTCGAGATAGAGAGTAGCAGAGAAAGAAGAGTCCAAAAATCAGAGAAGTCCAAACAGGGAGAGACTCCTCTCTTGAAGAAGAGTTCTCCATCCCTTTTGATTTTATATCCCCTGTCTCAAGGTTTCCTGACGTGCGTGTGATATAGAGGAGCGGCGTGTGCGGCTCTTGCAAGGCACGAGTAGGAACTTCTTCCTACAGATCGGATCTGCTACGTTCATCATTACAGCTTCCACATCGAGAGGTATTATTTTAAACTTATTTTTACATACTCTTAAATTTCAGATTTGCTAATATGCTTTAATTTATATTCAATGTGAATATTAAAATTGAATTACATGCTTTCCACCTTGAGATCCTGTGCATATGAAAAGCAAGTTTCCCTTCAAATGGTATCAGAGCATGGTTAAGGCTTAGGAATGCATGTATAAGCATAGTAGATCTGATATTGTTATGCATAAATAATCTAATGTAGATCTAAAGTAGATCTTATTATTGATTAGTTTAGATCTATAGTAGATTTAAATGTTTTGCATGATGAGAGCATGTTAAAGTTATTTAATGATGATTAAATATATGTTTTAGAAGTAGATCTAATGTAGATCTTGCATGCTGTGTTCTATTATATCTTGGATTGGGTATATTCACCAGGCCGTCCGGTCATAGGGAGGTTTCATAGCCTCTGTTTCTTATTCAAGAAAGGTTTCCTATGACGTGTAGGGGTGCCACTGTGAAAGAACCCATGAACGGATGTACAGAACAGAAGAAAGAAAGATTAAAATATGTTTTAATTGAATTAATTTATTTCTGTGATAATTTTGATTAGATCCAAAATTAATTAAAGATGATATGTTAATAAGATTAACATTAAGACATCTTAATTGATGAAATCTTAATTATAAATGACAGTAAAATTGTTTTACGTAAAAGTCAGATCACAAAAAAAAGAAAGAAAGTAAAAATGTTTTACGAAAAAATTTTGAAAATGTTTCAAAATCAGAACTCAAAATTGAAATTGGTTCAAATTTGAAAAGGGTTAACTTAAGATCTAGAATTATGAATTAAAGACCTTAAGACATGATCATAAATCATGGGCTAATTGGGTTAGCATGAATCAGGTTCTCTAATTGGGTTAGACCTAAGGTTAGATGAATTGGACTAAATTAGAAAATTGAATCTAATCAAATGTTGAGTTAGGTCTTTTCTTTAGATCCATCTAATTAGATTAGATTGATCAGTCCATACATCTAAATGGACTTGATTTGGGGCTCAGTGGACACCCAAGTCTTTAGGCAAATTTAATTGGGTCTGGTCAACCACTTAGTCTAGAAAGGTTCTGATCAAGGTCGCGGCTACCTCTCACCTGGCTAGTTGATTATCAGCTGGTGTCTAGGCAAGATGGTTAATGGCGCAACTCGGCCTTTTGATCAAGCCGGCCTGGCTAAGTGGTCCCAGCACTTGATTAGACTAGCCTATTGACTTGAGCTAACCCATGCTTCCTAAGGAAAATCAGTTTGACTGATTTAGGTACCCATGGACCAAATTAATGAACCCAACTAAATGGTTTAGTGGGAGAATACTTAAATTGGTCCATGTCATTCATGTGTCACAAATTAATCAAACCCTCTAAAATTATTAGGTCCCTAAAGTGACTAAATTATGGGGATAATTAGGTCATAGCCTCCCATTAAGAGAGTGATAATGAGTCCAATGGCTAAGATGATTATTGGAGGCCCAAAGGCCTGGTACTCATCTGGTTTTTGGAATTATCATTCATATTATGATGGTTCAATGCAACTCTCTCAACGATGGTCAGGTGGGCCGGCCAAAGTCGGGCTTGACCAATTCCTTGGTTAGAAGCTTGAACATGTCATGTTAATGGTTGGACCTAACCAGGACACCCAATAGGAGGCCCAAAGGCCGATTGGCGTGCAACCTGGGGCAAAATAAATTACTAGAAATTGTTTGGGGAACCAATTGGTTATGAACCTACCTTTAGATACATGTGGGTGGGCCGGCCAAAGTCGGGCTCATATGTAGTCTACTGGGTTCTAGTACCCACTAAGAAATTAGGAGTAATTTCTTGGGTTGGAGGTAGGGGCTACCAACCTGAATAAAATAGTGGGAGGGCCTTAGACTATAAGTCCAAGTCTATAGGTTTAAATAAATCATGTACACTAATAAGTTTTTGGTTTTCCTTTCAGAAATGTCTACAAATCTGTCGCTCCGGTCACTGTTGGACAGTGATAAACTGACAGGTCCAAACTTCGATAGCTGGTATCGAAGGCTTAGGATAGTCCTAGAGCATGAGAGGATCCTTTATGTGATAATGGATCCTGCACCTGAGCAGCCAGCCCCTAATGTGCGGGGTGTGGTCAGGGACACTTATCTGAAGTGGACCAATGACCGCACCACAGTGCGCTGCATAATGCTGGCTTCTATGAATGATGAGTTCAGTAGGAAATTTGAGGAGGCCCAACCGGAACAAATACTCCAAATGTTGAAGGAATCTTTCGGGACGCCAGACGATGTTGAAAGGTACAAAATGTCTAGTGCCATCTTCAACGAGCGTATGCGTGATGGGACTTCTGTCACCGATCATGTACTATACATGATCGAGACGATAGAACGTCTGGGCAAACTTGGATTTCCTTTGCATGAGCAACTTGGGAAGGATGCCATACTGAACTCCCTGCCTAGCTCCTACCTGGACTTTCTCAGTCATTATAGAATGACGAAGCCTGCAGTAAACTATCATGGTTTGCTGGGTCTACTGCAGACTTTTGAGAAAGATCACCAGCTTCAAAAGAAGTCAGTGAACTTGGTGGGAGGTTCGGGGGCAGGTCGTCATCACCTTAAGAAAGGGATGAAGAAGAAAAATAAAAGAAAGAAGGTGCAACATGCTGGGCCTAGTCAGACCAAGAAGAAGAGGGCTGACAAAAGTCAGGCAGAGTGCTTCTACTGCAAGAAGCTGGGTCACTGGAAAAGGAACTGTCCCCAGTACATAGCAACCCTGGATCCTAAACAGGCCTAAGAAGAAAAACCAGCAAGGAGTTGCTGGACAAGGTATTTATATGATAACACCTTGTAATTTTTCTATCTGTGATACTACTAATTGGGTATTAGATACCGGGAGTCCAATTCATATTTGCAATTCTTTGCAGGGGCTTCGAATTAGTAGAAGATTCAAAGAAGGTGAAAGATTCCTAAACGTGGGTGATGGAAGCCGAGTTCCAGTACTGGCGTTGGGAGTCGTGGAGCTTTATTTTGAATTTAATAAAATATTGCTTAGTGAATGTCACTATTGTCCTGCATTTTTATTAAATGTCATTTCTGTAGGCCAGTTGGCTATTGAAGGATATGATTTTTCAATAAAGAAAGATATTTTAAATATCATTGTGAATGATGTATCTGTGATGTGTGGACAATTGAGCAATGGAATTTACCTTCTATCACAGCCTGTTAATGTATTATGCACTCCAAACAAATGCCCAAAATAGATGATGTCGATGACTCATACCTTTGGCACTGTAGGCTAGGTCATATAAACAAGAACAGGATAAGCAGGTTAGTCAGAGAGGGCATCCTCAATGACATTGATTGTGAATCAATTAAAACTTGTGAATCCTGTCTTCTTGGGAAAATGACCAAGTCACCTTTTACTGGAAAAGGTGAAAGAGCCAAAGAGATTCTAGGCCTCATACATACGGATGTTTGTGGACCTATGAATACTGCCTCTATGAGAGGGTTTAGCTATTTCATTACATTTACAGACGACCACTCCAGGTTCGGTTATGTCTTCCTAATGAGACATAAATCTGAATCGTTTGAAATGTTCAAACAATATCGTAGTGAGGTAGAAAAACAAACTGGAAAGAATATTAAAATCTTCGGTCAGATCGAGGAGGTGAATATCTTTCTAATGAGTTTTTGACATATCTAAAGGAGAATGAGATTCTCTCTCAATGGACACCTCCAGGGACACCCCAGTTAAATGGTGTGTCTGAAAGGAGGAATCGAACCCTATTAGATATGGTTCGGTCCATGATGGGCTTTGCTAGTTTGCCTATCTCCTTTTGGGACTACACACTTGAGTCGGCCTGTTACATTCTTAACAGGGTCCCTAGTAAATCTGTTGCTAAAACTCCATATGAGATATGGACGGGGCGTAAGCCGATGCTCACACACCTTAGGGTCTGGGGGTGTCCAGCTTATGTCAAGAGATTGTTGACAGACAAGCTAGGACCAAGGTCTGACAAATGCCTCTTTGTTGGATATCCTAAGGAGTCTAAAGGATACTACTTCTACCACACTGAAGAGCAAAAGTTGTTCGTCAGTATGAGAGCCACCTTTTTAGAAAAGGAGTATCTTACTGGAAGTGCTAAGGCTAATGTTGAACTTAATGAAGTTCGACAAGGAGAAGTACCTTTACACTCAGAAACCGCTATGGAACCGGCTTTGATTGGTTCAAACCCGAAGCCCGTTGAGGTACCATTAAGGAGATCTGGTAGAGTACCACGTCAGCCGGACAGATACTTCGGTTTCTTGGTCCGTGACGGGGATCCCATCGAACTCGATGAGAACGATGAGGACCCAATCACCTATATGGATGCGCTGCAGAGATCTGACTCTGAGAAATGGCTAGAGGCCATGAAGTCCGAAATGGAATCCATGGAGATTAATAGTGTATGGACACTAGTTGATCCACCTGAAGGGGTAAAACCCATAGGGTGTAAATGGATTTTCAAGAGGAAACGGGTGCAGATGGGAAGGTGGAGACCTATAAAGCCCGTCTGGTTGCTAAGGGGTATCGTCAGCGTTATGGTATTGACTATGACGAGACTTTTTCCCCTGTAGCAATGCTCAAGTCATTCGGATTATGCTTGCTCTAGCTGCACATTTTGACTATGAGATCTGGCAAATGGATGTCCGAACGGCTTTTCTAAATGGAGAGCTCGAAGAGGAGGTGTATATGATACAGCCTGAAGGGTTCACATCCACAGACGAGTCAAAAGTATGCAGGCTTCATAAGTCCATCTATGGACTCAAGCAAGCTTCTCGGAGTTGGAATAAACGTTTTGATAAATGTATCAAGACTTATGGCTTCATTAAGAATGGAGAAGAACCCTGCGTGTATAAGTGGGCAAATGGTTCCATAGTTGTATTTCTTGTACTGTATGTGGATGACATTCTCTTGATTGGGAATGACATCCCTGCACTACAGGGAATAAAGGTTTGGTTGCTGTCTCAGTTCTCCATGAAAGACCTGGGAGAAGCTTCTTACATCCTAGGGATGAAGATCTATAGGGATAGATCTAAGAAGCTGCTGGGATTGTCCCAGTCCATGTACATTGAGACTGTGCTGAAGAGGTTCAGCATGGATAATTCAAAAAGGGGCTATCTTCCGATAGGCCATGGAATTACTCTCTCCAAGAAGGATTGTGCGACAACTCCTGAGGAGAGAGAGTACATGAGTAGAATTCTGTATGCCTCAGCAGTGGGTTCTATCATGTATGCTATGACATGTACAAGACCAGACGTGGCACACTCACTAGGGATAGTGAGTAGGTACCAGTCTAACCCAGGTGAAGCACATTGGAAGGTGGTAAAAACCATCCTTAAGTATTTGAGAAATACTAAGGACCAATGGCTCATTTATGGAGAACCTGACTTAAAACTAGTGGGGTACACTGACTCCAGTTTTCAGTCAGATAGAGATGACAACAAAAGCATATCCGGATTTATCTTTACCCTCAATGGAGGAGCGATCTGCTGGAAAAGTTCCAAGCAGAACACAGTGGCGGATTCAGTATGCGAGGCTGAATACATTGCAGCATCAGATGCAGCAAAGGAAGCTGTATGGCTACGAAAGTTCTTGGGCGAGCTGGGAGTGGTACCTGCCCTGGAGAGTCCCGTCCTAGTATACTGTGACAGCACGGGAGCAATTGCCCAAGCCAAGGAGCCAAAGTCGCATCAACGAACCAAGCATGTGTTGCGCCGCTACCACCTTGTACGAGAGATCGTGGAACGAGGTGACATCTACCTTCAGAAGATCGACGGAAAGGAAAACCTAGCTGACCCAATGACTAAAGCACTCGGAATCAAGGAGTTCAATGAACACAAGTGGAAGATGGGTATTAGATACTGTTCCGATTGGCTATAGTTCAAGTGGGAGTTGTTAGGAAATGTGTCCTACAGCCAATCGTCTAGCTTGTAGACGGTTATGAGTTGATGTGAATGTACATGATTTATTCAATAAATAAAAGTCTATTTTGGCAGTACAGCATATAGTTTACATCTTCCAGTAGAATTCCAATATGTTGTAGTCCTTAGAGTTACATGTATTCGACAATGGAGGAATTGTTGAGTAACTCTTAAATCTGTTCGCGGCCAAATGATACGTTGTTACCTAGGACGACGACGTAATCAAGTGTAGGTCGTTGTGTGCCATATGGGTTGGTTTGTTCTCTTAAACCAAGGAGTGTATAACACTGGTATGACATGCGGGTGAGTGTAGGAGTACATTCACTGAACAGTGACTCATCTCTGCTGAGTGCTCAACTGCCTGGAGCAACTCACAGAAAGGCAATGGGTATAAGTGTCCCTTTGACATGAGACTATCATGTTGACTTGATAAGCAACTCACTGTACTTAGGCACTGGACCACCCGGATTTCTAATCCGGTGACGGAAGGTTGCTGGGTGCAGTCAAGTACTTATTGGGTCAGTGATGAGTCAAGATGGGATTGTCCACTCTAAGTGTTAGAGAGAGTGCTCGAACTATGTTTCAATTTAGCAAAACCTTGGCCAAGGTAATCTTTGTGAGGTGTCACAAGATTCATTGCATTGAAACATACTTGGGTGATTTACTCGGAGTTGGCAGTTAACTCCGTATTCGCCCTGAGTACTAGGACAAGGGGATGAATTATACGGTAACCATAGCCTAGGTTCCTGAATATTGCTTTGCATATTCGGTCTATTCGGACGTCGGTACCATTGCTAGATGGTCACATCGATTGGTATAGGAAGTGTTCCTGTGCTACCGACTTAGATTCGAACCTATGGAGTCACGCACATAGTCAGGTGACCTGGAGACAGGCTTTATCCATGATTTAAGTGGGACTTGGTCATATGGGTAATACCGAGTTTGTACTAGCAATGTCTAGCTAGCACTGGGCATTAGCGGTAGTACTTATTCTAGGGATGAACTTGAGTTAGTTTGTAACTCAAGTGAATTTTTGGGATTTATTCAGACCTATTGTGGGATAGGACTTGAACCATAGACCAATGGTTGGTTTGACGATAGAGTGGTTTAGATCTGGTTTCAAAGTGGTTTGAATCGGATATCCAATATAGCCTCTGAAAGTTTATTTATGAATTTTGAAATTCATAAATTACTTTAAATTGAAATTAAATAAGTCCAATGCGAAGTATGGTTCAAGATCTTTGCATGGGTTCTTTCGGATTTCAATTTGGACTTCAAACGGATTTAATCTGATTATTCTATTTTATAAATATTTTAAATATTTTTTATTATAGTTGCGGGCAGCCAACGAGACTTTAATACTTGAGAAAATTTACGATTCTATTATTTTATGTAAATTACGATTCTACCATTTTGTTTAAATTACGGTTCTCATTGAGATGGTGTGAATTTAAAACTTCATATAAATTACGATTTTACCATTCCGATAACGTGAATTTGAAACTTTGTTTAAATTATGATCTTGCCATTGAGATGATATGAATCCGTAAATTTGTTTTATAAAATTTTCTTTACGCGACAACGCGTGAACGCCCGTAACCCATCCGCTTTCGAAGATCGAATATTATCGTATCGTAAAACAAATTCAAAAGGTTGTTTTGGGTTGTTTTACGATGAGTTTATTTAAGAAACTTTTCTCAACTTCGAGATAGAGAGTAGCAGAGAAAGAAGAGTCCAAAAATCAGAGAAGTCCAAACAGGGAGGGACTCCTCTCTTGGAGAAGAGTTCTCCATCCCTTTTGATTTCATATCCCCTGTCTCAAGGTTTCCTGACATGCGTGTGATATAGAGGAGCGGCGTGCGGCTCTTGCAAGGCACGAGTAGGAACTTCTCCCTGCAGATCGGATCTGCTACGTTCGTCATCTACAGCTTCCACATCGAGAAGGTATTATTTTAAACTTATTTTTACATACTCTAAATTTCAGATTTGCTAATATGCTTTAATTTATATTCAATGTGAATATTAAAATTAAATTACATGCTTTCCACCTTGAATCCTGTGCATATGAAAAGCAAGTTTTCCCTTCACCTCCGGCGAGGGTGGTCATGGCCACCTCGTGGTTGAGATAGTCGACTTCTAAGAGGGCCGTGTTGAAGCGGCCGAGGTAATTCTTCAGTGATTCCCCTCTCTCTACTTGACCTCGGAGAGGGAATCGGATCTCCGTCGCTGGCGATGGCTACTGACGAACTGGCTGATGAGCAAACAGCTCAGCTCGTCAAAAGAATCAATGGAACTTGGTTTTAGGCTGTTGAACCGGTTCGAGCAGATCCCCTTAAGGTGGAGGGAAAGGCTCGACACAAGATCGCATCTGATGCTCCATGGAACATCATGATGGATCTGAAGCTGCTGAGATGGTCATCGGGATCGGTGGATCCATGGTACGGCTCGATCGTAGGGAGCTTAACATGAGGGGGAATCACTTCCCTCATGATCCTCTCGGAGAAGGGGATGCCCTGCTCCATTTTCGGTTGAGACGGAGGGGCTTGCCTGGCGGCATCTAACTCCCGACGCTATTCTTGCTGCATCTCCTGCATCTGCTGCCTGATCCCCTCATCCAGAGTGGTAGGAGGGATCGGGCGATGGGAGGGCGACAGCGACGTCGAGTTCTGGGAAGACACTTGAGAAGGGGAACGAACCCGCCTAGATCTGAGCGAGCTCTTCCCTCCAGCTCGCTGCGGTGCTGGCTTCGCTTTTGCAGGTTGGTAATGATGATCCGCTGCTTCCGACGGATTGGAGGAAGAAATCGTCGGCAGAGCAAGGGCAGCGGCCTCTTTATGAAGCTGAGGAGCAGGGATGGCGGGGCCAGGGGTCGCTTGGAGCCCCTGGACCAGCTGGGTCAATGCCTGGACCTGCTGAACCAGAGTGGCGAAATGGTCCAAGGTTACCGTCATTATCGATGGCGAAGGGGTTTCAGCTGGCGGTGGCGGCGGAGGTACCGCACCGCTAATCGGATCAGGCCTTTGAGAGGCGGCCTGATCTTGAGCTTCAGATGTAGCTCTTTTCGATTGGCCATGATATGCTGTTTCTTCTGGTTTTTTGAGTCTTGTCTCTTGAATCACAAGTTTATGGGACTTGAGGCCCTTTCTCTAGCGCCAATATGTTGCCACGGAAATTCGTTCTCCGACTAGGGTGCACTTCTGGCTCTTAATCCGGACGTCGATCTCGCCGCTCCAGGCGGAACCTGCAAGACAGTCCGCACACAGAGGGTGCTGTGGGGGTTGCCCTCTGCGGAGGACCCTCCGACGCCCAAGTCAATGGAGATTCACAGCAAGCAGATGTGAGGATAAGACTCTCATAGAAGAGTTCTCCTTAGGCGGGCGTTCTCTCTAGAGCTCTGAGCTCAGGGGGAGTTTCAATGGAATGTATGAGCCAGTAAAATGAGTGTGAGTACGAGTAATTACGTACCTGAGAGATTGGAGGACTGTGGCATTTATAGGGGATCACCTGGTTCCTTGGGCATGCTGTGAGGAGAGGTCTGAAAGTCGTTATGATTCGAAACATATTCGAATCAAGTTTGTTGTAAGACCAGTAGGATCCGTATTTTTTCGGTTAAAGGATCGACGGCTGGAAGAGCTGGTTGATGCCTTGAGATTCAGTGATACATAGCCTCTAGGCCACTCCTGGGTATGATTTCCCGTTTGGAATCTTATTCAGTTATAGTGAATTCGAACTCTCCCACGTCAGACTCCGCAGAGGTATTTCGAATGCCTTGGTCCGGCCATATCGAGGAATAACCTGGTTTTCTGAGGTATAGAATAGCTCGGCTCGGGTTGCCGAGGTATGGTCGGCTCAGATTGCCGAGGTATGAGGATAGCTCGGATTACCGAGGTATAGAATGGCTCGGCTCGGATTGATGAGGTGTGGTCGGCTCAAATTACCGAGGTATGAGAGTGGTTCGGGTTATCAGGGCGACCCGACTTTATCAAAGGTGATTCGGCTTCGTCGCTTGGCTGTTATGCCAGCTGGCTGATAGGATGTTGGGATTGGACCTGCCGATGTGGGCGGTCACTAATGTAGTGACGATTTTACCCCTCATCATACACCATAGCTAATTTGATTAGAAACATAGAATATTGTGAAAAAATATAGAGTGAGCATAAGTTAAAAGAGCAAGAAAAAGACCGATCCACTAAAAAGCATATTTTTTTTTCCAAGATAGCGATGGCATTGGCAAAACTTACAAGCTGTCCTTGATTGCGACATCACGTGCTTAGACCTTACAATCCAACAAGATAAGCTCGCAAACTTTTAGAACCAATCTTTCATCTTTATATTTTCTTAATTTGAGTAAATAGGAACCACTTATTTCGCTTGACTGGTGGTCTCCCGTTGCTCCCTTTCTATCAGATGAATGCAAATTCACAAAGAATAGGAGACTTGCAGCCTGGCTGAGTGGCTGTAATGTTTCTTTAAGTCGAGTTCAAGATCTTGAATTTTATATAAAATAAACTTTATGAAAACAGCCAGGTTTATTTTGTATATAACTCAGATTTGAGGTCTCAAGGCCTGTCAAACTTTTGGTTCTATATTAAATTCTCTATAATTTATTATAACAAAACCTGAAACCCAAGTAACCTCGAAATCACTCTTGTTAAATTACAAGTTTTGTCTGAAACGTTAAACTGACATGGACCCCAAATCACAACCATAAAAGAATAAAGGATACTGCCTTTTATGCAGGTCACTTGACTGATTTTTCTGAGATGATCATCCACATTCTTTTTAGCTTAGTCATCTTCAAAATTTAATGTAAATTAGCAAGATAAACACCTAACCCACGGGAGAAACATAAGTCTTTATTATATACCTATGAAACCAGAGTCTTCAAAACAAGAAGAGCAGCATGCTTTCACAAATTTTAGGATCCAATGTGCTGCATCATTTGGAACATCTGCTCTTCTACATTTTCGATTCTGTCAGCTCGAGTTGCAACAGGCAATTTATGGAAATATGTAAATAAAAACAACTGTTTGAATGTGCCATCCAACATTATTTATCCTGCACCATTTCGCAGATCAATGACGATCACGCTTGTATTATCAATACTGTTCCTTCCCAGTGCAAGCCTCGCTAGCAATGCTGCTGCCCTAGTGCACTGCAAGTCAGATCCTCGCTGCTCTTCTTGAACACCAGTCTCACTGCCACCAGCCCGAGTGTTGATAACTCCTGTAGCCCTAACTGGATCTACTTCCGCAAGACAGCGCCGTGCAACATCGCATGCCATATCATTAGATAGGGCATCCCATAACCCATCACTTGCAAGGATAAGGCAATCATCTTCAGCAGTCCTCTTCACAACGCGTACCTCTGGCTCAGATATCACCACATGTTTCAGGCACCTATCTCCTGTTCAAAAATAAGTTTGGAATAAACATACACCGGTTCTCCATAGTAATCTGGAATTCAAGTTGATCAGCTTATAAACATCGACTTCAAATCACACCAATGCATTAGAATTTGTTAAGTTACAGTAAAGTGCTGTTTTCAACAAGCTAAGACTAATCAAACTAACCAAAAGGAAATTGACACTTTATCGTATAAATAGAGAATTCTAATTTTGACAATTAAACATTCAAAGGCATTCCATACAAGGAAATTTATCAAGCATTTTATTTGTACAACAGAGTCTTGAAATTTATTAAATGACTGCTTTTAAAGGTGTTTGTTGGCTAGGCTTTGGGTTCACAAGCAGATAGGCCACATAACCATAGCTTAAGGGACTGATGGTGGAACAAATTTGGACCTTGGCATGGGCTTGAGAAAATAGCAGATTTAAACTATAGCCAGATTCTGGGCTTGGCTGAGCCTGTGAAAAACTTGAATATCAGGCCAGGTTTATTCAGGCCATCTACAAGCCAAGTGCCCTAGTCTGGGGAAGAATGTGTAAGTATACTACATAAATATACTTAATATGAATAAAATAATTTGTCAAGAAATGCTTTCAAAATTATAAAATTGTTGGTGACATATTTGCAGATGACCCTATTGAGATCTCTTTAAATAGGTAAGGCAGATGTTGATGTGCTAATTAAAAGTATAAACAATGAACTTGTAACCAGCATTTCTTAGGCACATTCTTAAGCAATGTTCTTGAGAAGGCTATTCCTGTGAAACTAGATTTTTGCATACAAACTTTCAGCAAAACGTTAGGAGACTATTACCATGGCTCGAATTATGCAACGATGTTAGCAAGTCTACAGCAGAGAGCATGCATGTAGCACTATCATGCATGAACCCTAATGATTCAGAAGTAAGATAATTACTATGAATTAGAGAGAATTGGCATACAATGAAGAAAAGAGATTTTAAAATTGTTGACTTCTCAATTCAAATGCAATTTGAACATGTACATGATGAAATTAGGATAGATAGATGATCAAAAATACCTTAAGCAGCCAAAAAGTCCGCAATCTGGGCATTGAGTGAATCCATGTAACATAACAATATGTGAATATTCAATGCATGAGATAAATAAAATACAAACAGTTCTTTAAGATAACTAAGTACGACCATTATTGACAATAAAGTTCTTATTAATCAGTTCTTCTCTAAAGAAGTTTTGATTTAACCTTTTACATAGCTGAAAGCATACAGATACATGTACCGTGTTATTTATATGCTAAAACAATGAAAGAAGGTTCACGTATCAGCTGCTAGGATCTTATATAGAAACAAAATTATTTTTACACACTACAGATATTTCTAAATATATTGCATATTAATTACATTTTCTGATTTAGAGATGGTCTAATACAAATGATCATTGGACAATCCTCCAATTAGTTAGTTCTACATACAAAATAGTCGATAAACCAATAATCTGTATTATGATACCGTATCGTTAGGTTCTGAGTTATGGGGATTAATTTCCTCACTTCCTAGAAATAAAGCATCTACTGACATATATCCAAGAACGAGCTTTTACAGCACTTCTAATAGTATTTCAAATTGCACTTAGTTCTTTAAAAAAAATTGTTTCAAAGAAAACCAAATGTTATATCTTGTAATCATCAAAAAGCCACTGGTGCCCTTCATGAGCAGCTACAAATGTTATTTTTTCTCTCCGGATTCTTTTGACCCTCCTTTAATTCCTAACAAATTATACTTTGCATTCAGAAGTGATAGTTTCAATAAAAAGATAGCCAACCCATGTACCATCAATGATTGTGCAGGGAACTTTTTATTTTACCAAACAATTAGATAACTATTCTCTCAAGAACTGTAAATTGGTTGGCAATGTTGTTTTATCAAAAATTTTCTTGATCAAATGCTTCACAGATGTTTGAGACAAATGGAACCTTGTTGGTGATGAAGACCATGGGGTGTCACGCAATTTCCACATAAGTATGTAGATTTCATTCTTCCTAACAAAATGTAAACTGATCATGCCTAGAATTACTTTACTCAATTTCAGGCAGCCTTCAAGGGTCATAGCCATGATTCCAACAATGCCTTCATGTTAAAAAAAAGACCCTCGAACCGAACAGAAAAAAAGGGATTTATGATCATCATAACAGTTAAATCAGACATAAATATAACCAAAAAAAACCTTAACAAATAAATTGCTTTTGGACAACTATGGTAAAAGGCAACAGTTCCTCTATCCTGTCTCTGGTAGAAATAATTCTTGCTTCAGAGTCCTTCAAAATTCTTTTCCCAGTATGGTCTTGACCAAATCTTTTTGGTTATGCATTCTTTTGGCTTTTACTTGTTCCAACCTATAATGACCTCTACAGACTCTTGATTCAAGCTGAGACTTAGGAAATGACTAATGATTAGATGCAATAGCAAAGAAAATACCAACAATTATGGTAACTTATAAGGACAAATGATAATAATAATAATAGCCTTTCTATGTACCGTTGCAACATGATTGGACCAACTCAACTCTGATGGCCAGTCCTTGATCATGCCTTAAAAGCATCGATGGGTATTATATGGTACAACATGAATAAAGTGCATAATGTAACCCATCGCCCTGGTTTTATACTGCATGCAAACCCTAAGACTGGGGACCCCTTTTATAATCCCTAATAACTCATGTAAAGAAGAAATGTAGCCATTAGATCCTATACATGAACACATAACCATGCAAGCCTGAAACTTTTGAAAGAACCAATTCCAAATGGAATGCGGACATTAGCTACCAGATCTTCTCACCTAGTTCACAAAATTGTGGTTGAACTATAACTCGAAACCAAATTCATGTTAGAGAGATTCTCTCTCAAGTTTTATTGCTAGTGACCAACCCCTCTTCCAAGATTGCATGAAAGTGGGGAAAGGTTTCCCCACTTGTTTCCATAAATGTATCAGAACTTACCCCTTTTGTTACCCAAGCATTATAATCTCTGTTTCAAATCCAAATTATTGTTGTCAATAGATTTTGGAATTTTCCCTTACCATGAGAGAAAATCAAGCCACGACTCTAATAATCTGTCTTGCTTTATCATCAAGCCACCTTGGGATCTCTCTTTATCATTTTAAAATAAACCCTTTGAAAGGTTCTCAATAAGTTTAATACATATTGACAAAATCCAATTGAGCCTTAGAACTAACTTTACTAATAAGATAGCTCTCTTCCTCCCTTACAACCAATCACCTTATCCGCTATTGATGACATGTAGCCTCAAGATTTCTAGAAGAAGCTCTATGCTCAATTTCAACTATTTCTAATCGATTCTTACATGGCTTCATAAATACCCTAAAAAGCTTCTTGCATTCTAATAAAATAGAACACACTTTGCACAACCACAACAGACTACTGCCTTGTTATAACCATTAAAAGATATAGCACCATATCCTCCACCCCCCCACTCCTCTTAATATTCACTATTTCTCATCTTAACCCATACAAGCTTTTGCTTTCCATCAACACTCTAAACCCTAGACAACTTTTAAAATTCCACATTTTGGCACATGATTAAAATCCTTAAGAGTGCAATACATCGAGCAAAGTTATTTTTTTTAAAATATTCAATACATGCTTAATTTGTTCATATAATACCATCAAGAGTCTTCATCTTGATATCTATGCCATAATTCTTGTAACCATGTTTTCCATCAAAGATATCCTGCCACTATAGAGCTCATTGGTCTTAAATCACTCCATATGTGTACAAACGTAAAACATCAATGCAAGCCAAGAAATTTGTGGAGAGAATTGTAGCTCCTAGATCCTTAATGTGAACCCATGACCATGGTAAAAGGCAATCTTAAATTGCCTAGGAATCTTTGTTGCAAAAAAGATTTGCATAGAATTGTTGCTAGGGTGGAATATAGATTTGAAGAAATGAGAGATTCACTTTCATTTACAAGTCTCATTTCCAAATCCATCAAGAATGAGAAAGTTCTTTTTGTTCTATCAATATAAACAATGTCAAAAATGGAAAGAACTTGGGTTAGGTTAAAGCTCAATCCACATCTCAAAACTCAAGTATAAAATTTAGATCCTCACCCGAAACACAATTATTGGCAATTTCAAAATATCATAAAATAGAAAAACAAATTCAATCATGGTATGCTGCACTGATGTATGCCGCCCTGTATCAAACATACTATACCATATCGATATTGAATCAAGAGGCATAACAGGGTGCACACCGAATCTCAATACGTTGAACCAACCCTCATACCAACATCGTACTAATGTGGTGCCAGTATGGGATTTGGTAACGAGATGACAAACCTTGATTTCAATGTTTCAACAATTGTTGAGTAGAGTCCCTATGGTCCACTAATTCTATGAATATTTTTCATTTGAAATATGGGAATTTGATTCTTGATAATCCTATACTCTTCTTGGGTCATGCTAAGAAACACTATTGAAAGGTAAACCGTAAGATAAACTATATTGACTTAATGATTATCACAGTGACTTAATGATTATCATAATGATAAACTATATTGACTTAATAGTTATCATAACCTCGATATCATTCTTTAGTTTGATGACAAATTATCTATGGTGTTTCAATAGAATTTAATAAACGAATTGTTGAAATTATAATATCATGCTAAATTTAGAACCAAGTTTTTCACATAAGGAGTTGTAAAATCCCTCTAATTATATATGTATATGTGGGTGTATGCATCTACAAAAGCATGCGCATACGCGCGCGCGTACACACATATACATTCTCTAAATTTAGAATTAGATAAAATAGAGGTCATCAAGGACATTTGAGTTCTTCTAGGATGGTAGTTCTTCATGCATATACAAAATACATGATATATACAAGTCCTTAATGGGTAAATGATCATACATCATTTAAATAAAAGAGTATGGCTAAGAGGCTCAACCCTATTACCAAATCTTTTTTCGTATTAACAGCATGCCATATGGCATAGAGGGAGTAGTGACACTACAACAAATGCCCATTATCCAAATATCATAAGCGTCGGAAAATATTGTCTCAGTGCTTTTACAAGCGTCGAAAAAGCGGGAGTGGAGACGGAAAATCCCGACGCTTTTTAAAAGCGTCGGGAAAGTTCCGACGTTTTTAAGCGTCGGGAAAGTTCCGACGTTTTTAAGCGTCGGGGAACTTTTGCTTGTGCCGACTCTTTAAAGCGTCGGCAACATTTTTTTTAAAGAAAAAAAAACAAACAAAATATACATGAAATGGAGTCAAATATACATAAATCCTGCTTCACCTCGGTAATGATAGCAAGGGTATTATCGCGATCTGGGAAATGGAAAGGGTTGGCAAAACCACTCTCATGCGGGGCATCAACAACAGTTTCCTCCCAGGCGCGGTATTAACTGATTAAGAAAGCTGAACTTTGAATCTGAAACCCAACCATCCAGATTCAACCCAGCACTACCTCAGACCTTGTCAGAATTCAGCAAAAAAAAAAAAACCCAGAGATTCGTCCAAAACTTCAAGAAGTCGGAAGCCAGTAAAATTCTTTTTAAAAAATCAAATATTAAAATTTGATGATTGAGGGACTATCGGAAGAGCATGATGTGAGGCGCCATCGGAAGAGCATGATGTGAGGCCCATATTTTCTAAGATTGCATAACATGAACATCCTCCACTGCCCAAATAACTAAAAAGGCATTAAAAAGCGAAATTTCTTACTATAAGCTTCCACCATACGATGCTTCAAGATCTAGGAGAAACGAAGCACATTGAAGTGGCAATCCAGATCAAAGTACATCATCATTTGCTCTAACCTGCCAAAATGGACCCCCTTCAACTCCTTGGGAAGGATGCAGTGGACGGCAGCCTGGGACGATATCTCAGTGCCAAATCGAAAGAAAACAAAAAGAAATATCAAAGGAAAGGGATCGAGGGAAGAGGGTTTACGTGCAAGAGTGTTTGGGATTTACCGGAGGGGGAAGGGCCAGCGATCTCGACGACGTTGCCTATGTGAAGGGGGACGCGGTGAAGGAGGGGGAGGAGGAAGGGGCGCTCCGTGAAAACCCTAGCGAGCATTGCCTTGGCAGTCTCGTCGCCACAGATCCATTTGTGCGGCTAGGGTTTCATTTGTGCGAGAGAGGCGATCGGTTTGGGAAAAAGTAGAATATCCAATGCATGCCGACGCTTATAAGCGTCGGCACATCGGGTTAACTATCGATGCTTACCAAGAGTGTCGGCAGCTTTCGCTATTTTCCAACGCTTCACTGTAGCGTCGGAAAGAAAACGTTGCTACACTTTTTTTTTTTGTAGTGTGAGGTCATTTTTTTTTAAAAAAATGAAAGGTATGAAACAAGCACCCAAGGCGCACTTAGCACTCAGGCACTAGGTAGGCATCCAGCAATGGAAGTTGCTACCTTGGATATGGATAACTACTCTATCGCACCAACAACAATTATCGTTGCTAGTGGTAGCTCCACGTGTAGCACCACCATCATTGTTAACGACAGCCCACTAGCAATAGCCAAACCACACCTCTCTCCATCGAAAAATAATTAATTATCTATAATATATATGAAAATTATCTATAAAATGAATTGATAGGTGGATAGACTACACTTTATTTATATAATTTTATGTAATACTAGAAAATTTTATTTATAAATGCCAAAAGTAGGCATATAATGATAATTATGATTTAATAAATTGAAGTGTCAAAAAATATAAAGAAATATCTCAATTACCTCATGCATCAAGAAATCAAAAAATTGGATTCACAGTGTAACACCTAGAAATGCGATGATAATTAATGACACGATTTCAGGTCTCAATGAGAAATTAGGTTGCCATCCCAAGTATTAGAATGGGACCGTCCCGCTATTGTTCCGGCATCTCAATTAGTGCATCTTGAGATACCTATCCTAAGTGTCAAAATAAGGTGAAATGATAATACATCCCATTCTATAGAAAAAAACTATGACGACCCCATCTCATTGAATTTAAAGTGTTGATTCATAGAGCCGCATGCAAGAAGATATGGTCATTGACTCCATAAAAGCAAATTTCTGCCTAACAAGTGTTATCCTAAACGCATAATAAATCAATTCATTTTAGTTTTTTCTTTTAACAAAGTTTTCCTTACAACTTATGCTTCTCCTATATTTTCAAGTCCCCATTTAGTGTGTACTTCATTGTTCCCAACTCTATTTTCATAATGTTTCATGCATTCATTTCCAAAATTGGCAACCATATCGAATGTTGCTTTGCTCCACATCTACCCAATCCGTTAATAGTACGGATTCTCTCTAGGTAGAAGTTCATTGCATTATACAACCAAGAAATCTTTCCACTAGACCTTAAAGTGATATTGAATTCAATCATTCATGCTTAAGTTAGATCTTTGGTGCCTTAGTCATGTTGGAAATTGTACCAAGTGATATGTACGGTGTCCAAAGCTTTTTTTTTTAAGTAACGAAAAATATTTCCTCCTTCAGCATTCAAAACGCCGATGTAGGTAATGTTGCCTCTAACAATAGTCGAAAACATCATATCTTTCCTCCTAGCAACTTCAACCATTTGGGTTGCATCTTGAATTCTCACCCTTAAGCTTTGACATCATTATTTGTTAGCAAGCTCAATTTAACATAGACGCAAATTTGAGAATGAAGCACTCCATTAAATATATTGCAATTCTCACATATTAAGCTTGATCTGACTTGAGCTCTTAAGCGACCATGATGGTGGCTCTTTTGTCAAAGGCAAGTTCATCATGCTCTAGTATTGGTAACCATGATTGTTGCTCGACAAGCACAATCTTGGCAAAGGACCTTCGCTTAGCCTTGGTCCAGAGATAGAAGTTGCATATATCATCTCCCTTAACTACTTAGCTCCTCTCGAGCAATCATGATGAGGAGCCCTTTTGTTAAAGGTAAGCTTGCCATACTTATATCCCGATAACCATGATAATTGCTCAACAAGCACAACCTTAGCAAAGGATCTTAGTTTAAGTTTGGCTTGACAATGGAAGAGATTGATCAAATCCTTGTCCTTCACTTCTTAGATAGCCCAAAGGTGGCGAGCTTTAGAAACGAGGCCGAGAGATGACCTTGAGGATGTAGATGGTGTTGATGCATCAACATCAACAACGAAGTTAAGATTTCCAAAGAAGATGGTAAAACAAGACATGCAGCGGAGGAACGGATCTTGACAAAGAAGACAACCTCAACCTGACGGCTTACGGAATAGCCATAAAAAAACTTCTAGAAGTATGCATTAGAAACTTCACGTGCATCTTTGAGAAGTTTAGAGGGTCCACAAGAATAGCCACCAAAAACTTCTAGAAGCATGCATTGGAAGCTTCATGTGCATCTTTGAGAAGTTTAGAGGGTCCACAAAAAGATGGTCAAGGCATACAATTTTGAAGTTGGATAATAAGCAAATCCAAATTTAGGTCTTGCACACTTTTCCTCAAAGTAATTTTAATATTAAGAGCTATCCTATCTCATACTATCCTATCTCAAGGAGATCTTAACCTTTCACACCTTTATTGAAAGGAATTAATTATGTAGGCATTGTTCTAGCTTAGGATAGTAATTACACAAGTGCAAAAAATAAAAAGAATATAACAAAATAAAATATGCCAATAAAACAAATTTTGAGGGAAGAAGGATATGATACAACTAAGATATAACATTAACTAAATAAACTTATTTTTTCCATGTATATGTGTGTGTGTGTGTGTATTGATAAAGCATAACCTATTAATTCCATTCTTTGTAAAAAGCACCATGGATAAGTTAGCCCACAATTAAATATATAGACTATTAATTATACTCTAGATAACAATATAAACACAAGAAATTCTATATTTGACCATTCATCATTAGAAGATCAACCTTCACCCAAAACAAAAGAAATCTCTCCCATTTAAGGGTATCGGAAAAGTCTTTCCAACATAGAAGAAAATGTTAAAATTTCAACAAACTAGAATACCTAACATAACCATCCAACAAGTATTTTATTAACATTTAACAAGTACCAACATCTAATACATATCCCATATGGGGTGCATGTAATTTTAGGTATGCATGCTTTCTGGATCAGATTCTAGAGGCTAAAGCCAGTCTATTACTCAATAATAGAAGAAGGTCCTCGATCTCAGTGTTGAGTAACATAGAAAATGATGGTATGGATACACCATTCAACTAGGATTTTATGGCATTGATGGAGGTGGACAGTAGTTATTCTCTTTCCTTATGAGAAGCCGCCCTCAACCTATGTCTAGATTCTAGTTAAACTACTATTGCTACAACAACAACAAAGGCTTAATTCCAAATTAGTCAGAGTTGGCTGCATGAATTCTTTTTTTATTTTATTTAATTTAGAGTCATATTTTTTTATGATCCGAAGGTAATAAATCTTTTTTTATTACTTCGTTTTAATAATTTTTGTTCAATCTCTATTTTTTTTTTTCTTCTTTTACATGTATCAAATCACTCCTTTGCATCATATATGATGGTTTAAACAACTGACAAGCATTAACAACATAAAAATTATAAGTCATTTTAGTAGACCAAAGCTTTATGGCATTATAATGTCATTGATAATAAGTTATACAAGCTGGGAATACATGAGTAATTTAGAGACCTTTAGTTCCAACAGTTGCATAGTCAAGTAATTAAATACAACTTATGACTATACAACATGATCAAATTAACCATAATTATCTATACCTATATGGAATGATATATTTTAGAGACCTGATTTAACCACAAAAAAAGTGACAGCATGAATGAAGTAATTTTCCACACTAACAAAATAAATTTCAACATCTGTCAGCTATCTTACCAATTTCAGGTCGAATATGGAGTCATCCATCTCTGCTTGTTTCAAAGGTTGATTCCTTGTTACAGAAATCAGCATATAATAAGTAATAATTCATAAAACCGTTTTAAGCGAAGACCAATGAGCCTGCCTACCGAACATCAGTTTGTTAAACTATATTAAGCTTGCCATTTTTTTCATCACTCTCCAACTTTCTAAAGACAGCAGAATGCAACTAACTAAGAATTTGCATAGAAACAGGCAAAGCATTCATAGTAAAATGACTGGTACTGCTTCAACTGGAGCTTGCACCAATGTTCAAATACATGAGTTAGCAATTAAGGGTTCTACATTAAATTCTTGGAAGGTGAAAGCCTGAGAATCTAGACCTAGATAATTAATGAGCTATGTCTCAAAGCAATATCCTCCAGTATATGTCAATACAAATCACAAGAAGCTCGACCTTTTTGCCCAAGAACAGCCAACAACAATGTTGAACTGCTCAAGGAGGGTCTACCGTTAAGAACACTGCATCCTCTCTATCAGAAACAAAATGAAGAAAAAAAAAAAAAAGGTACATATGCTCTCTGTTTCAATTCATACACTAAATAAATCCACAAGCTAGAAGCATTTGGCTGATCTAATAATGTTATGGTACAAGGCATCTCTCACGATCTGCCTCAATAGTTGCTTTCCTATAACCCATTAATAGAACTTTTGATCATATCAGAAATCACATTCTCCTCTCCGGAGCTCACGGTTTCATATTCTATATTCCACTCCATGATGGAGGTTCTTTTCATCTTTTCCTCCTCATGGTGCTACTTCGCTATTGGTCACCGAGGAGTATAACATCCCATTGCAAGAAACCAGATTGTCCTTAAGTCCTTCTTACACCTTAAGCTACAACCTTATTTCGTCAGCAGCTAGCGCTTGCATCGACTGCATCAGGGGCATAAAATATCATAGCACATGACAAACAAAAGAGCACAGTGAACAAATGCACCGCATTAATACAGCAGCAGTTAGTCTATCCATCTCTGATAAAGAAAAGGCCAGAGAGATCGAGAAGCATACCCAACGCCCGCGACATTGCAAGGATTCCATGGACGCGAGGACCATTCAAGTTGACCACACGCCCGCCAGCTGCTTCTATTCTTGCCATCTCGTCGGGCCGGTTAGGCTGACGGATTAATTCACAATAACAAGAAGACAACGTCATGCGTTACCAAAGCCACATATGATTATAAAACAAACGAAACATCAAGCCCGATCGACTTCTAAAGTCTGAACGGCCGCGCCCACAGAACCAGCCTTAGCTAGCTTCCACCACCACACCAACCAACACGTGCGGCAGTGTGTCGCCATCCCCACAGGACCGATTGAGACTCGGGATCCCGTCACCGACCCTCGCCGACTGGGCCACGTGTCGGTACATCGCACGTGTCCCTCGGACGGAGATTTGATTACGTAACAGGATCACCTCGTTCCAAGACCCACGTACCGCCACGTGGCGGACGGATGGAGCGTGGTCCCAGGGGGACCTCATCGAGAGGCAAGAGGGCACGGACATATGGATGATCGGGTCACAGGGGAAAAGGGCCACGACCTTGTGGTCGGAGGAGAGTGGGACGGCGCGGCCACCACGGCTGAGCACCGCCCGCGAGTCGCCGCAGTTGGCGACGAGGATGCGGTCGCGGCTGAGGATGGCGACCACCGCGGTGGACCCCACGATTTGCGACTCAATCACCGACCGCTCGCACCGGCACACCGGGTACCCCACGTTGCCGCACACGCACGCCGTCAGCGCCAGCTCGTCCATCCGCTCGAAACTCCGCGACACCGCCATCCTCCACCGCCACTCCCCCCCCGCCGGCACCAGCTCCTGCGCCAGTATCACGTGCAAATGCTCGCTGCACAGCGCGGAAACCTGCGTTCAAGAGCCCCAAAAGAAAGAAAACTCCATTCAGTAATGATCGTCTAAATCGGACGGTAGGCGAGTGGCAACCGCCCTGCCTATCCTCCAAGAGCCCCGCCGCGCGTGGGCTTAAAAAGAGTTTAGAACCGCTTGAGGTACGGTAGTGGCAGCTTTTTGGCGCAAGTCATCACGGTCCAGTCTCGATCAGACGGTCTTACGTCGTAGACCAGCTGTTCCGCGTACCGCGAAGCAGCTTTTCTAATGGTTGGGATATACCACAAGCCAATATTTTTTCCTTCAGCATAAAGAACGAAGGTATAAAATTTGGTGGAATGTGCCGCCAAAACTTCGACTAACGTGGCCATCGTCGCGGAAAACCTGGTAAAACGCCTCGACGCTCCCCAAAAAAAAACAAGGAAAAGAAGCGTTTCTTCGAGGGTCGAACACATATCGCCAAGCCAGATGTTTTTTTCTCTCTCTTTGTTTCTTTAAGGCAGTCCGTTCCATCGAAAGAAGAACTGAACTATCATGGACCAAGTAAAATTATTTGATTCAGAGAAATAAATAAAATAACTGATCCCCTGCGCCAGTAGCGTTTATGCAATCATTGTTTTTTTTTTTTTTTTTTTTTAAGTCAAGAAACGGAGGAAGAGAAGGGATGTTGTGACGGTGCCGAGACCACTTACATGGTGGCCGCCATGGCCGTCGAAAACAGCGAAGAAGTGCAAGGCCGAGCCCCTGTCGGGATGCCGGAAGAAGCCCGGCCGCAGGGAGATGGCGTCCTCCATGTCCCGCAACCGGCCGGAGACCGCGACGGAACCAAACAACAGCCGGGGCACCACCGCCGGGACCGGGCCAGAGCTCGACGCGATCGCCAGGGCTGCAGCTGCTTCGCCGGGCGAAGCAATCGAAGGAGAAAACGGCGTTGCCGAGGACGGAGGAGCGCGCAGGAGAAGTAGCGGTAGAGAGCCATCACCAGTGGGACGGCTCTGATTCTCGCCTTCGCCGCCGCCTACGGTGGGATCGGAGGCGACCTCCTCCGGCTTCCTCTCCGCCATCTGCGACGAGCTACCCACCGTGGAGGGAGACTTGCCGGCGCCTGCGGCGAAGCGGCGCAGCTCCATTCTTCGGCGGCGAGCCTCGCGGCATTTGTCCTGGGAATCCCTCTCCCCGACCTTGTTAATGCGGATATCCCCCATCAAGGTCTGGGACCGGAGGCCTGTTTCAGCGAAGTGCGATCTCCGTCGCCGATAATCTCTTCGGTGGGTTGGTGGGGTCTATAGTGAAATGGAGCGAAGTGGGGCAGCGGAGTGGTTTTTACCTTTTATAGGGCAGACTTATTATTTGGGGGCGGTTTCCGGAGGAAGAGACGGCTCGCTGTTGCTTTTCTCGTGGCCGAAGCTCGGGCAGCCAACTCGCCTCTGGGCAGAGACTGTTGATGCCCGGACTGCCCGGCACCTACGCGACGTGTCGCGTTACTGACACGTGTACTGGTTACGTGCCGCATGCACTGTTTGGAAGGCTGCCCTCGCGCGTTTCTCGTGGAATAATCGTATCGTCTCTCGCAGTCCTACGAGTATTCCTACAAATTTACTGTTTATTTACATATTTTTATATCAAATTTTAAGAGCAATAATATTTTTATTTTTATTTTTATGTAAAATAAAAAAATTAAGAAAATATAAATATGTTTTCGTTAATTTTCATCAACATGGGAAAAAAATATAAAATAAAGATAGAGAACTTTAAATATAGAATGAACAGCATTTTTAAAAATTTCTTTACCTATTTTTAAAATATTTATAATAAAATATAAAATAATAAAATAAATTTATTTTATCTTATGAAATATATAAATCAAATGCAGCATAATTTTTTTTTTTCCATAGCAAGCTTATTTAAATGATGGTTTCTATGTACACAACAAGGTGTAAGAATAAAATAAA
Source organism: Calamus simplicifolius (assembly GCA_900491605.1). NCBI lineage: Eukaryota > Viridiplantae > Streptophyta > Magnoliopsida > Arecales > Arecaceae > Calamus > Calamus simplicifolius. Next base: position 41,271 of record UESW01004565.1, on the reverse strand, counting down.
AAAAAAAAGTTGAGAGGCTTGAAACGGCTTTCAAACTAGCAACAAAATACAGCTGGCCAACATTCACAAGCTTGTAACTCCTACGTTCCGTCGTCACACGCAGAGTACGAAAAGGCATCGCGCCGAGTTGGTCAAACTTCGGACTTCTCGTCGAGGAGACGCGGGAAAGCGAAAGCGCCGACCCGGGGAATCGCCGCTCGGGCGGATGCGAATCAATGGGTGCAGCAGCGATCGCAGGAGGCCGGACCGCGGGAATCGTCCGAGCGCTGGAGCGCGCGACACAGGGGGGCGTGGGTACCAGCGTCGAGTTCCCCCCGCGCGACCGCTTTCAAACTTTCGGCGGGGTCCACGTGGCGGCCTCCGGGAGGGCTAGCTAGCACGTAGACGAGCCTGGGGACCGAGAGCTCGGCACGTGGAAACGTAGTACTTTGATGTCTCGCCATTTATGCCAGCGTCCTTCTAAGTTTTTTTTTTTTTTTTTTCCCTCCTTTCCCAGGGGCATCACGGTCTGGTGGCCGTCGGAACAGGATATAGTCGGACGTCGTTGCGGTTAAGAGTATTGTTGCCACGAGGGAGGAAACGCGTGGCTAAACTGGGTTGAGGGCCGCGGAAGTCGAACTCCCACGTAGACGAACGTGGGGGCGCTGCGTGGTGAGCTGTGATCTGCGCAATCTCTCAGTCGGAACTCTGAGATGCTGCCGTTTGCGTCATTTTTTTTTTTTTTTTCCTTGGAAAATATTGGACTCGCACATCTCTTTTATCATAAGTTACTTGCATGCAGCATGAGCCATACGTCACAGTGACGGATCCAAGATTACCTTGGAGACTGAATTGTCCATTAAGATAATATAATGTATAACTATATGCATGTATATTATATAATATAAAATATTAATTTAGGTTTATATTATCATTGTATTGAAATAGGTAGCTCTATCTTTTTCGATAAAAAATATTGATGACGCCAAGTCACCTTCTTCAAACGTCGGAGAAGACGTCCTTCTCTTCGGACCCCTGCAAGAAAAGTCTCCGAGACCGGATGCTCCGGTGGGACCATCCGACGCTCAAGTTAGTCACTTGGATCAGATGAAACTGCTCAGCAGAAGAGAGCTGGAACAGTTAGGGTTTTAACTAGTAGGAAGAAAACTAGAAAATCAGGGTTCAAGGATTCTCACTCACAGGACAGGCGCGTGCTTTTATACATGTTCGAATGTCCCCCTTCTATTCCCCAAGATTGCTGATTTTTAGGAGCCCAGTTCCATAACGGACAAAATACGGGGCCGACGATGACAGGTGTACTGTCATCATACACACCGAATGCATCATGAGTTACCTGCCAGTACGACCTCACAGATGTCTCGCATCTGGGGTCGTGTCTGGTGCGCGCCACACTGGACATGATCGTGCACAGCAACGGGCAGGTGATGGTCTGCATACCGTAACGGGGTATGGTCATGTACAGTGACAGGGATACAACAGATTATACGCGTTATGAGGTATGGCCACCCTCTACCACGGATGTGCGGTGGATTATGTGGGCACGCCAGGTGGCCCAGAGCGGCCTGACCATGCGCTGGGATTGAGATACCGTTCGTGCCCGAGACCGAGAGGATTATGTGGGCACGCCAGGTGGCCCAGAGCGGCCTGACCATCCGCCGGGGATTGAGATACCGTTCATGTGCCCCAAGACCGAGAGGGTGGTCTCGGGGTTGATATACTGTTCATGCACCCCGAGCCCGAGAGGGTGGTCTCGGGGGTTGATATACTGTTCGTGCGCCCGAGACCGAGAGGGAGGTCTCGGGGTTGATATACTGTTCGTGCGCCCCGAGACCGAGAGGAGGTATATACTGTTCGTGCGCCCCGAGATCGAGAGGGAGGTCTCGGGAGTTGATATACTGTTCATGCGCCCGAGACCGAGAGGGAGGTCTCGGGGGTTGATATGGCTCCGTCAGCTGCCGCTATCTTTGCCGTTCATTCTAACGCAGGATCAGCCATATCAGATGCCTCCTCACCCCTGAGACGGAGTGGGCCTGCCCCAGTAAAGTGAAAGGGGTGTCACCTCCCAAATGGTTGATCCCATCCTTTGCGAACCGCCTCCAAACACATGTCTATGGGCACTGCGATGATTTTATGCGGGCAGTACAGGGATGTGATGGGGCGGCCAATGCTATCCTCCCGATTTGCGGCGATCATCCTTGAAGCAGGGTTTATCTGTCGAAGTCCTGAGGAAAGTCGCGCCATCATTATTCATCATAACGGCGACGTCATCGGTGTCCTACCATTGGCCGGAAGCGAATCGTATCTTGCGCTCAGCGATTTCCTAGGCAATCCAGCTTGTTGTGGGAGCCTGCGTGGCGGTTGAGGCGCAGCAAGACAGTTTGAAACTGAATAAAACCTGAGTAGAGGGTCGAAAGCGGCCATTCTATTCCTATTATCGTCGTCTTCTCCCTCTGCTTTCTGGTTTTTTGCTTCCTGGTTCCCTCTGCAACTCGAGAGCTCGCGTTCGTCACTTTCCTCCCCAGGTTAGCTCTTTGTTCCTTCTAGGCTTCTTCAATCTTTCGTCTCGCTATGAGTTCCCAGTCTTGGTCTGCGGAGGACGATTCGGAGAATCGTTCTGGTCCAGAGGCCTCAAGCTTCTCCTTCTCCTCCTCCTTCTTCTCCCCTTGAGTGGTCCTTCGATCCGGAGGATCACGTCCCTCTAGCCCAGCGGCGGGTCGCGGGGAGGCTCCCGCAGGGAGGCGCTCGGCGGCGGCTGGCTGGAATCCGCCGAGAGGTCGCCAGGCGAGGGCCGGCACCTCCTCGAGTGTGGGGGCGGAATCCCGGAAGGGGCCGTCTCCACGGTAATGGGCAACGATTTGGCAAACATCCGGGCCCGTTACCAAATTCCTCGGGATGTTGAGCTCTATCTCCCGACCCCTGACGATAGGGTGATCTCATCCCGACCGGGCCGGGTGGCCATCTATGAGATTTCCCTGAGGGTGGGCCTCCGCTTACCCTTTCATCCTTTCTTCGTTAACCTCCTTGACTATTATTCCTTAACTCCTTCCCAATTGGTCCCAAATTCCTTACATGTCATTTGTGCCTTCGTTATCCTTTGCCATCACGTCCACATTACCCTGCGAGTCTCTCTCTTCCGTTCCTTTTATATCCTCCGGTCTCAGAAAGGTTGGTGGCTGTTCCAGCCCAGGCCCAACCGCGTCCTTAAACTCCTTCTTCCTTCTTCGTTAAAGGCTGGAAATCTCGATTTTTCTTCGCCAGCATTGGCCAAGTAAAGTCCCGGTGGGGAGACCCTGACCCCCGAGGCAATGCAAATTCCATTGTCCACCCCGGAGATAGAGAGGCGTTAGGGCAGTTGTTGTCCACCGAAATTCCTTGGTACAGCCTGCTCCTGACGGAGGAAAACCTTCGGTCGGCGGGTCTTATCTCCCATTTGGTAAGTCTCCCTTATCATTAACCAAAGTCTTGCCTTTGCTCTCGCTCATCGTTTTTTTTTTTGCTGACCCCGGTCGATACTGCGTAGCCATGAAAATCCCAGCACGCCGACTCATGAAGGCCGCCGCCAAAAGGAAGGCCCGAGAGGGACCGAACATGGGGCGGCGAGCACCAGACCCAAAATGCTGACAGTGCGGGCACTCGAGCCATCCGCACCGCAAGAGCATCCGTCGCCCCGAGATTGACTTGACGGCCGACACCCCGCCTGAAAGGATTGCAAGCGGGGGAGCGGCAACAGAGGCGCCGGCCGTGGAGGAGCCGATGATAACGGGGGAGTCGGCCATGGAGGCGGAGCCAGCCGCAGAGGAGCCAACGGCGGTGGGGGGGCCTCCTGCCCCCTGCGAACCAGCCCCCACCGAAGCTGCAAGGGACTGGGGCGAGGGACCATCGCAGACAGCAGGCCCGCCCCCGGAGCGGACGCCAGTGAGCAGCTCTCCATGCGCCGAATCCGAGACCGCCGGAGCTACCGGAGGGAGTAGGGCTAGGCGGGGGCTGTCTCGGGACTTGTCCTAGACGATGGGCACCGGGTGGAGCGGCTCATCTCGTCAATCTTCGTACCGGAGGTTCAGGAGGAGCTCAGCCATTTGAAGGCGACTACATTCTTCGTGAATCCTACGCGGCCTTAGTCAAGGTAAATAGACTATCCGCTCTCTGCTTTCAAATTTCTTTTTGCTCCTCTTTTTCTTTTTGACATGGGGTTTGCATACAGATTGCAAACTCCCTAGCTATCGCCAGGGAAGTTATCCATGGTGAAAAGACCATCGTGCGGGAGGCCCAAAAAGAGGCCGAGGATGCTCGCGCTCGAGCTAAAACGACCGAGAAGGCCTTAGAATCAGCCAAGACCGCCGGGCTGATGAAATAAAAGTGGCCGAGAACCGGGCAGAGATTGAATCCAACCGCCTACGGGCGCCCTCAACCAGCTCATGGAGGCCGAGAATGCCATCATGGCCAGGGACCTGCACATCTCCGAATTGGTCGCAACAATCCAGGCGGCCGAGAGTCAGGTGAGTGAGGCCAAAGAGAAGGCAAGGACGACGGAGGAGAAAGTGAGGAAGGCCGAAGAAAGGGCAAAGGGAGCGGAGGAGGAAAGGAATCTAGCCTTGGAGGCCGAGAGGATAGCAGTGGCAGCCCTGGTTGCTGAGAGGGGAGCTCTAGCGGCTGAGGTGGAGGCAGCTGTCGAAGTCAGGACCGCTAGAGTCATTGAAGAATTTTGGGCGTCCGAGCATTTCATGGATGAGCTGACCGAAGCTTCGATGGGGCATACCTTCAAGGGTTCCAGTGTGGGAAGGAAAAGGTTGCTCGAGACTTAGATTTTCCCCAGGCCCTTGAAGTGGAGCCGGACTGCCTCTCTGAGATGGACTCTTCTGATGATGAGGATGCACCTGCTGACCTATGAGCCCTATACTGTATTATCATTTTGTTTTTGTAAGTCCGACTTGGTCGGCATTTTGTAAGCACTTTCAAATTAATGAAATACACTCCTTCTTTCAATGAGATTTGTCTCCACTTGATTGCAACTGTCACTTCAAACTCATTGGCAGCCGACGCGGGACCCTTGGGGCTTCGTCGGTATCGAGTAATCTGTAACTTACTCTTGGATAGTCTCGACTTGGCTTCGTAGGACCGAATCTTGGGGTCGGAAGGTACGAACTTCCAATTACCGACAGAGCATAGGACTCGGAAGGTCAAGATAAAACCGAGCCCCCTGGGCCGCTTGCACGTCGCTTTGCCAATGGTACGCCGGGCTTTGTGCCTGGCTGGGGTCAGATCAAAGCTGCTGAGAGCCAACATCGTGTTGTTCTGCCAGTGGTACACTGGGCTTTGTGCTTGGCTGGCCCAGGGCTTTTGTGCCGATCGAGGTCGGGCTTAAGTTGCTGAGAGCCGGCAGCACGCCGCTCTGCCAGTGGTACACTGGGCTTTGTGCCTGGCTGGCCTAGGGCTTTTGTGCCGACCGGGGTCGGGCTTAAGTTGATGAGAGCTGGCAGCACGCTGCTGCTAGTGGTACACTGGCTTTGTGCCTAGCTGGCCCAGGACTTTTGTGCCGACCGAGGTCGGGCTTAAGTTGATGAGAGCCGGCAGCACGCCGCTCTGCCAGTGGTACACTGGGCTTTGTGCCTGGCTGGCCCAGGGCTTTTGTGCCGATCGGGGTCGGGCTTAAGTTGCTGAGAGAGCAGCATGCCACTCTATCAGTGGTACACTGGGCTTTGTGCCTAGCTGGCTCAGGGCTTTTGTGCAGATCGGGGTTGGGCTTAAGTTGTAGAGAGATGGCAGCACGCCGTCTGCTAGTGGTACACTGGGCTTTGTGCCTGGCTGGCCCAGGGCTTTTGTGCCGACCGGGGTCGGGCTTAAGTTGATTAGAGCCGGTAGCACGCCGCTCTGCCAGTGGTACACTGGGCTTTGTACCTGGCTGGCCCAGGGCTTTTGTGCCGATCGGGGTCGGGTTTAAGTTGCTGAGAGACGGTAGCACGCCGCTCTACCAGTGGTACACTGGGCTTTGTGCCTGGCTGGCCCAGGGCTTTTGTGCCACGGGGTCGGGCTTAAGTTGCTGAGAGATGGCAGCACGCCGCTCTGCCAGTGGTACACTGGGCTTTGAACCTGGCTGGCCCAGGGCTTTTGTGTTGACCGAGGTAGGGCTTAAGTTGCTAAGAGACTGCAGCACGCCGCTATGCCAATGGAACACTGGGCTTTGTGCCTGGCTGGCCCAGGGCTTTTGTGCCGACCAGGGTCGGGCTTAAGTTGATGAGAGCCGGCAGCACGTTGCTCTGCCAGTGGTACACTGGGCTTTGTGCCTAGCTGGCTCAGGGCTTTTGTGCCGACTGGGTCGGGCTTATGTTGCTGAAAGACGGCAGCATGCTACTTTGCCAGTGGTACACTGGGCTTTGTGCCTAGCTGGCCCAGGGCTTTTGTGCCGATCGGGGTCAGGCTTAAGTTGCCGAGAGCCGGTAGCACGCAGCTCTACTAGTGGTACACTGGGCTTTGTGCATAGCTGGCCCAGGGCTTTTGTGCTAACCAGGGTCGGGTTTTAGTTGCTGAGAGACGGCAGCACGCCGCTCTACCAATGGTACACTGGGCTTTGTGCCTGGCTGGCCCAGGGCTTTTGTGCTGACGGGGTCAGGCTTAAGTTGCTGAGAGCTGGCAGCACGCCACTTTGCTAGTGGTACACTGGGCTTTGTGCCTAGCTGGCCCAGGGCTTTTATGTCGACCGGGGTTGGGCCTAAGTTGATGAGAGCCGGCAGCACGCCGCTCTGCAGTGGTACACTGGGCTTTGTGCCTAGTTGGCCCAGGGCTTTTGTGCCGACCGGGGTTGGGCTTAAGTTGCTGAGAGTCGGCAGCACGCCGCTCTGCCAGTGGTACACTGGGCTTTGTGCCTAGCTAGCCCAGGGCTTTTGTGCCGATCGGGGTCAGGCTTAAGTTGCTGAGAGATGGCAGCACGCCGCTCTGCCAGTGGTACATTGGGCTTTGTGCCTTGCTGGCCCAGGGCTTTTGTGCCGACTGGGGTCAGGCTTAAGTTGCTGAGAGCCGGCAGCATGCCGCTATGCCAGTGGTACACTGGGTTTTGTGCCTGGCTGGCCTAGGGCTTTTGTGCCGACCAGGGGTTGGGCTTAAGTTGCTGAGAGTCGACAGCATGCCGCTATGCCAGTGGTACACCGGGCTTTGTGCCTGGCTGGCCCAGGGCTTTTGTGCTGACCGGGATCGGCTTAAGTTGCTAAGAGACGGCAGCACGCCGCTCTGCCAGTGGTACACTGGGCTTTGTGCCTGGCTGGCCTAGGGATTTTGTACCGACCGGGGTCGGGCTTAAGTTGATGAGAGCCGGTAGCATGCCGCTCTGCCAGTGGTACACTAGGCTTTGTGCCTGGCTGGCCCAGGGCTTTTGTGCCGACTAGGGTCAGGCTTAAGTTGCTGAGAGACGGCAGCACGCCGCTCTGCCAGTGGTACACTAGGCTTTGTGCCTGGCTGGCCCAGGGCTTTTGTGCCGACTGGTATCGGGCTTAAGTTGCTGAGAGCTGGCAGCACACCACTCTGCTAGTGGTACACTGGGCTTTGTGCCTGGCTGGCCCAGGGCTTTTGTTCCGATCGGGGTCGGGCTTAAGTTGCTGAGAGACGACAATACGCCGCTCTGCTAGTGGTACACTGGGCTTTGTGCCTGGTTGGTCCAGGGCTTTTGTGCCGACCGGGGTCGGGCTTAAGTTGCTGAGAGCCGGCAGCATGCCGCTCTGCCAGTGGTACACTAGGCTTTGTGCTTGGCTGGCCTAGGGCTTTTGTGCTGACCGGGGTTGGGATTAAGTTGCGACACTGAGGTACTAGAACCCACATTTATTAATACGAAATGATGGGTAAAGACCCAGAAGAATACAAGCAAGATATTTAATGTAAGAAAGGGATGTACTACTGATAGTACCAACGGAGGTTGTCAGCGTTCCACGTCCGGGGAAGTGGTTTCCCATCCAGCTCTTCAATCTTGTATGCTCCATGGCGAAGCACTTCGGTGATCCGGTAAGGCCCTTCCCAATTCAGAGCCAGCTTACCCCCTTCCGTCGGCTTCGAGACTTCAGCTCGTCGAAGGATTAGGTCTCCCGGCAGAAAAGTTCTGGGACTCATATGGGCATTGTAATATTTGGTGGCCCATTGCCGGTAGATCGCCATCCGAAGTTGCGCTCTGTCTCGCACTTCCTCCATTAGGTCGAGGCTGGCTCGCAGCCGGTCTGGGTTGTCTTCCTCGTTGTACGACTCTACCCGAGGGCTCGGGGAGCCCACCTCCACCGGGATGACAGCTTCGGACCCAAAGACTAGGCTGAATAGGGTCTCACCGTGGGGGCTCGTGGCGTTGTGTGGTAGGCCCATAGCACATTGGGGAGCTCCTCCACCCATCATCCCTTATAATCATCCAGCCGAGTTCTCAGTCCTTGGAGAATGATGCGATTAGTTACCTCGGCCGCTCCGTTGGTCTGAGGGTGCCCGATGGAAGTGAATTTCTGGCGGATGCCCAGTTCGGAGCAGAATTCCCAGAAGGGTGTATTGTCAAACTGCCGGCCATTGTCGGTGACCAGGGTGTGTGGCAGTCCGAACCGGCATATAATGGACTTCCAAAAGAAGGATCTTACCTTGCTTTCCGTAATCTTAGCAAGGGCCTCGGCTTCAATCACTTGGTGAAGTGATCAACGGCCACCAGGAGGAACTTGCGCTGTCCGAAGGCCAGGGGAAATGGTCCCAGGATATCCATACCCCACTGGGCGAAGGGCCAGGGTGCCACCAAGGGGGTTGACTGAGACGTCGGCTGTCACTGGATATTGGCATGGCGCTGACAGCTATCACATCTCTTAACGAGCTCGGCTGCATCCTTCTTCATGGTCAGCCAAAAGTACCCCTATCGTAGGGCCTTGTAAGCTAGGGCTCTGCCCCCCATGTGACTTCCGTAGATGCCTTCATGGATCTCCTGCATGATGTAGTCTGATTCTGCTGGGCCCATGCACCTGAGGACCGGGTATGAAAATGATCTTGATAAAGCTTTTCCATCATCAGGAACCTTGGAGCCCTCCGCCTGAGTAGTCTGGCCTCAGCGGGGTTCTCTGGAGAGTGTCGTCGGTCAAATATCGGACGTAGGCGTCCATCCAGAAGGGCCCTTGCTCAACCGGTAGCGCTTCATCCGTAACTTCAATGCTTGGGGCATGGAGGTGCTCCACATATGTTCTTCCCAGCGTCCCGTCAGCCGAAGTGTCCAGACGGGATAGCGCATCGGCCCTAGCATTCTCCGCTCGGAGAATGTAGATGACACGGAAGTAAGAGAATCGAGAGGCTTGGAATTGCACCTTGCTCAGGTAACGGACATGGTTGGGTCTCTAGCTTCGTCTCCCTAGTGACTTGCCCAGAAATAAGCCGAGAGTCCGTGAAGGCCCTTAAATGCCCTGCGCCTAGCTCCTCAGCCAACCTCATTCCCGCTAACAGGGCTTCATACTCTGCCTGGTTGTTAGTCCCCGGGAACTGGAATCGAAGAGCATACTCCACCACCTCCCCTTTAGGGCTCGCAAGAATGAGTCTGGCTCCGCTTCCCTAAGAATTTGCTGCTCCATCTACGTGCAAAATCTAGTCCTCCTTTTCTGCCTCCTTAGTTGAGGGAGGGTCCACACACTCCTCCGAGCGTATCTCCTCCAAACCCCTCTCGGTCCAGGAACACTCAACCAAGAAACAGCTATCACCTGAGACTTCATGGCCGACCTTGGTCGGATGGATAGGTCAAATTCACTCAGTTTGATGGCCCATTTGGCTAGCCGACCGGAGGTATCAGGATGAGACAAGATGGTCCGAAGAGGTTGGTCCGTGAGCACCACAATGGGATGAGCCTGAAAGTAGGGTCGGAAGCGTTGGGCAGAGACCACCATGGCAAAAATGATCTTCTCGGTTCTAGAGTATCTGGTCTCAGCATCATGAAGTACCTTGCTGGTGTAGTAGACCGGCCTCTACACTCCATCAACATCCATGCGCACGAGCACAGAACTGATGGCTTCTGGGGAGGCTGCATGGTACAGGAAGAGCTCCTCCCCACTCTTTGGCTTGGACAACAGCGGGGGAGTGGATAGAAATTGCTTCAACTCTTCGAAGGCATCCTGACACTCCTTTGTCCACTCGAAGCCATTGACCTTGCAGCGCCTTAAAAAAGGGCATGCACCTTTCTGCCGATCTTGACATGAAACGACTCAAAGCCGCCACCCTCCCGGTTAGGCATTGCACCTCCTTGCCTCATATCCAAGATAGCCCTGATCTTGTCAGGGTTGGCTTCAATCCCTTGCTGGGTTACCATAAAGCCCAGAAACTTGCCTACCGCCACTCCGAAGGCACACTTATGGGGATTAAGCCTCATCTGGTACGACGCAGGTTGTTGAAGGTCTCCTCGAGGTCGGCGACATGATCAACAATACTGGTGCTCTTGGTCAGCATATCATCCACGTACACCTCCATGTTACGCCCAATCTGGTCCTTAAAGACCTTATTCATCAACCTTTGATAGGTGGCTCCGGCGTTCTTCAGCCCAAACGACATCACCTTGTAGCAGTAAATCCCTTTTTCTGTAACAAAAGAGGTGGCTTCTTCGTCTACCGGGTTCATCTTGATCTAATTATACCCCGAGAATGCATCCATGAAACTAAGGGTCTCATGCCCGGATGTGGCGTCCACTAGCTGGTCGATCCAGGGTAATGGAAGCTGTCTTTGGGGCATGCCTTGTTGAGGTCGGTGAAGTCCACGCACATCCTCCAGCTCCCACTGGCCTTGCGAACCATCACGACATTCGCCAGCCAGTTCGGGTAGTGCACCTCGTGGATATGACCGGCCGCCAGTAGCTCCGCACCTCCTCATCCATGGCCTTTTGTCGATCGAGGGCAAAACTCCTTTTCTTCTATCAGATAGGTCGGCACTCCGACCTAATGTTAAGTTGGTGGGTAATCACCTCTTCTGGAATACCTGGCATATCGGACGCTGACTAGGCGAAGACATCTGCATTGGCTCGCAAAAAGGTAAGGAGTCGGTTACGAGCCTCCTCCGAGAGTAGGGCTCCAATCCGGATTGTCCTTGTTGGGTCCCCCCGAGGGGGAAGGTAAGCAGGCGCTCGGCCGTCTCTCCTCTTCTCTCCAGGTCCCGAGGATCCAACGTCTCAGGTACTGGCACGGGTGCCACCCCCTGCGGACTAGGGGCCATGTGGTAGCAAAGTGAGGGCGGATTCTGCTCTCCCCGCATCTCTCCGACTCCTTCGTTGGTAGGAAACCTCACGAGGAGCCTCTTAGTGGATATGACAGCATCCAAAAGATTGAGCCGGGCCTCCCAAGGATCACG
>UESW01004565.1:9254-28556 GCA_900491605.1 Calamus simplicifolius | reverse complement strand
TTTTGTTCCGACCGGGGTCGGGCTTAATTTGCTGAGAGCCGGTAGCACGCTGCTCTGCCAGTGGTACACTGGGCTTTGTGCCTGGCTGGCCCAGCTCTTTTGTGCCGACAAGGGTCGGGCTTAAGTTGCTGAGAGCCGGTAGCACACCGCTCTGCAGTGGTACTTTGGGCTTTTCGCCTGGGTGGCCCAGGGCTTTTGTGCCGACCAGGGTCGGGTTTAAGTTGCTGAGAGCCAGCAGCACGCCACTCTGCCAGTGGTACACTAGGCTTTGCGCCTGGCTGGCCCAGGGCTTTTGTGCCGACGGGTCGGGCTTAAGTTGCTGAGAACTGGCAGCACGCCGCTCTACCAGTGGTACACTGGGCTTTGTGCCTGGCTGGCCCAGGGCTTTTATGCCGATCGGGGTCGGGCTTAAGTTGCTGAGAGCCGGTAACATGCCGCTCTGCCAGTGGTACACTGGGCTTTGCGCCTGGCTGGCCCAGGGCTTTTGTGCCGACCGGGTCAGGCTTAAGTTGCTGAGAGCCGGTAGCACGCTGCTCTGATAGTGGTAAACTGGCTTTTTGCCTGGCTGGCCCAGGGCTTTTGTGCCGACCGAGGTCGGGCTTAAGTTGCTGAGAGCCGGCAGCACGCCGCTCTGCCAGTGGTACACTAGGCTTTTGCCTGGCTGGCCCAGGGCTTTTGTGCCGACCGGGGTCGGGCTTAAGTTGCTGAGAGCCGGCAGCACGCTGTTCTGCCAGTTGTACACTGGGCTTTGTGCCTGGCTGGCCCAGGGCTTTGTGCCGACTGGGGTCGGGCTTAAGTTGAGAGCTGACAGCACGCCGCTCTGCCAGTAGTATACTATGCTTGTGCCTAGCTAGCCTAGGGCTTTTGTGCCGATCGGGATTGCGCTTAAGTTGCTGAGAGCCGGTCGCACGCCGCTCTGCCAGTGGTACACTAGACTTTGTGCCTGGCTGGCCCAGGGCTTTTGTGCCAACCGGGGACGGGCTAAAGTTGCAGAGAGCCGGTAGGCCGCTCTGCTAGTGGTACAATGGGCTTTGAGCATGGCTGGCCCAGGGCTTTTGTTTCGACCAGGGTCGGGCTTAAGTTGCTGAGACCCGGCACCACGCCGCTCTGCCAGTGGTACACTGGGCTTTGTGCCTGGCTGGCCCAGGGCTTTTGGGCCGACCGGGGTCGGGCTTAAGTTGCTGAGAGCTGGCAGCACACCGCTCTGCTAGTGGTACACTGGGCTTTGTGCCTGGCTGGCCCAGGGCTTTTGTGTCGACCGGGGTCGGGCTTAAGTTGCTGAGAGCCGGCAGCACGCCGCTCTGCCAGTGGTACACTGGGCTTTGCGCCTGGCTGGCCAGGGCTTTTGTGCCGACCGGGGTTGGACTTAAGTTGCTGAGAGCCGGCAGCACGCCGCTCTGCCAGTGGTACACTGGGCTTTACACCTGGCTGGCCTAGGGCTTTTTGTGCCGACCGGGGTCAGGCTTAAGTTGCTGAGAGCCGGTAGCACGCTGCTCTGATAGTGGTACACTGGGCTTTGTGCCTGGCTGGCCCAGGGCTTTTGTGCCGACCGGGTCGGGCTTAAGTTGCTGAGAGCTGGCAGCATGTCGCTCTGCCAGTGGTACACTGGCTTTGTGCCTGGCTGGCCCAGGGCTTTTGTGCCGACCGGGTCGGGCTTAAGTTGCTGAGAGCCGATGCATGCCGCTCTGCCAGTGGTACACTGGGCTTTGTGCCTGGCTGGCCCAGGGTTTTGCCGACCAAGGTCGAGCTTAAGTTGCTGAGAGCTGGCAGCACGCTGCTCTGCCAGTGGTACACTGGCTTTGCGCCTGGCTGGCCAAGGGCTTTTGTGCCGACCGAGGTTGGGCTTAAGTTGCTGAGAGCTGGCAGTAGCCCGCTTTGCCAGTGGTACACTGGGCTTTGTGCCTGGCTGGCCCAGTGTTTTGTGCCGACCGGGTCGAGCTTAAGTTGCTGAGAGCCAGTAGCATGCCGCTCTGCCAGTGGTACAATGGGCTTTGAGCCTTGCTAGCCCAGGGCTTTTGTTCCGACCGGGGTTGGGCTTAAATTGCTGAGAGCCGGCAGCACGCCGCTCTGCCAGTGGTACACTAGGCTTTTCGCCTGGCTGGCCCAGGGCTTTTGTGCCGACCGGGGTCGGGCTTAAGTTGCTGAGAGCCGGCAGCACGCTGTTCTGCCAGTGTACACTGGGCTTTGTGCCTGGCTGGCCCAGGGCTTTTGTGCCGACCGGGGTCAGGCTTAAGTTGCTGAGAGCCGGCAGCACGCCGCTCTGCCAGTAGTATACTAGGCTTTGTGCCTGGCTGGCCTAGGGCTTTTGTGCCGACCGGGGTCGGGCTTAAGTTGCTGAGAGCCGGCAGCACGCTGCTCTGCCAGTGGTACACTGGGCTTGGCGCCTTGCTGGCCAGGGCTTTTGTGCCGACCGGGGTTGGGCTTAAGTTGCTGAGAGCCGGCAGCACGTCGCTCTGCCAGTGGTATACTGGGCTTTGTGCCTGGTTGGCCTAGGCTTTTGTGCCGATCGGGATCGGCTTAAGTTGCTGAGAGCCGGCCGCACGCCGCTCTGCCAGTGGTACACTGGACTTTGTGCCTGGCTGGCCCAGGGCTTTTGTGCCAACCGGGGTCGGGCTTAATTGCTGAGAGCCGGCAGCACGCCGCTCTGCTAGTGGTACAATGGGATTTGATCCTGGCTGGCCTAGGGTTTTTGTTTCGACCGAGGTCGGGCTTAAGTTGCTGAGAGCCGGCACACGCCGCTCTGCCAGTGGTACACTGGGCTTTGTGCCTGGCTGGCCCAGGGCTTTTGTGCCGACTGGGGTCGGGCTTAAGTTGCTGAGAGTCGGCAGCACGCTGCTGATAAACGGTACTTATGAGCTCGGCTGCCTTGGCACGGCTTTTCATCGTGCCGATGGGGCTTAGGGCTTAAGGAGCTTTCTGTCAGTGGTACACTGGGCAGGGCTTTTGTACCGTGGGCTTAAATTGTTGAGAGCCGGCAGCACACCGCTCTGCAGTGGTACACTGGGCTTTGTGCCTGGCTGGCCTAGGGCTTTTGTACCGATCGGGGTCGGGCTTAAGTTGCTAGGAGCTGGCAGCACGCCGCTCTGCCAGTGGTACATTGGGCTTTGTGCCTGGCTGGCCCGGCTTTTGTGCCGACCGGGGTCGGGCTTAAGTTGCTGAGAGCCGGCAGCACGCCGCTCTGCCAGTGGTACACTGGGCTTTGCGCCTGGCTGGCCCAGGGCTTTTGTGCCGACCGGGGTTGGGCTTAATTTGCTGAGAGCTGGAGCACGCCGCTCTGCTAGTGGTACACTGGGCTTTGTGCCTGCTGGCCGAGGGTTTTTGTGCCGACCGGGGTCGGGCTTAAGTTTTGAGAGCGGCAGCACGCCGCTCTGCCAGTGGTACACTGGGCTTTGCGCCTGGCTGGCCCAGGGCTTTTGTGCCGACGGGGGGGCTTAAGTTGCTGAGAGCCGGCAGCACGCCGCTCTGCCAGTGGTACACTGGGCTTTATGCCTGCTGCCAGGGCTTTTGTGCCGACGGGGTCGGGCTAAGTTGCTGAGAGCCGGTAGCACACCGCTCTGCCAGTGGTACACTGGGCTTTGCGCCTGGCTGCCCAGGGCTTTTGTGCCGACCGGGTCGGGCTTAAGTTGCTGAGAGCCAGTAGCCCGCTCTGCCAGTGGTACACTGGGCTTTGTGCCTGGCTGGCCCAGGGTTTTTGTGCCGACCGGGGTCGGCTTAAGTTGCTGAGAGCCGACAGCACGCCGCTCTGCCAGTGGTACACTGGGCTTTGTGCCTGGCTGGCCCAGGGCTTTTGTGCCGACCGGGTCGGGCTTAAGTTGCTGAGAGCCGGCAGCACCCGCTCTGCCAGTGGTACACTGGGCTTTGCGCCTGGCTGGCCCAGGGCTTTTGTCCGACTTAAGTTATTGAGAGCTGGTAGCACGCCGCTCTGCTAGTGGTACACTAGGCTTTGTGCCTGGCTGGCCGAGGGCTTTTGGGGGTCGGGCTTAATTTGCTGAGAGCCGGCAGCACGCCGCTCTGCCAGTGGTACACTGGGCTTTTTGCCTGGCTGCCCAGGGCTTTGTGCCGATCGGGGTCGGGCTTAAGTTGCTGAGAGCCGCAGCATGCGCTCTGCCAGTGGTACACTGGCTTTGTGCCTGGCTGGCCTAGGGCTTTTGTGCCGACCGGGGTCGGGCTAAGTTGCTGAGAGCCGGCAGCACGCCGCTCTGCCAGTGGTACACTGGGCTTTGTGCCTGGCTGGCCCAGGGCTTTTGTGCCGACGGGGTCGGGCTTAAGTTGCTGGAGCCGGCAGCATGCCGCTCTGCCAGTGGTACACTGGGCTTGTGCCTGGCTGGCCCAGGGCTTTTGTGCCGACCGGGGTCGGGCTTAAGTTGCTGAGAGCCGCACGTCGCTCTGCCAGTGGTACACTGGGCTTTGTGCCTGGCTGGCCTAGGGCTTTTGTGCCGACCGGGTCGGGCTTAAGTTGCTGAGAGCCGGGAGCATGCCGCTCTGCCAGTGGTACACTGGGCTTCGTGCCTGGCTGGCCCAGGGCTTTTGTACCGACCGGGTCGGGCTTAAGTTGCTGAGAGCCGCAGCACGCCGCTCTGCCAGTGGTACACTGGGCTTTGTGCCTGGCTGGCCCAGGGCTTTTGTGCCGACGGGGTCGGGCTTAAGTTGCTAGGAGCCGAGCACGCCGCTCTGCCAGTGGTACACTGGGCTTTGTGCCTGGCTGGCCCAGGGCTTTTGTGCCGACCGGGGTCGGGCTTAAGTTGCTGAGAGCCGGCAGCATCGCTCTGCCAGTGGTACACTGGGCTTTGCGCCTGGCTGGCCCAGGGCTTTTGTGCCGACCGGGGTTAAGTTGTTGAGAGCTGGTAGCATGCCGCTCTGCAGTGGTACACTGGCTTTGCCTGGCTGGCCCAGGGCTTTGTGCCGACCGGGGTCGGGCTTAAGTTGCTGAGAGCCGGCAGCACCGCTCTGCCAGTGGTACACTGGGCTTTGTGCCTGGCTGGCCCAGGGCTTTGTGCCGACGGGGTCGGGCTTAAGTTGCAGAGAGCCGAGCACGCGCTCTCCAGTGGTACACTGGGCTTTGTGCCTGGCTGGCCTAGGGCTTTTTGCCGACGGGGTCGGCTAAGTTGCTGAGAGCCGGTAGCACGCTGCTCTGCCAGTGGTACACTGGGCTTTGCGCCTGGCTGGCCCAGGGCTTTTGTGCCGACGGGTCGGGCTTAAGTTGCTGAGAGCCGAGCACGCGCTCTGCTAGTGGTACACTGGCTTTGCCTGGCTGGCCCAGGGCTTTTGTGCTGACCGGGGTCAGGGTTGCTGAGAGCCGGCACATGCCGCTCTGCCAGTGGTACACTGGGCTTTGTGCCTGCTGGCCCAGGGCTTTTGTGCCGACCGGGGGCTTAAGTTGCTGAGAGCCGGGCACGCCGCTCTGCCAGTGGTACACTGGGCTTTGTGCCTGGCTGGCCCAGGGCTTTTTGCCGATCGGGGTCGGGCTTAAGTTGCTGAGAACTGGCAGCACGCCGCTCTGCCAGTGGTACACTGGGCTTTGTGCCTGCTGGCCCAGGGCTTTTGTGCCGACCGGGTCGGGCTTAAGTTGCTGAGAGCCGGCACATGCCGCTCTGCCAGTGGTACACTGGGCTTTGCGCCTGGCTGGCCCAGGGCTTTGTGCCGACCGGTCAGGCTTAAGTTGCTGAGAGCCGGTAGCACGCTGCTCTGTAGTGGTACACTTGGCTTTTTGCCTGGCTGGCCCAGGGCTTTTGTGCCGACCGGGGTCGGGCTTAAGTTGCTGAGAGCCGGCAACACGCCGCTCTGCCAGTGGTACACTGGCTTTTGCCTGGCTGGCCCAGGGCTTTTGTGCCTACCGGGGTCGGGCTTAAGTTGCTGAGAGCCGGCAGCACGCTGTTCTGCCAGTGTACACTGGGCTTTGTGCCTGGCTGGCCCAGGGCTTTGTGCTGACTGGGGTCGAGCTTAAGTTGCTGAGAGCCGATAGCACGCCGCTCTGCCAGTGGTACACTGGCTTTGTGCCTAGCTAGCCTAGGGCTTTTGTGCCGATCGGGAACGGCTTAAGTTGCTGAGAGCCGGTCGCACGCCGCTCTGCCAGTGGTACACTGGACTTTGTGCCTGGCTGACCCAGGGCTTTTGTGCCAACCGTGGACGGGCTTAAGTTGCAGAGAGCCGGTAGCATGCGGCTCTGCTAGTGGTACAATGGGCTTTGAGCCTGGCTGGCCGAGGGCTTTTGTTTCGACCAGGGTCGGGCTTAAGTTGCTGAGAGCCGGCACCACGCCGCTCTGCCAGTGGTACACTGGGCTTTGTGCCTGGTTGGCCCAGGGCTTTTGGGCCGACCAGGGTTGGGCTTAAGTTGCTGAGAGCCGGTAGCACGCCGCTCTGCTAGTGGTACACTGGGCTTTGCGCCTGGCTGGCCCAGGGCTTTTGTGTCGACCGGGGTCGGGCTTAAATTGCTGAGAGCCGGCAGCACGCCGCTCTGCCAGTGGTACACTGGGCTTTGCGCCTAGCTGGCCCAGGGCTTTTGTGCTGACCGGGGTAGGACTTAAGTTACTGAGAGCCGGTAGCACGCCGCTCTGCCAGTGGTACACTGGGCTTTGCACCTGGCTGGCCTAGGGCTTCTGTGCCGACCGGAGTCAGGCTTAAGTTGCTGAGAGCTGGCAGCACGCTGCTCTGATAGTGGTACACTGGGCTTTGTGCCTGGCTGGCCCAGGGCTTTTGTGCCGACCGGGGTCGGGATTAAGTTGCTGAGAGCCGGCAGCATATCGCTCTGCCAGTGGTACACTGGCTTTGTGCCTAGCTAGCCCAGGGCTTTTGTGCCGACCGGGGTCGGGCTTAAGTTGCTGAGAGCCGGTAGCACGTCGCTCTGCCAGTGGTACACTGGGCTTTGTGCCTGGCTGGCCTAGGGATTTTGTGCCGACCAAGGTCGAGCTTAAGTTGCTGAGAGCTAGCAGCACGCCGCTCTGCCAGTGGTACACTAGGCTTTGCGCCTGGCTGGCCAAGGGCTTTTGTGCCGACCGAGGTTGGGCTTAAGTTGCTGAGAGCTGGCAGCAGCCCGCTCTGCTAGTGGTACACTGGGCTTTGTGCCTGGCTGGCCCAGGGTTTTTGTGCCGACCGAGGTCGAGCTTAAGTTGCTGAGAGCCGGTAGCATGCCGCCCTGCCAGTGGTACAATGGGCTTTGAGCCTGGCTGGCCCAGGGCTTTTGTTCCGACCGGGGTTGGGCTTAAATTGCTGAGAGCCGGCAGCACGCCGCTCTGCCAGTGGTACACTAGGCTTTTCGCTTGGTTGGCCCAGGGCTTTTGTGCCGACCGGGGTCGGGCTTAAGTTGCTGAGAGCCGGCAGCACGCTGTTCTGCCAGTTGTACACTGGGCTTTGTGCTTGGCTAGCCCAGGGCTTTTGTGCCGACCGGGGTCAGGCTTAAGTTGCTGAGAGCCGGCAGCACGCCGCTCTGCAAGTAGTATACTAGGCTTTGTGCCTAGCTGGCCTAGGGCTTTTGTGCCGACCGGGGTCGGGCTTAAGTTGCTGAGAGCCGGCAGCACGCCGCTCTGCCAGTGGTACACTGGGCTTGGCGCCTTGCTGGCTCAGGGCTTTTGTGCCGACCGGGGTTGGGCTTAAGTTGCTGAGAGCCGGCAGCATGTCGCTCTGCCAGTGGTATACTGGGCTTTGTGCCTGGTTGGCCTAAGGCTTTTGTTCCGATCGGGATCGGGCTTAAGTTGCTGAGAGCCGGCCGCACACCGCTCTGCCAGTGCTACATTGGACTTTGTGCCTGGTTGGCCCAGGGCTTTTGTGCCAACCGGGGTCGGGCTTAATTTGCTGAGAGCCAGCAGCACGCCGCTCTGCTAGTGGTACAATGGGATTTGAGCCTGGCTGGCCTAGGGCTTTTGTTTCGATCGAGGTCGGGCTTAAGTTGCTGAGAGCCGGCACCACGCCGCTCTGCCAGTGGTACACTGGGCTTTGTGCCTGGCTGGCCCAGGGCTTTTGTGCCGATCGGGGTCGGGCTTAAGTTGCTGAGAGCCGGCAGCACGCTGCTGATAAATGCATAAATAATTATCATTAAACCTATTAATTAATAATTTAACGTACTTATTATTATTTAATATTTTAATATATTATATAATATTTTAGATAAAACCTTATCAGTTTAAAGAGCTCGATTTTAGGGATTTAATGACACAAACGGCACTCAAATCGGAGTTAAGATAAACCCGAAATTGATTTTTCATTTATTTATCTATTTAGCATGGATTTTAAAGTGAAGTCGGCAAACCAAGTGCCGACTTCATCGTTTTTTCAGCCCTTGTTTCCGCCGATTCTTCTCTAAATCCAATCTAATCGTTTCCTCCATTAATTAAGGAATAAATTAGATTGAAAGTTATAAAATTAGACGAATTAAATTCCTTTTGAATGAATTTGAATTTTATTGAAGATTTCTTAAGATTTTCTCACTTGATTTCATCGCTTCCGCACGGCTCTGTTTTCTTAAACGATTCTTCTCCAAATCAATTTCTAACCGTTTCCTCCACCAATTAAATTGAAAGTTATCAAATTGAGTGAATTAAAATCCTCTAGAAGGAATTTAAATTTTATTAACGATTTATCAAGGATTTTCTTCGTTGCTTCCGCGTCTCTATTTCTGTTACAGAAATAGTTTCTTCTCCGCGTCTTCTCAGCGTCTGGGTTTCTATAAATGGCAGCCGTGGGGAGTCCAATGATCTCCATCCAGCGCGCTGCAGCCGAAAGAGTTTGGAGGTGGTGTTCATCCGTGGAGTTATCTGCTCGTGCCGGTTTGAAGAGCTCTGTTCCAAGCTGTTCCGTTTGAAGACCAGGCCATTTGAAGAGCTCTGTTCCAGGCTGTTCCGTTTGAAGACCAGGCAAGAATTCCGTGGGAGACCGTTTCATTTTTTTTTTTGGTATAGACGGTGATTCACACCACCCTAGGTCGGGATGGACCCGTTACATCAGAAACTAATAACTAGGACATAACTAGAGGGCAGCAGTCGCCCGGTCTCCATATCCACTGCTCAGAGTGAGAGGCCATCCTGGCCGCAATCCAGTCCGCAACAACATTAGCCTCACGATAGACATGACGGATCTGAATGTTGGAAGCTTCCAAGATCATAGCTCGGATATCACATAAGATAGGAATAGAGGGCAAACGGGATCTATACTGCTGACGAATCCATCGAATGACTATGATAGAGTCCCCTTCAATGATGAGCTTGTGGGCGCCTAGAGTCCGAATGGCGAAGGATAAACCCGCCCAAGCCGCATAGAGCTCCGTCATAGGAACCGAGGATCAAGAAGGCTAAATCCTCCAGCCGCCAGCATCCTGCCATCAGCATCACGAATGACATAAGCAGAGCCAGCACATCTACCCCGGACACTCCCATCGAAGTTAATTTTAACAAACCCTGAAGGAGGGGGCTCCCAAGAAATGAAAACCGTACGTCGGTTCGCTGCCGCAGCAGCAGGGGAGACCCAGTGTCCAAGGTTCGCAAAATCAAAGGACTCCTGATGGGATGAATACTCAGCAAAGAGGGAGGAAGCCGTCCTGAGGATCCTACGAGGAGAATGAACCGTATCTGAGAACACAATTTGATTCCGAGAAAGCCATATCTGATAAGCAATATAAGCCCAGAGAGATCCCCATTGGTGAGTAGGCCCTCCTAAACCCTGCTTCAGCAATCTCAGGAAAGAAATACGGTGGGAGTCAGGACTGTGCACCCAGGGATAAGTACCAGAGAGTTGCCAAATCTGACGAGCCCTGGCACAATCGAATATAGCATGATCAATAGTTTCATCCTCGGTTCCACACACCGGGCAAGTAGGATGAATACTCAATCCACGATGCGAGAGAAGGAAGCAGGTAGGAAAAATACCCTGAGCAAGTTTCCAGATGAAAAGACGCACTCGAGGGTGAACGGACAGTTGCCAAATCCAATCCCAATCCCTCGAATCCTGAGGATAAGTTCTGAACATAGAGAGGAGGTCCCTCATGGGAGCACGAGACAAGCATGATCTCCTCCAGACCCTGTATCAGTACTAGCAGATGGAGACAGAGGAATGGAAAGAATACGCCGACATAGCTCAGTCCCGCAGAAACTAGCCACCCGAGAATACGACCAGGAAGGGCAGTCGTCGGATATAAGGTCACTGACACGCATACCATGAGGAGTATCAGAGCAGATAAAAGTGGGCCACCGCGACAGAGGAAGGTCAGCAATCCATGCATCCTGAATGGCATCCACCGAAGAACCGTCCCCGATGATCCAAGAGGTACAGTCCAGGATAGTCGAAGCATGACGACAGACCTTTTCCAATAAAAAGAATGCCCCCGGGAAGTCTGAGGAATAGATGAAGAGTTCCAGCTGCCATACTTGGCACGCATAAAAGAACTCCACAGGCAATTCGGATCAAGAACGAACCGGGAGGCATGCCTAGCTGTCAGAGCCTCTCTCCTGAGAAGTAACGACTGGATACCAAGACCACCCTCAGCCAAAGGCAAGCAGACAGAGTCCCAAGCCAGAAGATGAATACCGTGGCCATCTTGATTCGAAGCCCAAAGAAAATCACGAAAATATCTCTCAATCTTCCGCAGACAAGCCAACGGAATAGCAGTGTTAGATAAAAGATAGGCAGGCATCGACGAGAGCACAGACCGGATAAGGGTAATCCGTGCCATCATAGAGACCAGACACCTGCCAGCCGTCCAGACGATCACGGATCCGCCTCTCCAGATAACTAAAGTCCGAACACCGAGGCCGTCTCCCAGAAATAGGAATCCCCAAATAGGACATCCGATCGGACTGAGAAGGAATGCCCATAATCTGAGATATAGCCCTCTTCACAGAACGGGACGTCCTCGGACTAAAACAAATAAGTGATTTGCTGAGATTGACACATTGCCCCGAGGCATGACAGTAGGAGTGAAGGATGGAAGCAAAGGTGGAGGCATTGCTGGTAGTAGCCCTCCCCAGCAGGAGACAATCATCAGCAAAAAGTAAATGGGACAGCGAAGGGCCAAGGGGGCCAGCAGCATAAGGGTCGATGTCAGAAGTCCGCGTTGCCAAAGAAAGCTCCCGGGATAGAGCATCGGCAGAGAGAATAAACAGAATGGAGAAAGAGGACAGCCCTGTCTTAAACCCATCGCCGAGTGGAAGAACTCCGTAGAACAACCATTAATCATAAGAGAGAAAGACGGCCTTTGGACACACTCCATCACCCAGTCGACGAAAACCTCATGGAAGCCAAACTCATGAAGAGTACTGCAAAGAAAGTCCCACCTTAGTCTATCATAGGCCCTCTCCATATCAAGCTTGATAGCCATGAGGCAGTTACGTCCCGAGACACGGTGAAGATCATGCATAAACTCCTGGGCCAGCAGGGCGTTATCCGTGATACTGCGACCTCTAAGAAAAGCACCCTGCTCCTGAGAGATAAGACGAGGCATAACCAAAGCCATACGAGTTACTAAAATTCGAGCACAGATTTTGTATAAAGTGGTACACAGACTAATGGGCCGGTAATGCATAGGGGAGGAAGCCTCAGGACGTTTAGGAATCAAGGTAACAAGAGTCCGCTTCCAGTCAGAAGGCATATGAGTGAGCAAAAAGACAGACTGGATAGCAGAGACCACATCCGTACCAACAATATCCCAATAATGGCGGAAGAACAAGGGCGGAAACCCATCAGGTCCCGGGGCCTTGTCAGGACCCAGCTCCCATAAAGCGAGGCGAATTTCCTCCATAGTAAGAGGTCTGATAAGACTGTCATTCTCCACATCGGAGACCTTATAAGAAGGCAGAACCGGAGAAACTGGGAACCCAACCCCTGACATCTCAGTCCATCTGGTCCGGAAGAAGTTAACAAACTGATCCCTGATCGCCAGCGGATCCTCGACAGAATGGCCCTCCTCATCATCAATGCATCTGATACGATTCGCCGATCGGCGCCGCAAAGTAGTCTGATGAAAGAACCTCGTATTTCGGTCACCCTCCTTAATCCACTGAATACGGGACCTTTGCCTCCAATAAGTTTCCTGCTGCAACATAAGAGAATGGTGGACAGCTAGAGTGGATCTGAGGGTCGACAGATCCGCATCAAGGAGAAATCCCTGCTGATCCTCCTTGTCTTGCAAAGAAGAGATAATAGACTCAGCATGTTCGACCTGCCTCAAAATATTCCCGACCTCCCTCCTGTTCCAGCTAGAAAGTCTACGACTGACAAGAAGGAGCCGTCTAGAAAGTCTGTAAGAGGCACACCCTCTAACCGGCAACCGCCAGACCTGAGAAATGATATGTCTCGCAGAAGAATAAAAGGTCCAGAACTTTTCAAACTTAAACTGTCTAGACCGCTGAAGAGGCAAATCAGTAGAAATGAGGATAGGACAATGGTCAGACCCGATCCTTGGCAAATGAGTAACAGTAGCAGAAGGAAAGAGTTGAAGCCAGCTGGCAGAAACCAAAGCCCTATCCAGTCTCTCCCAGACTCTAGCAGACCCCTGACGATTATTGCACCAGGTGAACCGGGGTCCTGTAAAACCCAAATCGAAAAGATCTGCAGAGGTAATAAAGTTCCTGAATTCAACAATGCCCGGGAAGCAACAAATTGTCTACCTCCACGCTTCTCAGAGGCCCCCACAATACAGTTAAAATCGCCAGCAATGAGGGAGGGAAAACCCCGGCCAAGAAGCAGTTGGATCTCGTCCCAAAGCACTCGGCGCATCCTAAACTCAGTACTGGCATAAATTCCCGAAAGCAGCCAAGGTGCTGAGGACCCTTTGGAAACAACTAAAGCAACCTGCTGGCCACAATCATGAAAGGCATCCACACGGACTCTATCCGATCTCCAAAGAACCAAAATGCCTCCAGAAAGACCAGTAGAATTTATAGCATAAGAATTCCACAATCTAGAAATCTGCCTCGAAGGCGATACAAACTGTCCCCCGAAAGACGAGTTTCCGTCAAAATACAGATGTCAAGGTTATGAAGCTGCTGAAGCCTTCCAAAAGAAGAACGAAAGGAGGGTTTCAGGGCCCCACGAACATTCCAAATAAGAATCTTCATTTAAGAAATTGAGGAAGAGGGACCACCCCGTGTCCCCCATAACCTTCTCGCCAAGGAGATCATTAAGCAGCATGGGACCCTCAGGTCCGTGGCCAGCACAGTCATCCACCCTGGACGAATCCATGATCTCAAGAGGACGATCCTTCTGGATGGCTGCCTTAAGAATGGCCACAGCTTCATCATGGTCAGTGACAGTCGAGAGAGACGGCTGGACTGACACTTCCGCAGACTGAAGGGCCAGGTTATCTTTACGATGTGACTTTTGTTTCCTCGACCCCACCGGACAAGACTTACCCCTAGGGGAGTCAAGCGAAGCCGAGAAAGCAAAGGATCCATTTCCAATGTCCTTAACCTTGAGGTTAGCTTTTCCTTTTCCTTTGGATACCTTGGACAAAACCCGCTGCGACACAGGCTCAACAGGCCGAGCCCGTTTCGACAGCCCAGAAAGGCAACCTTCAGTCGATTGAGTCTGGCCCCCCAACTTAAAAGGACTGAAGCTTAAGATTTCAGAATTCCTGAGATCACTGGGACAGAGATTAAACATTCAGAGTTACAATTCATTACTGTTCCTTTTTCTACTGTTCCATTGACTCGAACCGGCACGCTGGGGATTGACCGGCACGCAGGATCTTCAGAGTGAATAGGAGGAGGCTTTGAAAGAAGACGATCACTGGGTTATCAACCCTACCGTCCTCATCAATAGAAGTCTCTCCCACAGCCGACAGCATAGGAGGGGGGATCCGGCTCTGTTTCATTCCAAGCAGAGGAGAAGTAGCAGGAGAAATGGATGAAAGATCCACAGCAACGCCAGGCACAACATGCAAACCATTCCTAATATTCCTTCGTGCAAATTTCTTAGGTGATTTCCATTCATTTGATAAGGCGGAGGAGGGGGAGGAAGACGTACCCGGAGCAGAGGATCTCTGAGACACCGGTTGCTGCAGCACAGTGGTCTTCCTTCGTCTCACCGAAGTCATCCAAGGGCCGAATCGAGGCTTCAAGGATGAAGATGAGGGATCAGGCGAAGCTTCACAGGACCCAGAGAGATGCAAGGATCCACAGAAGGCACAGATTCCATCTATATTCTCGAAAGAAAATTGTTGCCAAAATGGAATGCCAGAACCAAGAATCCGAGCACCTGGGCGCAGAGGCTTACCCAGGTCGACTGAGATACAAGCACGAGCAAACCGCCCCGCTTGCGATCCTTGGTCAAAGCATCCGAGTATAGGAATTTCCCCGCAGTAGATAGGATTGAGGCAAGAGCATCATCAGTCCAGAATTCGATGGGGAGCAGTGGCAATCGGACCCAAAGCAGAGCTTGAAGTAGTGTGCTCTCAGAAGGAATGAAATCCGGAATCCACTCAGAAACAGCGAAAGCTTGGCCATTAACTGTCCATGGATGCCCGAGGACGAGCTCCGTAGCACGAATGTCATCAAACCGGAAAAGATCATGGCGATGCGGCAGAGGGACGGCTTCAATTTCCCCTGAGACACCGGCACGGAGGAATTCGTGAACCAGAGCTTCCGGAGGAACCCAGTTGCCAAGACTGCGAGCAATCACGGCCAGATTCTTCCATCGACCGATCTCCTCCTCCAGCGGCCGCAAGGGAACTTGGATGATCTCCGGGAAGAGACGCTCCAGCTCGGCGATCACAACCGGAGACGGCGATGGTGAAACCCATTCGAAGCGACTCGATTGGGCATGATTCCACGGAGCGCCGGCTGTCTTCGGAGAAGCAGCCACTACCGGAGGCTTGACGGACGGAGATGCCATCAATCAACGAGGAAACAGGAAAACCAGCAGCAGTAGCCAGTGGAGATCAGGGACGATGACTCCGAGCATGAATCGCAAAGTACCACAGGAAAGCACTCACCAGTCGCACAGCTCACGATTTTTAAAGCACTCACCAGTCGCAGCTCTCTATAAGGACTTGGATGCTCTGCTTCGAGACGTATGCAGAAGAGGGCCCGGTTTGGTTTAGGAATTTATTATAATCTGTTGCTTTCTTAATGTCATAACTCTTTACTTTATATGAAATAAAATTTTTATTCATGATTAATTGTTATTAAATTTAAGTGGAAATAATTTTAGACTGATCTATTCTTTAAAGGGACGGGCCGTGATCTACGAGTACGGGTCGTGCTCTTATAAGATAGAGCATATCTTATTATTTTACACTATTAATTATCTACTTAGTTATCTATTTAGTTAAATTTATAAAATTATTTCAAGATAATCGCTAAAGTCCCTGTGGAATCGATCCCTTACTCTCGCTATTCTAATAGTGAAATTAAGGTGTTTAAATCGTTGCGCTAAGACACGCATCAGGTTTTTGGCGCCGTTGCCGGGGACATAAGTGTGTTATTTTAAAAAAAAAATATTTTTTAAAAAAAATTTAAAAAAATTTTAAAAATATAAAAATATATAAAAAAATTAGATTAATTTTCTCTTAATTTTTGAATAGTTATTATCTCTTTATTTATTTCTTTAATTGTCAGAATTTCTTATTCCTTTTAACATAAAAATTATAAATATAAAAATAAAATATAAAAATAAAAATTATTTATTTTTATGTTTATATTGACTTAGGTAGATTTATTTTCTGCAAAACTCAAATTCTTCCATTGATATCTTATAATTTATTAGGAAATTAGAAACCTAATCACAAAAATCTTTTTTAAAAAAGTAATTAGATTAATTTTGTTTGATAATTTCAAAGTTGGACATCTGTTTGTTGCATAGCATTATCATAATTAACTTTAAGGGCACAAACCCCTAATCAAGATAAGGTGGGGATTTCATCACCCTTCCTTGGCCCACAAACCATATCCTTCATTCTGCATTAACCCAAACCTTTAACTCTAAAATTAATTAGACATCAGCCCCTAAGGAACTCGAGCTCAATAGGACAAGGCACCCAAAAGAGTTGGACCGGGTCGAGATTGACTGCTTAATTGGTGTCTAGAAAAGGAAAGGAAAGTGGTTACTTAATTGGTTCCGTTCGCTTACCTAGTAGGCAACGGGGGGACCCCCACCAACCTTATCCTCAACTGGCTAGTTGATCAGCTAATTTTTGACTTGGAGGGCTCCAAGGCGGTCTTAGAAGTTAGGAGCTATCTAGATCTAAACCCTAATTAAATTATTCATTACTCTTAGTTTAGGAATCTTTTATATTTTTTTTAGAATCTCCTTCTTTTTCTTTTATTATAATAAATAAATAAATAAATAAAAATTGTTTGCTTTAGAGTCATTGGTAGGGTGTATGCTTGGTCGCCGATCGTTGCAACCCAACCTTATACCCTTAGATCCTGAGATAGAAAGAACTATTAGAGCAAACAGACTTAGAATTATGGATCATAATAACGAAAATAATCAACCAAGACAGTTGAAAGAGTATTTCACTCCTTCAAGGTATACCTACTCTCCTGCATTCAAGTACCTCCAGTAGAGGCTGCCCAATATGAAATTAAGTCAAGTGTAATCCAAATGTTACCATCTTTCTATGGACTTACAAATGAGGATCCCTACAAACACTTAGATGAATTCTTGAAAATTTGCTCAACTGTCAAATTCAAAATTTCTCTGATGATGCACTTAGGCTTAAGTTATTCCCTTTTTCCCTAAAAGATAAAGCCAAGTATTGGTTAAATTCATTAGACACTGTTATAATTTCAACTTGGGATCATCTTCAGAGAGAATTTCTTAAGAAATATTTTCCTATAGGAAAAACGAATCAAATTAGAAAAGCCATAACAAGTTTTTCCCAAACAGATGGAGAAATGTTCCATGAGACATGGGAGAGATTCAAAGAACTAATTAGAAAATGTCCACATCATGCTATACCCAAATGGCAACTGGTTCAGTGTTTTTATGATGGATTATCAAAAAGCATAGGCAAATGGTTGATGCTTCATGTGGTGGGACATTTATGTTAAAAAATGAACATGAGGCGTGGCAACTCTTTGAGACATTGAGTGAGAATTCATTACATCATGTCAGTTGCTCGTCGAGACCCTCCTGTAGAACCTAAAAGAGGTGGAATATATGAAATAGGTCATTCTACAGATATCTATACTAAGGTAGATGAATTATCCCATAAACTTGATCGGATTCTACAAATTGGAAACATATCTTCCCCATTTACTCAATTACATGAGGTTTGCATAATTTGTTCGAGTCCAACCCATTCTATAGGTGAATGTCCAGCTGCATACCAATTTTCTGAACTTGTTCAAGAGCAAGCCCATCAAGCCCAAACCCGATTAGCTCCTAGAACAGGAAATGATCCATTTTCAAATACTTACAATCCTGGTTGGCAAAATCACCCAAATTTTTCTTGGAAACCTCAACCTATAACCAATTCATCGATCAGACCTAATTACCAAGAAACCAATTTTAGAAACATGCCATACTCACAATATCCAAACATCCACAACCTCCACGAATAATCAGCCTACTTTTGAAGACAAAGTGTTACAAGCATTGAAAGGGCTAGAAATGAATATTCAAATCCTTCACTCTCACACACAATCTATTGCAAAACTAGAAACTCAGATAGGTCAATTAGCCACAGCATTTAGTAGAAGGGAGGAGGGTAAGTTACCTAGTCAGCCTATCGATAACCCGAAAGGACAATTCATGGCTGAGGGTTCCAATAGTCCTGACAAATTCCCAGAACATGCTAAATCAGTCATGACTCTCAGAAGTGGAAAAATATTGAACCCACCTGAACCAACCCAGAAATTAGAAGTGGCTAAACCAGAGAGAGAAGAAATGAAAAAGAAAAGGAATTCAATGATCAAGCAATCATACCTAAAGCCCCATTCCCTAGTGCTTTAGAATCTCCTTTGCCTTCAGATAAGAAGAATATAAAAATGAATGAGATGCTTGAGTTATTTAAGCAAGTCCAAATAAACTTACCTCTTCTCGATGCTATCAAGCAAGTTCCGGCTTATGCTAAATTTTTGAAAGGATCTATGCACACAAAAACGGAAAGCCAAGATACAAATACCAAAAAAGATACATTTGACTGAGCAAGTCAGCTCAGTTGTTCAGCAAATAACCCCACCCAAACTAAAAGATCCTGGTACCCCGATTATATCATGTGTCATAGGAAACTTCACAATCAAGAAAGCATTATTAGATTTGGGTGCGAGTGTAAACCTTCTCCCAAGTTCAGTATATGAGTTATTTGGATTTGGAGAGTTGAAACCCACGACAGTAACACTACAATTGGCAGATAGATCAGTCAAAGAACCTCGTGGAATATTGGAAGATGTATTAGTAAAGGTGGATGAATTCTATTTTCCTGTCGACTTCCTTGTGTTGGATATGGAATCTAGTGGTAATCCTAACCAAATTCCCATCATCCTTGGAAGACCTTTTCTAGCTACCGCTAATGCATGCATAAATTATAGAACAGGTGTGATGGATGTATCTTTTGGAAACAAAAAGATGAGATTAAATATTTTTAATGCTTCCCAAGGACCACCTGTGTATGATTTAAATGAAGTAAACATGATAGAGGAAGTAGTAGATAAAAATTCCAAAGTTTGATTGATTCGGATCCTTTACAAACATGTCTTACACATTTTGGAATAGATGACTTTGATATTGATGAGTATACCAAAGAGATAAACATGTTATTAGAACCACCTAAGATCGACACCATCCCTCCATGGACTATAAAATATGAACCACTTCCAACTAAACCAAGTCCTTTAATACCATCCTTGGAAGAACCACCCCAACTAGAATTGAAACCTCTTCCAGATGACTTAAAATATCATTCCTTGGACCCAATGATACCCTTCCAGTAATCATTGCATCTACCCTAACCTCTGAGCAAGAAGATAAATTGGTTGATGTACTTAAAGAACATAAAGAGGCGATTGGATGGACAATAGCTGATCTTAAGGGAATTGATCCTTCCATTTGCATTCACCATATTCATAGTGAAATTGAAGCCAAACCACATAGAGACATGCAATGAAGGCTAAATCCAAACATGAGGGATGTTGTTAAGAAGGAAGTAGTAAAATGGCTTGATGCTGGTATCATTTATCCAATTTCAGATAGCCAATGGGTTAGTCCAATCCAAGTAGTACCTAAAAAATCGGGTATTACTGTGATTAATAATGAAAAGGGCGAATCAATTCCTACTCGCACATCAACTAGTTGGAGAGTATGTATAGATTATCGAAAGTTGAATGCCGTAACTAGGAAAGACTACTTTCCTTTGCCTTTTATTGATCAAATTCT
>UESW01004564.1:453058-795619 GCA_900491605.1 Calamus simplicifolius | reverse complement strand
TTATTTGCTTTGCTAATTGCTTGGTTATGTGGTGGGGGCCGGCTGATGCGTGCAGCGAAGAGGGAGCAATGGTGCACGAGCTGGTGGGACCAGTTCAGGTGCTGCTGAGGAGGGGCCTCAAGGAGAGGAGGCACGAGGCCTTCAACAAACTTAGGATCTTCCAGGTCCTCAGTGTGGCCACCCTTGGAGGGCTCCTTTGGTGGAAGACCCCATCATCACATATCCAAGACAAGGTAATCTCAGCCCACAGGTTATTATATATCTTAAATATTAGAATCATTGAAATATATCATCACAGCTCAAAAGAGATTCAATATGTCTTATCCTTCTTGGATGTGAAACTATTGAGAGGGTTATCACAATCTACTTCCCTCACAAAGGGGACATCCTCGTCACCAGGATGGATCAATTGATCACAACCATAAGGCAGTTAGGATTCTAGAGATGGCCCCATAGGTTCAAGAGATGGCTCTCATCATGTAGCACTTTGTCCTATGACCCCCATAAGTTCAAAAGATAGCTCCCATCGATGTTTGAAAACCTTTTATTTTATCATGATTCGGACTCATGGGCCCGTTTCAAGGGACGGAATGACAAGATGTCTCATTCTATATAAAAAAAATTAAAACAGATCTATTACACATAGGATAGCAATTTTCTCTAAATTCGGTAGTATGCATCTATCGTCACTTTATTTGGAACAAGTATATTGAAAATGTAAAAATGAATATGGATATAAAAATATAACAATATCAAACGAGTATATATGAACGTAATGATTTCCATACCCCATTCCATCCCATCCCACCTTGCATCATACTCATCATATTCTCTAGTAAAATTCATTAAGTACTCTTGTTTATAATTTTTGATTAAAAATATTTTTATTTAATAAAAATCAGTGAGTCATACAACATAATTTGCTTATAATCCTGAGCCTGATTCATTTTAAAGTAAAGCTGAAATTTGAAGATAAAAAATTTGGTTTGAACTAATAATCAAAAATTAATTAAACTTTTTTCTTGTTTTAAAAATAAAAAATAGATCATGGATAAGGATATTGGTAACAGGGTAATTAAGTATGGATACGAGTAATGAGAACGATATAAATTTTTTTTTTTTTTGGCAACGAATATGAAGATACCTTCCTCCCTGCCTACTGTGCCCAAGATTTAAAACTTGAGATATGAACAGAGCCTCCAATACTCTGGCTTTGAAGAAGAAGAGTGGCCATTTGCAAATAGATTCTCTCTGATTACTCACTCTCATTGCATGCAATTTTTTTTTTTTTTTTTTCTGGCAGACGGCACTGATCTTCTTTTTCTCGGTGTTCTGGGGCTTCTACCCGCTGTACAACGCCGTGTTCACCTTCCCACAAGAGCGGCCAATGCTGATCAAGGAGCAGTCCTCCGGCATGTACCGCCTCTCCTCCTACTTCTTTGCTCGCACCGCCGGCGACCTCCCCATGGAGCTTGGCCTCCCCACTGCCTTCGTCCTCATCATATACTGGATGGGCGGCCTCAATCCCCATCCCACGGCCTTCATCCTTTCCCTCCTAATTGTCCTCCTCAGCGTCCTCGTCTCCCAGAGCCTTGGCCTGGCCATGGGCGCCCTCCTCATGGACGTCAAGCAGGCCACCACCCTTGCCTCTGTCACCACCTTGGTCTTCCTCATCGCCGGCGGCTACTACGTCCAACATATACCCCCCTTCATTGTCTGGCTCAAGTACTTGAGCTACAGCTTCTACTGCTACAAGCTCCTCCTTGGCGTCCAGTTCAGCGAGAAGGACTACTACGAGTGCAAGCCCGGCGTGATGTGCCCTGTGGTGGAGTACCCTGCAATCAAGGCAGTGGGGCTGAGCCACATGTGGGTGGACGTGTGCATCATGGCACTCATGCTCGTGGGGTATCGGCTCGTTGCATACCTCGCGTTGCACCACCTGCAGCGCAGGTAAGGAAGAGGAAGCCGCCATGGCCATCTTGCAATGCTCTCAACACCATGAGTACCCACGAGCCAATGAAGGAAAGTTCATTTTCTTATTTCTCCAGTGATTAATAACACCGACTCGAGGCCGCCAAGAGGAGCCAAATGATCAGATGCTTCGAGCTTCCTCGTCGCGAGAGAACTGCCGATGAGTATAATCTACAAGCAAGCAATGCATTGTAGGGAAAATACATGCAGAACTGTGATCAAATTTTGATATTATAATCAATAAGTGAAACAAAAATGAAGGTAATCTGACATCAGAAATCATGGCACAAAGGATGCTGGATGACTGGTTTTTTATTAAGGTATAAGTTCTATTGCCTCTGGTAGCCAAACAAGTGTGATAGAACTTTTACCAGTAATAAAATCTACTTAACAGAATGATGATTCCAGAACAAATACAAGTCCAAAGGTACCGTTGGCTTCTGAAATTGGTATATCACTATTAATTCTTAAAAATTTTTTAAAAAAATTACAGCTCTCTGCACAATGGACTTTTTTTTTTTTTGGGTGTTCAAATTCAATAAATGTTGTGCATACAAAATGTGGAGGAATGGAACATATATATTCGATGGCTGGTGGAAAAGAAAGAACCAGTAAGCTGAGAATTTGGGGACCGAATGAAACCTTATGAGGTCACATAATGCTGCAGATTCTTTATTTTCTTCTTGCTCTTCAATTTTCTGAAGGCTCTGGATTCGATCTGCCGAACTCTTTCCCTGCTCACACCCATCAACTCCCCAACCTCTTGCAGTGTCTTAATCATCCCATCCTCTAGCCCAAACCTCCATCTGACCACTTGTTTTTCCCTTGGCTTTAGAGTATCCAGAACCTTATTCAGATCTTGCTTCATAAATTGCTTTATGAGAATTTCTTCCGATGTTTCAGCCCCCGGATCAGCTATAATTTCCTGGAAAGAAAGCAAGACACATTAGTCAAAAACCCAGAGAACAAGATCATAAGAGAGTATTTTCTTCAAAAATATACGAAAGGATAAAGGAGGAGGATGGACAGACCGAAGGCTTTAGGCTTTGGTTGATACCAATCTTCTGGTCTAAAGATCTTGGGGCTTTAGGGACTAGCATTACTGCATTAAGCCTCTTCATTGACAGCCCTGTTGCCTCTGCAACTTCTTCATAATCAGGATGCCTTCCATTCTCACTGTAAAGCTTCTTTTTAGCCTCCCGTACTCGATGACTTGTTTCAACCATGTGGTACTGTTAAACTCACAATATTAAGAGATGAAAAAAGAAATAAAAAAAGGCATACTTGGAGAAGAACCAGTGAACAATCAACTCTATAAAATACAACTTCTTGTCCGGTTTAAACAGGATTGAGGAAAAATAAACTCCAATATTATCATACAATTTAATCTCCAGTTTTATGTGGCTGAATATTCTATTTGGCCTTATTCCACTTGTTCTTCTACGTAACTTGATATTATTTGAGCTTCCAACTCCCACCCAACATCTTCAAGAAGACAATTTTTAACATGCCAAGGAACATGGCATATAAAGGAAAAAACTAGAAACCAACAAAAAATAAAATGAACACATCTGGGAATTTGGAATTTGAAGTTCTGTATGCTGATAGTGACTCAAATGATTGGAACCTAACAAATTTAGACCATCTCCCTATTCAACCATCATGCAAGAACCTCAACAATCCTCAAGTTTAATGATGATGAATAAGGTCTAAATGTCCTTCCCATAACCACAATGCCACACTGATCAAAAAAACTTTTCTCAGCAACTTTCAACAATGGCATATCTAGCCAAATGTGAAGTATGGACCAAAAAATATTTTCTTTGTATGTTCCAGAGGTCTCACTATAATATCTCTACTCATTCCAAAAGTCCAGTTCCTGTTATCATTATAAAATTAGATGCCGAATGTAAAAAGCCTGGCATTTTCTTTTTTCTTGAAAGATATCCCAGGACAGCCCCAGATATTGCTTAGCACCTATAAAACACAAACAGCTGCAACAAAAATTCACCTTTTCATGACTTTTTTGGCTTTCTTTTTCGATAAAAAGAAAAACCAATAAAGATGTATCTATCTCATAAAATGAAAGATAAAAATAGTGTCACAAGCATCTATCCCAGTGTGAAGGAGGCCTATACTTTTCTCATTTTGGAAAGACAAATAGATGAGGATTTAATCAGAAGAGTGGAAGAAGAACAGCAGTAATTCCATCCACATTCCCAATAGTAACGGCCAAGATACAAAACAGCTGAATTTAATATTCAAACAACCAAAAGGATCTTTCCTGACCTTCATTTCCATTATTAGAAATGCAGCTTCATATTTACACATAATTAAATTTCAAAGGTACTAACATTTTTTTTTCTTTCTTTCTTTTATTGTTTTTAAAAAAAGGTGCATGGTATGCAAAACTTACCAAAATTTTAATACGAATTATCTACGTTCATCCAATTTCAAGTACGATGTGCAATAATAATGTTGCAATCCATGTGAATAATGTCAAAGGAGAACTTACTGGCAAGCGAATTGTCCTAGACTGTTCTGAAATGGATCTGCGAACTGCTTGTTTGATCCACCAATGCCCATAGGTTGAAAATTTAAACCCCTTTGAAGAGTCAAACTTTTCAGCACCCTTTACCAGGCCTCGGCATCCTTCCTGTAAGAAAGTATTCAAAACCAACATGCTGAAGCTGCACATGGACCAGTAAAGTTCGCACTCATTCTCAAGCAGAATAAGCAAGCACCTGAACAAGATCCTGTAGGTTCATTCCTGCACCATTGTACTTTTTTGCAATAGAAATAACAAGCCGTATGTTACTTTTGATCATTTTGTCCTTGCAAAAGGTTCCATGATGCAAGCGCTTCCTTAGTGTCCTTTGATCAACGCCAGCTGCTGCTGCCCATTGAGCAAAGGTTGGTTGGCCACTGCTTCGTTCTGCAAGCTCCTCTCGGAGTCTTTCTAGCTTCAAGAGGTCCTGCCCACATTCAACCCCAAAGAAACATGAAATAGACTCAAAATGCAGCTTGATTGTCATATACAGCATGATAAAGCATGGTCCTCCAGGAACAGAGGAAAAAAAGGAGGGCATTCCAGTACACAAGACCCATAATTACAAGATTTGGGGAGGGTCAGGTACACGAAGCCTTACCCCTGCATGTTGAGAGTCCTTCAAGAATAGACAAATATGGAAAGATACTTGTAATGTTGAGCAAGAGGTGAATTTGAGCACAAGATTAGCATCATAAAGATAAGAGTATTGTGTGGAAGTGCATCATCATTAAATAGGAGGATTAAAGCTAGACATGAGAATGACAGCAAGAACTCAGGAGCAACAAAGAACGCCAAAGAACAAAAGAGGTAAACATATAAGATGATTAACGGGTTCACATTGTATAGCTGGGACAAGTCAAATTAATAGGGGGTCTCTATTTGAGGTTGAAGAGTTTTAAAAAAGGAGGAGAAGAACGACAGTCTTGGCTGAAAGCTAGGAAAAGGAATTACGAGAAAGCTTTAGTTTTGGAGGACTTATGAATGAAATGAAATGAAGTAAAATCTGTCACCACCAATTGATGGAATAAAGATCATGTTTAATTTTGAATCTAGAACTATGATTCCAGTCCATCTGTTGCTTAGATCTGTCAATGCACACAATCTTTGCTACTTCATGAGAATGAATTTCTTCTACCACTTTCTATAGAGCTAGTGACAGATAGAGTGATGCGTTTTAGTATAAGCAAAAATAAAGGAAATCATTTTAGTCCAAGGCTTTAAGTGCTGAATGCTGATGTTGTGTCAACCTGGCACTGGCACCATACATGACATATCATCTTCTGCCAAGCCAGCACTTGGCTTGCCCTGGCACATAACAGTATCACATGCTGGTCCATGCTGATCAGCATGCTGACACTCTAATCCTTTCCTTGGTCATCAACAATGCCTCAAGAACTGAGGAATACCAGATATGTCCTTAACATCTATCAAAGAAGTAGCTCATACCTGTATTCCTTCTGACAACTCTAGCTCTTCAGCTGCTGTGAGAACCTTTGATGTGCTTGTTGTACTCCTCAAGTAACGCAAGGGATCTGTATGATCAATCTCCCGGAAAGCTGAGCGTTTTTTCTTGCTAGATGATCCAGACTTGACACAGATAACACCAGCAGCAGCCTTCTCTGCGGCCCTTGCTCTTCTAGCTTTTCTCTCAGTTCGACATCCAGATCTTACATCTATGCTTTCAGGGTATTGCATTTTTGGGATCCAAGTTCATTATGTGTTAAATAGGAAATATCCATGTTTTGAGATGGATCTTTGGTAAGAAGTTCCTCATGGGGCATAGTGTAAGCCGTAGCAGACTTCTCGAGCTGGAGAACATCAGCTTCAGATGAAAAATCCCCTGACTTCTCCAATTTTACAGATGAATCATTTCCAGTAATCTGAGCTGCATCTTTGGCAGCTTTAACTGCTGCTCGAGCAAGAGCAACTGCCTCTGCTGCAGCTGCAGCTATAACTGCCTCTTCGCCTGTAAGAAATGTTTCTGTTGCTAGGGTTGCTTCAATATTGGTCTGGACAAATTGAAAGAAAAAAAAAAGAAGAAAAAGATAAATAAAAAAAGGTATACATGTATGTGCCTAGACAAGCTAAAGATTGGTTGTTTACCAAACCCAATCACCTCATACTAGAGTTTGACTAAGAGGGTCAAACAAATAATGCTATTGTGAGTTTTGCAGAAAAAAAAAAAAAAAATCTGGCCTAAATAAAGAATAAACAAACTTTCTGGCTCACAATATTCGATTATATTCTATAGCTATTGATAACATGTGCTTATTTTTTTGACATGCAAAGAATAAAGAAAAGAAAATATGTTTCTTCATAATGTGTGGCACTGTCATTTGCGTGGTGTTGTTATTTGATCATTCTAGGTTAACAGAAAAGCACAGATGCATTTTTAGTTAGCCAATGCTATCCAAAAAGTCATACACAAATTAATAAAAAACATTCTGGAAGCAATGCAGCTATAATGTTGTCTCGCTACTATCTTTTTAAATAGTGGATTAGGATCTCTAAATAATTTATTATAGTAGAGAGAGAGTTTTAAACTCTAAATTTTATTGTTAAAAAAAAAAAAGAATCTGGGATTGATAATATTAGCTACAATACTGGATTTAGTCAAAGAAAACTTCTCTCCATATTGAACACTGATGAAAATTTTCTCCCTCTGCATTGGGTTACTTAAAATTTCCTTCTTGGAATCCTTCTTAGATTTGAATTATACTTACTTGACACTTGCTTATTTTCCCATTTGAACTACCTAGACATTGTTGCTATGTATATTATTTTCCACTGAGAATTGTTGAAACAAACCTTCACTAGCAAGTATTCATATTTCATTTTCTCATCCACTCTGCTGAGTTTATTAATCCATTAAAATTAGTGAATTTACCTTGAATAAGCCAATACAGAGATTCAAACTCGTGAAAAAACCATCCTTTTTCTCTCCACCTAAAAAACATTTCTACCACACTTCAAGAAAAGCAAAGTCTAACCTTCATTGGTGGACCAACAGCTCCTAGATATGTCAAGGGTATTGCGGCAGCTAAGGAGGTTGAATGAGAATCCAGTGAAAGTATATGCTCCATGTCAATCACAGCTGCAGTTGAGGTTGAAACACATCGAATCCGAAAACAAAAAAAATCTCTGACCTTCGCTGGAGAAACAGAAGTTTGACATACCTAAATTGTTTCAGCATATCTCAACTTTCTTGAAGAATTAGATGCATAAATTCCTCTTTTCGATACAAACTACCGAAAGAGGGAGTCAAGTACCAAAATGCAAGCGGAAGATTAAAACATGTCTAGATTCTAGGATTCTATGAACATGATTCAGAAATTTAACACTAGAATCTCAGGTTGTGTGCTAGAATCATTATAGAGACAAAGAGTTAGGAGTAACAAGGGTTTGGGTTTTTGGAAGACGACTTACAGTTAAGAGAGGGGTGGTGGGAGAGCGGTCTGAAAGGGGCGTGAGGGGAAATGGAGAGGCACTTCAACTGCGGCACCAAGCACGCCATTCCCCAACTCTTCTCCTTCCTCCTCCTCTATTTTATCTTCTTTTCTTTTCTTTTCGTTTTTCTTTGCTTGGTTTCGAATCGACCGACTGTCTCCGGAAGACGAGATGATATTCTGAAAGTTTTCTTTTTTGTTTTGTTTTTGTATTTTTGGGTGTTAACGAGATCGAACGAACGAGACAGCGAGCGCTGTGGCAGGCTGAAGGTGAGAAGCGATGGGATTAGAAAACGGATAAGGGTCGGAGCGAAAAGGGTAAATTTTGATAATAGGAGTCGTGAAATCCGGACCGGACCACTAGCTTCTACCTAATAGCTTCCATTGGCTGAATCGAACCGGTGGAGCATGACAAAAGGCACCCGTCCCCTTTTACGTAAAAAAAAAAAATCAACCTTTCTTCTAAAAATTTTAGTAATAGTGCATATTCCTTATGGTGTAATATTTTAAAAGAAATTTTATATTTGATAAAAAAAATTATGCATTTGTAATTCAAATTCTGTTATCAATTAATTTATACTCGAGTTTTTGAACCACATGATTTCTATTCATTAACGAGTTAATAGGATTAGCAAGTAGATCACAAAATTGATGGGTACGAAGAAAGGGCTATCCATAGAGACCTATCATGATATAGAGCCACCTTTACAGCACTAACAACTCGGCTAACTTGTGGCATTCAAGAATGTATAAGAGAGATTCTCAAAAATAATTTCATATTAAATAAAAAATATTATATGCTTAAATTTATCTACTATTAATTAAATTTCATTCTAATTTTTGGATTAAGCAGTTTCAACCCACTAACGAATTAATTGATTTAAGTAATTGTACGCTTTAATTGGTCTTAAGCAATTATATACTTTGATTAGAACTATGGATTCTACTGAATTGTTCTAAGCGATCATAATGCATCTGATGTGGCTGATGAGGCCATATGAAGTAAACAACTAGAACTAGCTAATAGTGAAGATTAAAAAGGTTTCGACCTCTGGCCTCGGCCTCCCAAGGAGGCCCCGATCTTCCGAGGCCTGGACCATCAATCACCTACGACCCGATATGACCCACTGCTGTCTGCAGTCCCATGTGGCCCACCTGGGCCCACCTATCGTTTATGGTCCCACGTAGCTCACCTACCATCTGCGGTCCTACATGGCCCACCTACCGATTACGATGCACGCTGACAAGACCTGGCTTACCAACCGTCTATGGCGCTGCGTTTGACAAGACTTGGCCCACTAATTAGCTATAGCCGCCCACATCAAACAAGAGGTGGCTTGCCAGTTCTGACAACCATGTGACGGATACTTTTGTTACTGTCTGCCTTGCCACTTATCCCATGCGAAACCATGGGATCTGGGATAAACAACTGTCCAAAAAGGGTAAGGGGGACTTTCGATCAGGTATAAAATCTTCACTCATGACGAGAAAGGGGACTTCAAGCTCTAACTCATTCTTCCTCTTGAATATTCACTACTATTTTTCAGACCACTCACTTGAGCATCGAAGGTTTTTCGCCAGAACAACCAGTCCTTAAAAACTTTTTTACAGGACCCCCATTCGAGGTGGAGGCATTGGAAGACTCCACAACCCATCCTCATCGGCTATCGGACTTCGGATCCTACCTATGCTCGAGGGAGGTGATTTGGCGATAACAGATTGGCGCACCAGGAAGGGGGGTTCGCATTGAAGGAAAAAAAGCTATATAACACTAAGTTACGAGCCCTCCCCTCCTCTACGATAACAATGGTGGTGACGCGAGCTCAAGAGGCCTTCATTAGTCATGTTGGGGGGCATCTCCAACAGACTGAGCGACAGGAGGCCAACCTCCCTGTCCTTCTACCACCAGCTGCAGCCACCCAAGCCGAGCAACTGGCCACCCTCCCCAACAAGTCCAATCCTTGATGGTGATAGTTCACAAGCTATAACAACACTCTATGGCCACGCAACAGCATCCAGGGCCATGCGCGGCGACTGCTCAGCCCAGCCAGTAGTCGACCTGGGGGGTCCCCTCAGAGGGAGACTCACCGCCATTATGCCTCACCCAGGCGCCACCGCCGGAGGCCCCCAAGAGATGCGATCCCTCAATAGCCCCTCTCCCGAGCAGCGACACGGGAAGGAGCCTGAGCGAGGGCATAACTATCAGCCACTCTCCCCCTTGCTCATCCCTGGATCATTAGAGGATGAGTCCATTGGTGAATGCATCAACCATCGGGTGGAGAGGCGCCTAGACGAATACCACCGGCGACTGAAGGAGCTCAGCCAGAGAATCACCAACCAATCAGAGGTGGATTATGACCATCGTCCCCTTGGACCCGCGCATCATGGAGGAGACGGTCCCCCCCCAGTTTTGCCTCCCCCAGCTAGACCCATATGACGGCACTAGATCCACTGGATCATCTTGAGAGCTACAAGGCTCTCATGTAAGTCCAGAGGGCAACTGATGCCCTCCTCTGCATTGCCTTCCCAGCTACCCTCAGAAAGGTAGCGCGCGCCTAGTATTCCTGCTTACCATCGCGCAGCATCGACTCCTTCTGGCAACTTGAGTGGACTTTTCTAGCACATTTTGAGGCTTACCAGAGGATCTCTCGAGTGGCCGATAGTCTATTTTCCATCCGGCAAAAAGAGGGGGAATCACTTAAAGATTCGTGGCTCAGTTCAAGATGGCAGCCCTCGAGGTTACCATCTCGACGATGCCATGGCCACTTTAGCCCTAAAGCGGGGACTTCGCCCCTCCTGCTTCATTTACTCTGGATAAAAGCCTCCAAGCTTCTACTTCGAACTTCTAAGTTGCGCACAGAAGTATATCCATGCCAATGAAGCTGACTCCACTCGAAGGAAGCTGAGGGGAGGTATAGTAAGAAACCGACCCGCGTGAAGCCTAGCGGGCCACACTCAAGAAGCCCAAGCCCCCGTGCTGATCGGACAATCGGCATCAAGCTCTCACCCCCAAGGAGAGTAATTTCACCCCACTTCTTGCCCCCAGATCTCACATACTATGGAGATCGAGGGCGAGCCCTACCTCCGATGTCCTGCTTCCCAAAGGTCAAAAATTTCCCGCGATAAGAATCTGTACTATCACTTTTACTAGTGCTATGGCCACGACACAGAGGACTGCTGCAACTTAAAAAGGGCCATTGAAGAACTTATTCAGCGGGGATACCTCGAAAGTTCGTTCAGAAGGGCCCCAGCTGTTCCATGCTCGGTGG
This sequence comes from Calamus simplicifolius, assembly GCA_900491605.1. Classification (NCBI taxonomy): domain Eukaryota; kingdom Viridiplantae; phylum Streptophyta; class Magnoliopsida; order Arecales; family Arecaceae; genus Calamus; species Calamus simplicifolius. Next base: position 784,382 of record UESW01004564.1, on the reverse strand, counting down.
GGCCTCCACCTTCCTAGGCCAGTGTTGACAACGCTCCGACCGAGAAGACAATCAGCATGATTACCTGGGGGTAGGCTCTTTTTCCAAGAGACCACAGAGGGAGGAAGGAATAGAAACTGTAATCCCCTTTTCTAAATGGGATCTAGTAGGGTGAATAATCCTAGTGATGATAGCGTTGTTATATCCATGATAATTACTAAACATCCTGTAAAGAGAATTTTGGTTGACAGTGGTAGTTCAGCTAATATTCTTACCTACAACACTTTTGTTCAGATGAGCATGCCCCTTAGCTGCCTCCAACCCGTAGCTACACTCCTGATCAGATTTATGGGAGACTCTGTGCAAGTAGAGGGCGACATCACCCTTCCAATCACGGCGGGAACTCTGTGCGAGTAGAGGGCAAGATCATGCTTCTAGTCACGGCAGGGCAGAGTACCATCTTCATGAGGTTCCTGATCATCCGGATGCCCCTGGTCTAGAATGTCATACTCGGACGACCCGATCTGAACCTCCTTGATGCCATCATCTCAACCAAATGCCTTCTCATCAGATTCCCCACTAGCAATTGAATCGACAAGATGCGGGGAGCCAAGTCCGGCGTGGTTGTGCTACAACATGACTCCCAACCCCTAGAAGGCGGCCACTTCATCGGCTTTACCGGCCCTAGAGTGGCTCAATCCCAAGGAGTCAAGAGGAGAGGGGAGCTAGTCAGACGTCTACTAACTTTCCCATTGGGGGACGATCCAGCGAGAATGGTCCAGGTTGGTGAGCTCTTTCCCACGAAGATAAGAGATCAACTCCTCACCTTCTTGTGATGGGCCAATTCGACATCTTTGCCTGGTCTCTATCGGACATGCCAGGCATAGCCCCAGAGGTAATCACACATAAACTTAACATTGACCCGGGGTATCTGCTGGTTCGTCAGAAGAAGAGGACTTTGCTCTAGAGCGGCAAAGGGCTATCGATGAGGAGGTCAACAAATTATTGACCATCAGTCACATCCGGAAAGCACATTACCCGAATTGGCTAGCCAACATGGTCATGGTCCGCAAATCCAATGAGAGCTGGGATCTGCATTGACTTCATCAACCTTAACAAAGTGTGCCCCAAGAATAGCTTTCCCCTGCCTCGGATAGACCAGCTGTCGATACTGCGTCTAGTCACAAGCTTCTTAGCTTCATGGACGCCTTCTCAGGATACAACCAGATCAGGATAGACCAGAGGATGAAGAAAATACTCCTTCACCACTGAGAAAGCATTTATTGTTATAAGGTAATGCCCTTTGGTTTAAAAAATGTAGAGGCTACCTACCAAAGATTGATGAACAAGGTTTTCAAGGACCAAATCGGGCGGAACATGAAGGTGTACGTAGATGATATGCTAACAAAAAGCACCAAAAAGCACCTGCACCATCAACCATATCGTCGATCTAGAGGAGACCTTCAACAACCTCCACTGCTACCAGATGAACTGAACCCATTGAAGTGTGCATTTGGGGTTATGACGGGGAAGTTTTTGGGCTTCATGGTGACACAACGAGGGATCAAGGCAAACACAAAAAAATTAAAGCTATCCTTAACATAAGGCCGCCAGCCAGCAAGAAGAAGATGCAGCGGCTCACCGAGAGGGTGGCGGCTTGAGCCACTTTCTATCAAAATCGGCCGAAAGATGTTTTTCCTTCTTCAAAGCCCTGCGTAAGATGAACGGCTTCGATTGGACGGAGGAGTGCCAGAGGGCCTTCGAGGGGTTGAAGGAATTCCTGTTGACTCCATTGCTATCTAGACCGAAGGAGGGAGAAGAGCTCTTCCTCTACCTCGCTACATGCTCCAAGGCGATAAGCTCCATCCTCATCCGTATGGATGTCGACGGAATGTAAAGGCCGATATACTACATGAGTAAGGTGCTTCATGATGCGAGATCAGGTACTCCAAAACTGAGAAGATTATTTTTACACTAATGATATCTACCCAGTGTCTCAGGCCATACTTTCAAGCTTACCCGATCGTAGTGCTCACGGATCAATCCCTCAAAGCAATCCTATCTCGTTCTGACACCTCCAGTCACCTGGCCAAATGAGTAGTCAAGTTGGGGGAGTTTGACCTCTTGCTCCAGCCAAGGTCAGCTATGAAGTCCTAAGTCCTAGCCGACTTTCTGGTCGAGTGCACTTGGACGGAAGGGCGAGTTGAGAAGCCGCCCATGACGCACCCATACACCAAATTTGAAGAAGTAGAGGAGACCTGGATCCTTCATGTGGATGGTGCCTCGAACTCCCAAGAAAGTGGAGTCAGCCTTATCCTCGCAAGCCTAGAGGGTATGGTGGTAGAATACGCCCTCTGATTCCTCTTCAAAGCTACAAACAATCAAGCTAATACGAGGCCATCCTGATGGGAATCAGGCTTGCCCGGAACTCAATGTGAAATGTCTCAGGGCCTTCACCGACTCCTAGTTTGTCTCGAGGTAGATCACCGAAGAATATGAGGCTCGGGACCCAATCATGTCCTATTATCTAAATAAGGTGTGATCGCAAACCTCTTCGCTAACCTATTTTAGCATCAGCTATGTCCTCAGGAGCGAGAATGCCAGGGCTGATGCCCTATCCCGATTGGCCACCTTAGCAGGCAACACCTTGGGGAGAACCTACATCGAACACCTAGAAGCCCCAAGCATTGGTGCCCCAGAGGAAGCCCTATCGGTCGCACAGGAGCCGACGTGGATGGATGCCTACATTCGTTACTTTACCGATGACACACTTCCCGATGATCGCGTAGAGGCCCGACTACTCAAGTGGAGAGCTTCTAAGTTCGTACTGATGAACGGACGGTTGTATAAGAGGTCTTTTTCCTATCCCCTCCTCAAATGCATTGGCCCCATAGATGTCGATTACATCCTCCGAGAGATCCACGAAGGCATATGCGGGAACCACCTGAGGGGCAAATCATTGGCATACAAAACTCTTCATCAAGGGTACTACTGGCTCACCATGCGCGAGGATACTGCTGAGCTAGTTCGAAAATACGATAGTTGCCAGCGGCACGCCCATATCCAACAACAACCAGCCTCCCAATTGAGCCCGCTCTTGGCCCCGTGACCTTCGCCCAGTAGGGAATGTGTTGGCCCAGATGGCAACCCAAGAGGGGGGGATGAATTGGGTTCTTTTAAAAAATTTAACAATTAAAACTTAAAACCAATTAAGTTAACTAAAAAATTAATGCAACAATGTAAAGCCCAATGAGAGAGAGATAGAGGCAAGCACGACAAACACAAAAAATTTATAGTGGTTCGGTGTAACCAACACCTACGTCCACTCCCAAGCAACTCTTGGGTCCACACTATAATCACCCAGATTACAGTCGAGTTTTTACAAGCTCACAACTCTAACTTGTTTTACATGGGGTCACAACGAACCCAGCTGGTTTTTCGGGTTCACCAGCACAAAACCCAATATAAGCTACACTTAGCTTACCCCAGGTTAACAACCTCAACTAATTTAATCCTCTGATTGAATTAGCAAACAACAATTCAATAAATATTTTACAGTAAATTTAAAGTCCTTAAATGAGCAAATATGCAATATAAATGAATAAAGGTTGGAAAAGCCTGATTGAAGCAAGATTGATGTGAGCTTTTCTTCTTTTCCTCCCTCTTTTGACTTGGTTGAATCAAGATGTAGCTTTGATTCTTGAAGACGAAGCTTTGAAGAGAATTTGAGGAATTAGGCTTCTTGGCTTTTCTCCTTTTTCTTCTTTGAGAATCCTTTGAACTTGAACTATTTGAAGCTTTTGGATTGCTCTTGAATCTCTCTTGAAATGAGCGTGGACTCAGAGATTTTTCTTTCCCTCTTTCATTTCAAATTTCTCTTGATTTTTTTGCTATTTTCTTGAATTTCTGCTCTCTCTTTTCAAACGAATGAATCCCTTCTTTATATAGAGATTAGGTGAAAATAGCCGTTAGAGTAGGTGGATTGCTTCCTTACGCAAAGAAATAGATCCGTTGGGAGTTAGGTGAAGAAAAGTTACCGTTAAGCTGATCTGGCACTTTTGAAAATCATTTCTAACAGGTTGGAGTCGGCTCCAACTTTTATATGTCGGCTCTAGATCGTATTTCCATAAATAACAAAAAGTTGATTCGATGAGGAGTCGGCTCCGACTTTACAAAGTGTCGACTCCCCTCAGACTGAGTCGGCTCCCGAAAACTGATGTGTCGACTCCAAAAAATGCTCAAAAAACCAAGTCTTTGTTCTCAGGTTGGAGTCGGCTCCCGAAATCCATGTGTCGACTCCGACTTCTAAAGTAGAAAATAGTTTTTTGTATCTCATTGGAGTCGGCTCCACCTATTCATGTGTCAGCTCCGAAACCTAGGTGTCGGCTCCGAAACTCTAGGTATCGACTTCGAACCATGCTAAAAATATATAACTGCTCTGATACACTCTGGAGTCGGCTCTAAAGGTTCTAGGTATCGGCTCCAGGTTCTGAATTTAAACAAATTCTATTTAAACTCAGTTCAAAACTGATTCCTAAGTGTCATTTGAATAAACAACCAATCTTAATACCTAAAATACTTATCAAATTTATCAGAAACACAATGAATATACTCATGGCTTTTGTTAATCATTAAAATCAATAATTGAGTAAATAATTTCTCAATAATTTCCCAACAATCTCTCCCTTTTTGATGATGACAAAAACATTGAGTATATGCATAATTATCAAAACTTATACATTTAAGATATACATTTAGGTTAAGCTCCCCCCTTAATGTGGTAGCTCCCCCTAAATATAATTGGGTAAATAATTGGATAAATAATTTCTCAATAATTTTTTCAACAATCTCTCCCTTTTTGATGACAAAAACATTGAGTATATGCATAATTATCAAAACTTATACATTTAAGATTATACATTTAAGGTTAAGCTCCCCCTTAATGTGGTAGCTCCCCCTAAATTTGTGCATATGTTAAGTTCATTGAATCTTCATACATATCTTAAATTCATTTGACCAAAATGTATCATTGAAGTATTATTCTTAAGTATCATTCTCTTTATTATCTTCTCCCCATTATACATTCAATTATAACTTTTATGCATATACAAATATCATTTACTTCTCCCCCTTTTTTGTAATCAACAAAAAGGTTAAGAAGTTGCAAATCATATAGATTAATGCATTAAACATTAAGTGAATCAAAATTCAATCCAAGTCACTCAATATCAAAGTTCAAAGATAAAAAATATGATATTCATTAAGGTATCAAAACATTACATCATAATTGCTTTCATACATCATTCAACTATAACAAAATGTTGCTTCCATTACATCAAAACCATCAAAATATATTAACCTAAACTCAAATTTAATTACATCAAAAGAAAACTTCATTACATCAAAGATTCAAACTAAACTTTAGTACAACAAAAGGTAAATCAAACAACAAAAGCTAAAAGCGTCAAATTCTAAGACGTTTCTTGAGTTCTTCTAAGATTTTTCCCATTCCATCACTTTGAATTCTGATAAATTCATTCAATCTTCTATCAAAGAATGCAGATGCCACTGTGATTTTCTTATGTAATTCTGCATTGCATTTAGAATATATCTCAGAATCTCCTCCAATTTCTTTGAGCTCCTCAAATATATGCATGAGATCAGTCTTCAAAGCTTCTGAAGAAGATCCAAGGGTGGATTCAATCTTCCTTACTCTATATCCAAGGAATAGAACATTTCTCTCAAGCTCATAAGACTGCTATCTAACTCATCTTCATCTCTTCTTTATGAATACCAAATAACTCCTTAAGCTGCTCTAACTGAACACTAGAAAAACCAGCAGTAGGAACAGCAATGGTACAGGTGCAGAAACTGAGTAGGTGCCGGTGGTGGTGATGATCTGCTAGGCTCTGGTGATGGATGCCTCACTGATGGACCTGCCCCTGATGGTGCAGTGGCTCCAATATCGGCGGCTCTCTCATCCAGATAACCTTTTTTTTCCATCTTCCATCCACCTTCACGAATCCATCCTATGCACTATAGCCAAGCTGTAATAATCAGTGTGCCTAAGGTTTTTCATTGGCTCACTATCAGAAATAACAACTCCTTGACTTTTGAATGCCATGGTCAGGATCATTCCATAAGGCAAGGTCGATCTCTTCTTATTCCCGGCCTCAGCCATGTACCAAATCATCATTCCTGCTAGGTTAATTGGCTGACCCAAAACATAGTCCATAATCACTATGTCTCGCTCTGAGACATACTCAAACCTGCCAGTTTTAGGAAATAAGATCCTACCATATATTATGTAAAAGTCTAAGCTCAAGAGGCAATTGATTTGCCCTTACTTCCTCAAACTCAGTGAAATCTCTTCCTAACATCCTTGACAAAGCACCAGCCCGGTCATTGTGACAGTTAGCAATTAATCCTACAACAGGGATTTCAAAAGATTTCCTAAAATTTCGGATGTGAGATGGATTCTTCTTCCTCTAACCATACCGACCAATCCTCCATCTCCTCTGACAAATTAAAATAAAATTCCTTGACTAGAGCCAGATATGTGGGAACATCTAAGGAACATACCTTTTCCAACTGAGCTCCTTGATTTGTCGCCCAATAGCAAAACCCTCGCCTCGAAAAAGTCAAAATCCACTTTCCTTCCCATAGTGATGATTCGGCCGGCTAGGGTATCAATTTGTGGTGAGGGGGGTTAGGAATAGCACTGGGAGTGGGTGCGGTTGAGCTGGAGGATGACTCCGAGTGGGTTCACGCGCCGGATGCCTTGTTGTACGCTTCCCGTCGTCACTCTTCCTCCAAACAATGATCTACACTTGGGTGCCATTGAGTGCTATGGAGAGGCTAATTTGAGAGATTTGGGGTTTTGATGGGTTTGGAAGAGTTTGGAGACGTTAGGAGTGTTTTAGAAAAAGGAAAGGTGTCGACTCTGCCCTAAATAGTCAACCTGGGACCACTTGGAGTCGACTCCCGCAAAGCGAGGTGTCGGCTCCAGGTCGCTAACACAGTCAGCGCCCGAAGTGGAGTCGATCTGGAAAAGCAAGTGTCGGCTCCAAAGTCTCAGACAAAACTGGAGTCGACTCCGATACCAGAGGAGTCGGCTCCAAGACAGTTTCAGAAAAAAATAAGAGATTTTCAAAGGGTCTGAAACTTGTCCGGATTGACATCAAATTTTGGCTAAATCAACTTTGGAATGTGATGAATCAAGGGGTTCAAATATTTAGATAAATCATCCTTAAAATTATAAGAAAATTAGGAAAAATGATTGAATTCTAGATAATCATTCCTAGGAGATTTAAAATTCATTCCAATGGATCACAAACTCCTAATTCTCCTCTAAAATAACAAAATCTTTCTTTACTTAGGGGTTTTAAAAATATCAGCTAATTGTTCATCAGTACAAACATAATCAAAAAAATGTCATTATTAGCTACATGTTCTCTAATAAAATGATATCTAATTTCAATGTGTTTAGTTCTTGAATGTTGAATTGGATTCTTAGTTAAATTGATTGCACTAGTGTTATCACATCTAATTGGTGTTTTATCAAGTGTTATACCATAATCTTCAAGTTGTCGCTTAATCCAAAGGATTTGAGCACAGCAACTTTCAGCTGCAATATGCAACCAAATTTTGCTTTTTGCTAAACCAAGAGATTAAGTTACTTCCTAAAAATTGATATGCACCACTTGTACTCTTTCTATCTAATTTACAACCAGCATAATCAGAATCAGTATAAGCAATCAAATTTAATGTTGAGTCTCTAGAATACCATAATCCTACATTTTTAGTTCCATTTAGATATCTAAGTATTCTTTTTACTGCAATTAAGTGAGATTCTTTAGGTTCAGATTGATATCGTGCACATAAGCATACTGCAAACATGATATCTGGTCTACTAGCTGTTAAATAAAGTAGTGAACCGATCATACCTTTATAATATTTTTGATCAACAGGCTTACCATCTTCATCTTTATCTAACTTGCATAAAGGACTTATTGGTGTTCCGAGAGGTTTGACTTGTTCCATACCAAACTTCTTGAGAATTTCTTTTATGTACTTTTTTGGTTGATGAAGATTCCCTCTTTTTCTTGTTTGATTTGGAGTCCAAGGAAGAAGTTGAGTTCTCCATCATGCTCATCTTGAATTCACCCTGCATTAACTTAGCAAATTCTTGACACAAAAGATTGTTAGTAGCACCAATACAATATCATCTACATAAATTTGTACTACTAATAAGTCTTTATCTTTTCTTTTTAAAAATAGGGTTTTATCAACATTTCCTCTAGAAAAATTATTTTCAATTAGAAATTTGTTTAATCTATCATACCAAGCTCTAGGTGCTTGTTTTAAACCATATAGTGCTTTGTGTAATTTAAAAACATGGTTTGAAAATTCATGATCTTCAAAACCTGGGGGTTGTTCTACATAAACTTCCTCATTTATAAAGCCATTTAAAAATGCACTTTTAACATCCATTTGAAATAAGTTAATATTCATATGACATGCAAATGCAAGTAATAGTCTAATTGCTTCTAATCTAGCTACAGGTGCAAAGGTTTCATCAAAATCAATTCCTTCTTCTTGATTATATCCTTTAGCAACTAATCTAGCTTTATTTCTAATTACTATGCCATTTTCATCTAATTTATTTCTAAATACCCATTTAGATCCTATAACAGAATGACCTTTGGGTCTATCAACTAAGGACCATACATTATTCCTAGTAAATTGATTTAATTCCTCTTGCATAGCTAACATCCAATTATTATCTTTTTCAACTTCTTCAATGGTTTTAGGTTCTATATGAGATAAAATGCAAGATGATTATTGATGTTCTCATTGATGATCTAGTTCTTACTCCTTGAGATAGATCACCTATGATTAAATCCTTAGGATGACCATAAGCATATCTCCAATCTCTAGGCATATCTACATCATTACGAGTAGTATCAATAACATCATTCCTTGTGAGTCATCATCTTTAGCTTCTTGTTCATGATCTAAAATACATCTATATTCAACTTTTCAATATCTTTTTCAAGCAAAATTGTATCTTCCTCATCATCAATCTTTTCAAACTTGATGCTAAAGACTCATCAAAAACTACATGAATGATTTTTCTACAATTAAGTTCCTCTTGTTAAATACTCTATAGCTTTGCTAGATGTTGAATATCCTAAAAATATGCCTTCATCAGATTTTGCATCAAACTTTCCAAGGTTGTCTTTACCATTATTATGAATAAACATTTACAACCAAATGCATGAAAATAACTAATGTTAGTTTCCTATTATGCCATAGTTCATAGGGAGTTTTCTTAAGAATTGGCCTAATTAAAGCTCTATTAAGGATGTAATATGCGTGTTTATAGCTTCCGCCCAGAAGTATTTTGAAAGTTGGCTTTCACATAGCATGGTACGGGCCATATCTTCTAATGTTCTATTTTTTCTTTCTACAACTCTATTTTGTTGTGATGTTCTAGGTGCAGAAAAATTATGATGAATGCCATTTTTAATACAGAAATTTTTAAATAGATGATTTTTAAATTCTATACCATGATCACTTCTAAGAGACACTATGGTGTTGTTTTTCTCATTTGTGACTTTCTGAAGAATTTCAGAAATATCGAGAAAGTCTCATCCTTGTGAGCCAAAAATAATACCCAAGTGAATCTAGAATAATCATCTACTATACAAGACCATATTTCTTTCTCCTAACTAGTGGTTCTAGTAGGTCCAAAAAGGTCCATGTGAAGTAGCTCTAGTGGCCTAGAAGTAGAAACAATATTTTTAGATTTGAAAGAATTTCTAGTTTGTTTTCCAAATTGACATGCATCACAAATTCTATTATTTTCAAAATCTAGTTTTGGAAGTCTTTAACTAAATCCATTCTTATTAATTTTAAAATTAAGTGTGTGCTTGCATGACCTAATCTACGATGCCATAGCCATCCAATCTCATTTACTTTAGCATTATCAGCAATTAAGCAATGGTTACTAGTAGACAAATGTCTAAATTAATTAAGTATACATTGTCATTTCTATTACCAACAAATATAATGCTATTGTCTATGGGATTAGAAACAGTGCAAATAAAGCTTCAAAGGAAACTTTGAAACCTTTATCACATAATTGGCTAATGCTAATTAGATTATGCTTTAAACCTACAACATATAAAACGTTTTCTATAAAAGTGGATGGAGTTATTTGAATTTTACCAAATCCCATAATTTGACCTTTGCCATTATCTTCAAAAGTAACAACTTCTCTTTTATCTTCAAGGGTGATGAATTGATCTTTATCACTTGTCATGTGTCTTGAGCAGCCACTATCAAGATACCACTTTCGTTTTGATCCTTTGGCCACAAGACACTCCTGCAAGATAATCAAATCTTATGTTTAGGTACCCAAGCTTTCTTGGGTCCTTCATGGTTAGTAGCAATAAAAATTTCCTTTTGGAACCCATATTTTCTTGCCTTTAATATTTAAATATTTATTAGTTTTTCTAAAATTACATTCATAGCTTTGTGTCCTTTCTTGTTACAGCAATAATGAAACATCATTTTTAACTTGTTCCTTTATAAAGAAATTTTTAACAAACTTTTGTTTCATGTTAGGCTTATAACCTAATCCAGCTTTATCAAATATAGCTCTTTGATTACTTAATAGCAAATTCAATTTTTCAGAACTATATGTAAATTTATCAATAATATTTTTATATTTATCAATTTCTTTCTTTAAACTAACATTTTCATTGAAATTGATTCTTTTTCTTTTATCAAAATTTTATTTTCAGATTTCAGTTTTTCAACTTCATGAGTTAGTATATCCTTTTCTTTGACAAGATTTAGATTTTTCATTTTTCAAAGATTTGTTTTTAATTCTCAAGCTTTTGAAATCATTGACTAGTTCATTGAAAGCATCATATAACTCATCAAAAGTGAAATCATCAAAAGGGGTTTTAGAACTTATCTCGTTATCGTCGTTTGCCATAAAACAAATGTTTGCAACTTCCTTTTGCTCCTCCTCGGAAGAGAATTCTTCGCTATCACTCCATATTGCCACATATGCCTTCTTCTTCTTCTTGTAACCCTTCTTTAGTTGAGGACATTCAGATAAAAAATGCTCCGACTTTTTGTATTCATAACATGTCAAGGGTTCTTTTTCTTTATCCTTATCCCTTTCTTTTTCTCTTTCTCCTTCCAACTTGATTCCAAACTTTTTCTTATGGAAGGGTCTCCTTTGCATAAATTTCTTAAATTTCTTAGCTAGGAGAGCTGTTTCATCATCTTCCTCTTCTTCTTCACTGATGCTTGTTTCCTTTTCTATAGCCTTAAGGGCAATGGTTCTTTTCTTTTTGACCTCTTCCTCTTGATGTTGTTTCATGGTCAGTTCATGGGTCATCAAGGATCCAAGTAGCTCCTTCAAGGGTAGAATATTGAGGTCTTTGGCTTCTTGGATGGCAGTTACTTTCGCTTCCCATGATCTTGGAAGAGACCTAAGTATTTTGCGTACCAATTCAGAGTTAGTATAAGTCTTACCAAGACTCTTTAAACCATTTATAATATCCATGAATCTAGTGTACATGCATGTGATAGTTTCATTTTGTTCCATGCTAAACAATTCATATTTGTGCACTAGAATATTAATTTTTGATTCCTTAACTTGATTAGTACCCTCATGGGTAACTTCTAGTCTATTCCAAATCTTTTAGCAGAAATGCAAGTAGAAATTCTATTAAATTCATTTTCGTATAAAGAGCAATATAAAACATTCATGGCTTTTGCGTTAAGCTGAGCCATTTTCCTATCGTTCTCATTCCAATCCCTTTCGGGTTTAGGAACTATTGAACCATCTACTACGTGTGTGTGTGTGCTAGGTCCATTAATGATTACACTCCATAGTTCATAATCTAAAGCTTGAATAAAAATTCTCATTCTAGCTTTCCAATAAGAATAATTTGAACCATTAAATAAAGGAGGTCTATTTGTGGATTGACCTTCAGCAAATGAAGATCCAACTTGAGCTGCCATTTGGATCTTTGACTCTTGATCGTTAGATCAAACTAAAATGAGCACAAGCTCTGATACAAATTATTGGCCCAGATGGCAACCCAAGAGGGGGGGTGAATTCGGTTCTTTTAAAAAATTTAATAATTAAAACTTAAAACTAATTAAGTTAACTAGCAAATTAATGCAACAATGTAAAGCCCAATGAGAGAGAGATAGAGGCAAGCACGACAAACACAAGAAATTTATAGTGGTTCAGTATAACCAACACCTACGTCCACTCCCAAGCAACTCTTGGGTCCACTATAATCATCCAGATTACAGTCGAGTTGTTTTACAAGCTCACAACTCTAACTTGTTATTTTACACGGGGTCACAACGAACCCAGCTGGTTTTCTCGGGTTCACCAGCATAAAACCCAATGTAAGCTACACTTAGCTTACCCCGAGGTTAACAACCTCAACTAATTCAATCCCCTGATTGAATTAGCAAACAACAATTCAATAAATATTTTACAGTAAATTTAAAGCTCCTTAACTGAGCAAATATGCAATATAAATGAATAAAGGTTGGAAAAGCCTGATTGAAGCAAGATTGATGTGAGCTTTTCTTCTTTTCCTCTTCTCTTTGACTGGTTGAATCAAGATGTAGCTTTGATTCTTGAAGACGAAGCTTTGAAGAGAACTTAAGGAATTAGGGCTTCTTGGCTTTTCTCCTTTTTCTTCTTTAAGAATCCTTTGAACTTGAACTATTTGAAGCTTTTGGATTGCTCTTGAATCTCTCTTGAAATGAGCATAGACTCAGAGATTTTTCTTTTCCTCTTTCATTTCAAATTTCTCTTGATTTTTTCACTATTTTCTTGAATTTCTGCTCTCTCTTTTTCAAACGGATGAATCCCTTCTTTATGTAGAGATTAGGTGGGAAAATAGCCGTTACAGAGTAGGTGGATTGCTTCCTCACACAAAGAAATAGATTTGTTGGGAGTTAGGTGAAGAAAAGTTACTGTTAGAGCTGATCTAGCACTTTTGAAAATCGTTTCTGACAGGTTGGAGTCGGCTCCAACTTTCATGTGTCGGCTCCAGATCGTATTTCCATAAATAGTAAAAAGTTGATTCGATGAGGAGTCGGCTCCAACTTTACAAAGTGTCGACTCCCCTCAGACTGGAGTCGACTCCCGAAAACTGATGTGTCGACTCTGAAAAATGCTCAAAAAATCAAGTCTTTGTTCTCAGGTTGGAGTTGGCTCTCGAAATCCATGTGTCGACTCTGACTTTTGAAGCAGAAAATAGTTTCTCTGTATCTCAGGTTGGAGTCGGCTCCACCTATTCATGTATCGGCTCCGAAACCTCAGGTGTCGGCTCCGAAAATCTAGGTGTCGACTCCAAACCGTGCCGAAAATATATAACTGCTCTGATACACTCTGGAGTCGGCTCTAAAGGTTTTAGGTGTCGGCTCCAGGTTCTGAACTTAAATAAATTCCATTTAAACTCGGTTCAAAACTGATTCCTAAGTGTCATTTGAATAAACAACCAATCTTAATACCTGAAACACTTATCAAATTTATCATAAACATAATGAATATACTCATGGCTTTTGTTAATCATCAAATCAATAATTGGGTAAATAATTTCTCAATAATTTTCCCAATAGAATGGATATCCTTGGACCATTCCCCCTAGCTTTGGGTCAACGGAGGTTTTTACTCATCACCATTGACTACTTCACCAAATGGGTAAAAGTGGAGGTGCTAGCCAAGATTACTAAGAGAAAAGTGAAGTCCTTCTGAAAGTCCATTATTTGCTGCTTTGGGCTACCCTATGCCCTCATCATCGATAACGGTCGGCAGTTCAACAATGCACCCTTCAGGGAGTTTTGTGCGGAGCTAGGTATTCGCCATCGGTTCACCTCCATCGACTACCCACAGACTAATAGAGAGGCCGAGGTCATGAACTGGACCATCATTCATAGACTCAGGACCCGGTTGGATGAGTTTAAAGGCAGATGGATGGAGAAGCTCCTGAGCGTGCTATGGGCATACCATACCATCCCAAAGACCCCAATAGGCGAGACTCCCTTCAGTTTCATCTTCGGATCGGAAGCGGTCATCCCTATGAAGATCGGCCTTCCAAACCCAAGGGTAGAATCATACAACGAAGAAGATAACCCCAGTCAGCTGAGAGCCAGCATTAACCTCATCGATGAAGCACGTGATCGGGCACGACTAAGAATGGAGGCATTCCATCAATGAGCTACGAAATACTACAACGCTCGGGTTTACCCCAAGACATTCCGTCTGAGAGATTTGGTCCTCAGGTGGGCTGAGGTGTCTAAGCCAACAGAAGGCTTCAAACTATTTCCAAACTAGAAGGGGCCCTATCGGGTGACGGAAGCACTTCACCAAAGTGCATACTGGATCGAAGGTCTAAATGGGAAGTCTATCCCCCGCACTTGGAATGCGGACAATCTCCATCAATATTACCAATGATGTATGCACTTAGCTGATGAAAATAAAAAAGAGCTTTCAACACTCCACTTTCTCAACTAACTCGCTTTATAAGTCAAAGGTCAATACTCCAACTACCCCTCAGACGAACGCGAAGAAACCCCCGAGGTAGTTCCAAAAGGCTTCTGACGGCCTAGGCAACTCTCAGATCACCACTCGGGCCAACGCGAAGAAACCCCCAAGGCGGTTATAAGAAAAAAGATCCTGACGACCTAGGCGGCTCTTGGATCACCCCTCGGGCCGGCATGAAGAAACCCCTAAGGCGGTTCCAAAAGGCTCCTGACGGCCTAGGTGGCTCTCAAGTCACCACTCAGGCCGGCACGAAGAAACCTCCAAGGCGGTTATGAAGAAAAAAGACCCCAACGACCTAGGCGGCTCTCGGGTCACCCCTCGGGCCGGCACAAAGAAACCCTCGAGATGGTTTCAAAAGGCTCCCAACGGCCTAGGCAGCCCTCAAACCGGTGCAAAGAAACCTTCGAGATGGTTTCAAAAGGCTCCCGATGGCTTAAGCGGTTCTTGGGTCACCCAGTGCGAAGAAACCCCCGAGGCAGTTCCAAAAGGCTTCCGATGGCCTAGGTAGCCCTCGGATCGCCACTCAGGCTAGCCGAAGAAACCCCAAAGGTGGTCATGAAGAAAAAGAACCCCGATGGCCTAGGTGGCTCTTCGATCACTGCTCGAGCCGGTCGAAGAAACCACCGAGATGGTCATAAAGAAAAAGAGCCCCGATAACCCAGGCAGCTCTCGGGTCACCTCTCGAGCCGGCCAAGGAAACCCCCGAGTCGATTTTAAGAGGCTTTCAAGCTTGCCTCGGTGGCCCTTAATCAACATCAACATCCTAATGTTGCTTCGGCAAACATTCAAGGGACAAAGGACTTAGCCATTGCTAAAAGTCCACACAAGTCTCGGGCCAGGCCGCCGGCTCCCGAAGTAAGTCGTGGACACTCCCTACCAAATCTAAAGGCTGAAGTCGAGACACGAATGCTAAAAATAAGGGTGTTACAAAGAGCTAAGTATATTATACTTAGACAAAATTTTTATTTTTTATTAATGTTTGAATGCAGTACAAAAGCCGATGCAAGATCGGTTACAATAAAGAAAAATAAAAAACAAATAAAAGTATGGAAGTCTATGGCTTGGCAGGCCCCGGCCCATCGTCAGCGTCGCCCTCCTCCAACTCCACTTAATCTGGATCCCTGGGTTGGATGTTATTAAGTCCGTTGAACTTGATGACCCGAGAGATATTATCCTTGAAGTGCTCGAAACCCTTGAAGTAGCCATCAAGAGCTGCCTCTTCCACCTCTCTAGTGAAAATCGAGGAGCTTTTGAATTGCTCCATGGCATCTCAGGCCCGAGCCTCGGCGTTAGCCATCCTCTCCTCGATAGCCCGAACATCTGACTCTGCGATGACCACCATCTCCTCGGTGGCCTGAGCCTCAGCCTATGCCATCTCGGCCAGCTCTTCGGCGTCATCCAACTTGAGAGTCACATCCTCCAGCCTTTCTTCAATGGGCCTTAGCCTTGCCATGGTCTCCGCCAGCTTAGCCTTAGCCGCCCATGCCCGATCAAATTCGGCCGCCGCCTTCTCTTCGGCCTCCCTGAACCGCGCCTCCTAGTTGCAGTTCTCTCCCTCGGCGGCCCGAAGCTTGTTGGCCATAACTGCTTCCCGGGCTCGAGTCTCGGCCAACTCCTTGGCCACCTCATCGGCTCGAGCTTAGTTGGCGACCGCCTCCCTCCGAGCAAGTGTGCACATGTTTACGGTCTGGAGAAGGGCATCTTGAAGGGTAAGGATGCCATTCGTTGTCCGTAAAAATTAATGAGTTAGCTGAAGCTCAAGCCAAGTCAACACAAAGAAGGACAGCACAAGTAAAAATTACCTAAAGCATGGAGACATACAAGGTGTCGAGGATGTTGGCGATGAGTTCGCAGAAGAGCTATTCTCGGAACTGGGTAAGGTGAACCCTTTCCAATAGGTGCTCCGCCAATCGACCGCTTTGCATCACCAAGAATCTCAGTGGCCATGGAGTTTCCCTAGCACAGGTCCCCGTGGCAGCATTAGGGGCAGCTTCTCGGCTAGACATTGGTAGGGCTATCGGCGCTGCCTCGCCCTTAGTCCCCGTCGCCAGCACCGGCTCGATTCCAACTTTTGGTGTGCCTCCTCCACTTCTGGCTCAGTGGCAGCTAATACACCATCCCCAGTTTGCTCCGCCCGAGCCGACTGACTCTCTCTCTAGCCTCGGCTCTACCTCAACTTCAACGGGGGCGTCTCCCCCCACTGGCACTTCGGCCAAGGCACTCTTCCCTCTCAGCTCCTCTGCAGGAGTGGTCTTAATAGGAGCTGCGGGGCCTGGGCCGGCTTACCCTGAACTCCTTGGTGAGGCTTCTTGGACAGTCTCACCATCTCGCCGGTGGCCTCCCTCCTTCTCCGGGCTCCTGCCTTCAGTTGCTCGGCCGGGATCTTCATCTTTGCACAGGAAAGTGAAAGTTAAAAAGAGAGAGAGAGAGAGAAAAAAAAAAAATGTTGACCCCATATTGATTTTGATGAGATGCAAAACGATTAAGTATTATGCTAATCAATTAAGTATTGTACTAATTAATTAAGTATTATGCTAATCAATTTAATATTGTGCTAATGTTTTATTTGTCAAATCAATTTCGGGTTATTCATTATGGAATAGTACACTTTGTCTATCCTAGGTACATTGTAATTTATCATATAATGCTATTTATCTGACAAAATAACTTTCAGGATTAATTATATTTGCATTGTCTTGAATTGGATTTAATTATCCTACAAGCTCCTATTTATAACTCTATTATCACCAGATTATATTTATTCTCTATTGCCTTTGGATTGGATGCATATTGCTTGAATCGCGGGTTACCAATCTTTGATTTGAAATATCAGATTCTATTGCCTTCGGTTTAAATTCGGGTTGCCTTCGGTTGCCTTTTGTTGCCTTCAGTTTAAATTAGGGTTGCATTCGGTTGCCTTCGGATTACTGGCGTATTCAGTTTGGATAAATCCTATGGCTAGTCCCTTGTATTTGAAGATTGTCGATTCCCTGACCTCTTATCTTGGTATACTAATTTATGGTGTTGGCATGTTAATTCTAAAATGTTCTCTGCCAATTCTCATGCTTCTTATCTTGGCATACTAATGGATTGTTGGAATTCCAATTCCAAATCTCTTTCGGCTGGCTCCCTATTTCAATTTTTTGGAATGCTGATTTTGAAATTTGGAATGCCATCTTTTTAAATCTATCGGCTGGCTCCCTGTTTCAAGTTTTATGTTTTGGAATATCGGATTCACAATTTGGAATGCCATCTTCCTTACTCTCTCTGTCGGTTGCTTGTTTCAAAAATTGGAATGCTGATTTCTGAAATTTGGAATGCCATCTTTTTCACTCTCTCTACTGGCTCTCTATTCAAAATTCTGGAATGCCGATTTCAACGATTTGGAATGCCATCTTTTTCACTCTCTCGGCTAGTTCTATGTTTCACACATTATTGAAATTTCGGTTTCTATGTTTTGGAATGCTATTTTCCTTAGATCTCTCTTGGCCAGACTCCTTCCTCTCACAACGGCTCTATTTTTGTTGTTCTGGTTATAAATAGTGATCATGAACAGTGTTTTGAAGAGAGGTAGAAAGAAAAAAAAAGGGAGAAGAGCAAAAACAACAAAAAGAAAAAGATAGATTGAAAAATATTGATTGAGAGATAAATCATTTGAAAGAGAGAGTTGTTTGAGGTTTGTTGAAGCTTTGCTTTGATTATTTTTTTACCCACAGGAGCTCATTTATTGCTGGTTCTTCAAGTGGTCTTCAAGCTTCATCTACCTTTATTGAAGAGCATTCAAAGCCACCTCAAAAGCTTCCTTTGTGCTTCTTTCATTAAAGAAAGAAGCTACTTCGGGATTAGCTCTTCAAGTTGATAAGTACATTTATTGCTTTAAATCTGCTCATATCTAGGAGCATTTATTATATTAAATATTCTATTACTTGTGCCTTGGTTTGTTTCACAATCGTGAAACGTGGTTGGGTAGAGATCTACCCGGATTGATTTGTAAGGTTTCCTTGTACCCGTAAACAAGTTTGTTAGCCAGTTAGGCTAGTGGTGACTAGTGAAATACCCAAGGTGTTCTTGGGGAGTGGATGTAGGTGCAAGGTTGGCACCGAACCACTATAAATATTGTGTTTGATTGTGTTTCTTTTCTGTGATTGATTGTATATAGACACACCTCACAACATGATAATTAATTATGAAAGAATATAAGTGCACATACTTGATAGTCAATTAATTTTTTAAGAAACCCAATTCACCCCCTTCTTGGGTTGCTAGATCTGGGCAACAAGTGGTATCAGAGCATGTGCTCTTATTGTTAAGCCCTAAAAGCTTGGAGCTAAAGATTATGGCAACCTTGTTGAGTGAGAGACAATCCACTAATAGGCCACCGTTATTTAATGGTACAAATTATGGATATTGGAAAGCTAGAATGAAGATTTTTATTCAAGCACTTGACTATGACCTATGAAGTATCATAATAAATGGTCCTCACACACCCATAGCTAGAATAGATAACATGGTGATTCCTAAATCAGAAACGGAATGGGATGAATATGATAAAAAGTTGGCTCAGCTCAATGCTAAGACCGTGAATGTTTTATATTGCTCATTGGATGCTAATGAATTTAATCGTATATATACTTGTTTATCTGCTAAAGAAATTTGGGATAGATTAGAAGTTACCTATGAGGGAACTAATCAAGTGAAAGAAT
Organism: Calamus simplicifolius; assembly: GCA_900491605.1. NCBI lineage: Eukaryota > Viridiplantae > Streptophyta > Magnoliopsida > Arecales > Arecaceae > Calamus > Calamus simplicifolius. Next base: position 765,101 of record UESW01004564.1, on the reverse strand, counting down.
TTAAAATAAATATGCTTATCCATAAATATGAATTATTTAAGATGGATGCTAGTGAATCAATTTCTGAAATGTTTACTAGATTTACTGACATTATAAATGAACTTAAAAGTCTTGGTAAATCATATACTAATGCTGATCTTGTGAGGAAGGTATTGCGATCTTTGCCTAAGTCTTGGGAGGCCAAAGTCACTGCTATTCAAGAGGCAAATGACCTTAATGTTTTATCCCTAGAAGAATTATTGGGATCCTTAATGACTCATGAGCTTCAAATCAAACAAACACCGATGAGGACGAGTCTAAGAAAAGAAGGACTATGGCTCTTAAAATTTTTGAACTAAAGGAAGAGTCAGATGAATCTGAGGATGACAGTGATGATGAGGACATGGCCCTCATTAGTAGAAAATTTAAGAGATTCATAAAAGAAGAAAGTTCGGAGGAAAAATAAAACCATTTACAAAAGGAGATGGGAATAAAAAAAGGAAAAAGAAATTATCTGTTATGAATGCAAGAAGCTGGACACTTTAAATCGGAATGTCCACAACTAAAGAAAGGTCCCAAGAAATTTAAGAAAAAGGCAATGATGCTACATGGAGTGATTCTGAAAGTTCCAGCTCTGAAGGAGAAGAAAAGAATGAAGTGGCCAATCTTTACTTTATGGCGGACAACGAGAGGTAAGTCCAAGTTTCCTTGATAACTTTTTATTTAAAGAATTGCATGGTGCATTCTATGAGTTAGTTGATGACTTTGTTAACCTTAGTTTCAAAAATAAAGATTTAAAAAATCAATTGCAAAACCTAGTCTTAGAAAATAATAAATATATTGAAGAAAATGAATTTTTGAAGAAAGAAAACAAGGATTTGAAAAATGAAGTTGACAGACTTAAACCTATAGTTGATAAATTCACATTAAGTTCTTTAAAATTAAATATGATTTTAGATAGCCAAAAGCTATTTTGACAGAGCAGGATTAGGATATAATCCTTTTAGAAAACAAAAATCTTTGAAAAATATTTTCATACATGATGGTCAATCATCTAATATTACCTATTTTAAATGTGGTTTAAAGGGACATATGTCCTATGCATGTGACAGTATCAAAAAGGTATGGATTTCGAAAGGAACCATTTTATCTAACCTCAAAGGACCCAAGAAGGCTTGGGTACCTAAGAGCAAGATATGACATTATGTTTGCAGGTGTGTCTTACAATTCGTGGATCTAAACAAAATGGTATCTTGATAGCGGGTGTTCAAGGCACATGACTGATGATGAATCACATTCATCACTTTAGAAGCTAAAGATGGAGGGATAGTCACCTTTGGAGATAATGACCAAGATAAAATTATTGGCATTGGTAAAATTGGTGTCACTCCTCGTGCATAAATTGAAAATATCTTGTTAGTTAATAGTTTAAAGCATAACTTATTAAGTATTAGTCAATTATGTGACAAAGGTTTCAAAGTGATTTTTGATTCAACTGTTTGCATTGTTTCAAATCCTGCTGATAATTGCATAAAACTTTATGGTCACAGGCATGGAAATGTTTATATTGTTGATCTGAATGATATAAATGACCATGACTTTGATTGTTTAGTTGCTATGAATGCTAAAATTGCTAAATCAAGTTGGTTATGGCATCGTAGACTTGCATATGTTAGCATGGATCTTCTTTCAAAACTACTTAAAAAGAATTTAGTTAAAGGTTTACCAAAATTGAATTGTGAAAAAGATAAGATTTGTGATGCATGTCAACTAGGAAAACAAACTGGAGTTTCATTTAAATCTAAAAATATGATTTCAACCAATAGACCATTAAAATTACTGCATATGGATTTATTCGGACCAACTAGAACTATAAGTTTAGAAGGAAAACGTTACAGTTTTGTAATTATCGATGATTTTTCTCGATTTACTTGGGTTTTATTTTTAGGTAGAAAAGATGAAGCATTTTCTGTATTTCAAAACTTATTTAAAAAGATTACAAATGAAAAGGGAGTTTCAGTTTTATCGATTTGAAGTGACCACGGAAAAGAATTTGAAAATCATTTCTTTGAAAGTTTTTGCAATGAGCGTGGCATTAATCATAATTTTTTCGCATATAGAACACCTCAACAAAATAGAGTTGTAGAAAGAAAAAATCGAACCTTGAAAGATATGGCTCGTACCATATTGTGTGAGAGCAATCTTCCAAAGTACTTTTGGATAGAAGCAATCAACACCTCATGTTACATTTTAAACCGAGCCTTGATTAGACCTATTTTGAAAAAGACCCCTTACGAGCTTTGCAAAGATTGAAAATCCAACATTTCATATTTTCGTGTTTTTGGATGTCGATGTTTTATATTGAATAATGAAAAATCAAATCTTGACAAGTTTGATCTAAAATCTGATGAAGGTATTTTTCTTTGTTACTCTTCTTCTAGTAGAGCCTACAGAGTTTTCAATAGAAATACTTTAGTAATAGAAGAGTCAATTCATGTTGCTTTTGATGAAACTAATGATCTTCTAATAAGGGAGAGAAAGGCTATTGATGACGCAGAAGAAATTAAAAATCAAGTGAAGGAAATTACTTTGGAGGAAAAAGAAGATGCAAATGTTCAAACCAATCAAGAAGATGTAAATCATGAGGAAACACAAGGTAATCATGACCTAAAAAAGGATTAGAGGTATGTACACAATCACCCTAAGAAATTTATCATTGGTGATATCTCGCATGGTATTAAAACTAGATCTTCATTTAAAGATACATATAATAACTTAGCATTTGTATCCCATATTGAACCTAAATATTTTGAAGATGCTAAAGATGACATAGAATGGATAAATGCTATGCATGAAGAATTAAATCAATTTGAAAGAAATAATGTATGGACGCTAGTTAATAGACCAAATGATCATCCAATTATTGGGACTAAATGGGTATTTAGAAACAAGTTGGATAAGCATGGTTATATAGTTAGAAACAAAGCCAGACTAGTAGCTAAAGGTTATTGTCATGAAGAGGGAATTGATTTTGATGAAACTTAGGCTCCTGTTGCTAGACTAGAAGCCATAAGATTATTACTTGCTTTTGCATGCTTTATGAATTTCAAATTGTATCAAATGGATGTTAAAAGTGCTTTCCTAAATGGATATATTGCTAAACAAGTGTTTGTCGAGCAACCACTAGGATTTGAGAACCACTTGTTTCCAAACCATGTTTTCAAATTGAACAAAGCATTGTATGGTTTGAAGCAAGCTCCTCGAGCGTGGTATGAACGATTAAGAAAATTCTTGATTAGCAATAAATTTATTAGAGGAAATGTTGATACAACACTTTTTATTAAAAGAGAAAATGATGATATACTTATTGTCCAAATTTATGTTGATGATATCATTTTCGGTTCTACTAATGAAATACTATGTCAAGACTTTGCTAAGCTTATGCAGGGAGAGTTCGAGATGAGCATGATGGGAGAATCAAACTATTTTCTCGGACTACAAATCAAGTAGAGTGATGATGGAATCTTCATTTTCCAAAGCAAATATATCAAATAAATGTTAAAGAAATTTGGCATGGAGACTTCTAAGTATATCGGTATACCTATGAGCTCCTCTTGTAGACTAGACTTTTGTAGTACTGATAAAAGTGTTGATTTGGAATTATATAGAGGAATGATAGGATCTTTATTATATTTGACTGCTAGTAGACCAGATATACTATTCAGTGTATGCATGTGCGCTAGATATCAAGCTAACCCTAAGGAACCCCATTTATTAGCCGTTAAGAGAATATTTAAATATTTGAGTGGTTCAGTAAACTTAGGATTATGGTATGATAAACAATCTAGCATAGACTTAATAGGGTACACTAATTCAGATTTTACAGGTTGTAAATTAGACGAAAATCTACTAGTGGAACTTGTCAATTCCTAGGTGTTAATTTAATCTCATGGTTTAGCAAGAAACAAACTTCAGTAGCACTGTCCGTAGCTGAGATTGAGTACATTGCAGCTGAAAGTTGTTGCGCTCAAATCTTATGGATTAAACAACAACTAGAAGATTATGGCATCAAACTTAAAAATATTCCAATAAAATGTGATAATACTAGTGCTATCAATTTAACCAAAAATCCTATTCAGCACTCTAGGACAAAACATATAAAGATTAGGCATCATTTTATTAGGGATCATGTTAATAATGGTAATGTTATGCTTGAGCATGTTTGTATTGATTTGCAGCTCGCTGACATTTTCACAAAACCCCTTGATGAATCAAAATTTTATGAAATTAGAAGAGAGCTTGGTATGCTTGACCCTTACATTTAAATGTGTCATCATGATTGTTTAATTTATATACCCACCTATACTCATCATAATTGCATGAATTTTACGTCATATGAATCACAACTGTTTAATCTTCATACTTCTTATTTTTTAATATTTTATTGGATCAATTTCAAATTATTTCGGATGATGATATGAATGAACGGAATTTTTATTTGGCATTTTAATCGGTCTACCGAATTTCACACTTTGGCATTCTATCTTTTGTCAACCGGTCTCCTAACTTTCCTATCTTGGAGTACCAACTTTGCAAAATTGGAATTCCAATGTTGGAGAAAGGAACCTGCTACTTATTTCATCTTGCTTCCAACATTTTCTCTTCCCAAGCCATGCTTCACCGATTTCTTCAAGTCCAAGCCAACCGGTCCTCTCCTTCTCTTCCACTTCTTCATTTCAACTTCAAATCCCATTGATTTCTTTGGATCTATGGCTCCAAAAGGTAAATATGTGTGTGGATCATCATCCCGAGGCATTAGTGAGTGCTCTCCCTCTAATCCTTCAAGCTTTCAATCTATGATTAGAAGATCTATAGCTTTTGAAAAATTATGGATTTGAGTTTCTAGCTTCTGAAAATTTTTCCATTAGAAAAAATCTAGCTTATCAAGGATGGGAACACTTACTTAAGACAAACCTACCCATTTACCCCGATCTTGTTAAAATTTTCTATCATATATTAGTTTTGGGAATGATAGAGTAACTTCAACTGTTAAGGGTGTTAGAATTGAATTTGATGAAACTTCTTTGAGTCAAATTTTGAACATTTCAAGTACTGATTCTGGTGATAATACTCTTGAAGATAGAAAGTTTAAATTAGAGATTGTTCTGGATATTGATGATGCTTCTAATATTGATCGTGTTTTTGCTAAAGATTTGAATGCAGAAATGAGATTACTGGGAATTGTATCCTAAAGCCAATCATTTGATGATGTGCTAATGTAAATTGTATATAAATTGATATTTAATAAGTTATTTGGCAGTTTATTCATTACAAGAACATCTTCTTATACTCCTGATTGTAATGAAGCCCTTAGGATCTTCCTTCACGATAAAGGAGGATTTATCTTTGAAGGTCCTCAAAAAGGTTCGCGACCATATGATATACTATGACAGGGCCATAGTAGGATCAATTATAGGACGTTGTATATCATATTTGTTGGTTATCCTCTTAATCAAGGAGTATAGAGACACTGGTATGACATACAGGTGAAAGTGTAGGAGTACATTTCACCGAACATGACTCATTTTCAGGTACTCTACTATCAAGAGTTAATCCGAGAAGATATAGGTATAAGTATCCTTCAGACCTGAAGATCACAACCAGTGGCTTACAAGAAACTCATTGTACTTAGGTACCAGACCACCTGGATTTCTAATCCAGCTACGAAAGGTTACTAGGTGCAGTCAAGTACTTGTGGTAGTCAGTTGTGGATCAAGATGGAATTTGACCTATCTCGTTAAAAGGAGAAATGCTTGTGTTTCAATTTAGCAAGACCTTGGCCAATGCACTTCATGTGAAAGTCACAAGATCACTAAAATTGAAATCACTTTATGGATTTGCTATTTAGAGTTGACAGGCTCTTAAGCCATCCTTAGCATTTGTGGTCAAGAGGATGAATTATACGGTAACTATTTCTTAGGGTTCTTAGAGTTTGCTCGGCAACTCTTCGACCTATCTAGACGTCGGGTTTCATTGCTAGATGGGCACATCGATTAGTATAGAAAGTTGTTTCTATGCTACCGGCTTAGGTTCAAACCTAGAGAGTCACACACATAGAAGTTTCCTAGGATGATCTGTTTGCTGATCAATGATTGAGAATCGTATATCATTTAATTAATCAATTTGATTGATTGAATTATCTCAATTGGGTTAAGTACAATTAAATAAGATTCAATTTGGTTTAAGTCTATTAGAAAGACTAGTCAATTTCAATATTGATTTAAAATTAGACTTGATTTGGATTTAAATAGATTCAGGACTAGCCAAATTGATTTGGGCGAGGACCATGATCTATGTGGGTTCAGTCCAATAAATTCAGATTAGCTTAAACCAAAAACTGAACCCAAACCTCTCGCATCAGTCAGAGAGATTAAATTCACATATAGAATTTAATGTCTTGCATTAATCTTCTCCAAACAATTCCGTCAAAATTCTAAAGTGTTAGAATTTATATGGAATAAATGACGAATATGTAAAACTCTTTGGTTTTTACCGAACGTCAGAATTAACCAAACGCTACGGTTCGACGACTCTTTAGTTTTTTACCGAACGTCGGAATTAACCAAGCGCTACGGTTCGGCGTCACTTTGGTTTTCGCCAAGCGGCAAAATTCTAAATGTTAGAATTTAATGGGCTGGCTAAAAAGAGACTATAAATAGAGGACATCCCTCACCAGATTATACAGAAGAGAAAAACAACACACGATATATCATGAATTGATTTTCTAAAGAATTAGAATAGAAAATCCTGGTGATTCTGGTGCTAACGGAAGTGTGGAGGATCCTAGAAGAAGAATTCAAGTGGGAGGATTCAAGATCAGTAAAGTCATTTTCCATGAGCTAGCACTCCCGGAAATCCGATCATTCGGGGCTTCGCGTGGATGATACTAGAGGCCGGACGATTGAACGGCTGCAGAGCATAAAAAGATTTACCAATTACCTTTAAGGTAAGTGATATGATCCCTAGATCTTAAGGCATGCTTCAAGATAAGAAGTATGACTTCTTGCCTTGAAGATCAAGACATGATCTTGATAGTTTTATTTATATGCATTTTTTGGATCAATCGATCCTATATACAAGGCAAAGATATGATCTTGATGCATGTTAGATAGATTAGTATGTAATCTTTAAATTTCTGCATTGATAATTGTTATCAATTTTTTAAAACATGCATGCCTCGGAGATTGTTTCTCCCTTCAATTATTTCATAGTATTGTTTCCCGCTGTCTTACTTCTAGGAGTGGTAGTTTTGATTATGTGAATGATCGTGACTTAACATTCATGTATCATGTTGTAACCTAAACTCATCTACACTTGCCTAGAAAAATGATTTGTGTGATGAGAGAGGCTGTTAGTAGATCTAGAGCTGCCCTACCCTATGGTTTACTTCTTACCCATGTATTTAATCATTTCGATGTTAATGTTAGGGGTGAGATTGTCTACCATCTTAGCGATAATGATGTTTACAATGAACGTGTCTTAACTCGTATGGGTTTTGCTAAGGTAGATGGCCTTTGGACTAGGAGTAAAGGAAAATTGCAAGAAAATTATGCACTTATCCAGGGGGAGCAACCTACTGTGTCTCAGGAATTTTTCACTGAACATCTGAATTACCCTTCTATTCTTGCTGAAAATCATAATTATCCCTCTGATTCTAATGTACCTCAAAATTTTACTTCTATGTTTATTGATCATCCTACAAACTACACCCACATGTTTGCCGAGCAAGGTTTTATGCCTTTGGACCCCAATCCTTCTATTAATATTAATCCATCTTTTGTTAACAATCCTTCTGCTGATCCAAATCCACCCAATGTTCCACCATCCGCTCAGAATCCTTTCCAACTAAGTCATCCTATGGTTACCAAAATGGGCACTGATGACATAAAGACTTTGGTTCGTAGGATTTCTGATGTTGTTTCTCTTAGTGGATCTATCAACAGTTCATCTTCTTGTTCTTCTGATACTACCATGATTCCCCATATATCTTCAATGTTCTCTACTCTAACTGAAATCAAATTAAGCCTATATGATTTACAACGTGGTGTGACCATCATTAAAGGAAAAGCTTTCAATTATGGTACTATGATGGACATTTCTAATTTCTTTGCTGAGTTAGGCAAGCTGAGAAAGGATGTGAACTCTTTGTTGGATAGTGCTGGCATTGCAAGTAATGATATGTCTTCCTTCAGATTGGAAACTTTCAAGGCCCAGCATGCTCTTGATAATCATTCTAAGCTCATTAATGAATGCCACAATATGCAAAAAGAAATTCAATCTTTTATATCTCAGTTGTCTCCTAATGTTGAAGACTCCACTTGCCATCCTGCCCCTCATTTGAGATCATCTCGCCCTTCCAGACGTGCTCGTGGATCTTCTTCATCGTCTCATGTTGACATCATAGATTGATGTTGCTTCTGGACTTTGTTTTTGCTACTCCTGCCCTTATTATTTCTATCATTTTGGAATTATGTTGTTTTGAAACTATCTTTCTTTTTATGTCTGTATGAATTGTATAACTGCTACTTACTATTATGGACCAATTTGTGTATTGGCTTGTAAGTTATAATTGACTGATTTGTATGGTTTGTAAGATTTGTTTAATTTCATCTACACTTTACAATATCTACTTAATATTAAAAATTTTGTGTTTATCATTACTTGCTATACCTCATTCATTCCGTTGAAGAAAAGACATATAGTGATAGATACAAACTCTTTCACCTTCTTTTTGATTAATGACAAAAAGGAGGAGAAATGGAAAGCATACATTCTAATTTTATGGAATGCATACATTTTGTTTTTAAAAGCATTTTTGCACTTCATAATCATGGGAAAAATAGAAAATGTATAGTCTGATTTTCAACGTCATGTTTTTGAAAAATGGAATGGGAAAAATGGAATGTGTACACTTCACTAGTCAAATTGAACCTTTTTGAAAACTTCATTGATTCAAAACCTGAGGAGGAGTTATGCAATGTAATTTTAAAATATCATATTTTAAACGTTTAAGGTTTTGGCATGTTACACATACATTTCGTCATGCATTGTCTTATGCTTCAGAGTTGCAAGGAATGCCTTGATTGAATTACTTATTTCTTATCAAATTCTTAATGATTTTGTCATCATCAAAAAGGGAAAGATTGTTGACCTCATATTGATTTTGATAAGATGCAAAATAATTAAGTATTATGCTAATCAATTAAGTATTGTGCTAATCAATTAAGTATTATGCTAATCAATTTAATATTGTGCTAATATTTTATTTATCAAATCAATTTCGGGTTATTCATTATGGAATAGTACACTTTGTCTATCCTAGGTACATTGTAATTCATCATATAATGCTATTTATCTGACAAAATGACTTTCAGGATTAATTATATTTGCATTGTCTTGAATTGAATTCAATTATCCTACAAGCTCCTATTTATAACTCTATTATCACCGGATTATATTTATTCTCTATTGCCTTCGGATTGGATGCATATTGCTTGAATCTCGGGTTACCAATCTTTGATTTGGAATACCAGATTCTGTTGCCTTCGGTTTAAATTCGGGTTGCCTTCGGTTGCCTTTTGTTGCCTTCGGCTTAAATTTGGGTTGCATTCGATTGCCTTCAGTTGCCTTCAGTTACCTTCGGATTACTGGCGTATTCAGTTTGGATAAATCCTATGGCTAGTCCCTTGTATTTGGAGATTGTCGATTCCCTAACCTCTTATCTTGTTATACTAATTTATGGTGTTGGCATGCTAATTCTAAAATGTTCTCTGCCAATTCTCAGGCTTCTTATCTTGGCATGCTAACGGATTGTGTTGGAATTCCAATTCCAAATCTCTTTTGGCTGGCTCCCTGTTTCAAGTTTTATGTTTTGGAATACCGGATTCACAATTTTGGAATGCCATCTTCCTTACTCTCTCTGTCGGCTGCTTGTTTCAAAAATTGGAATGCTGATTTCCAAAATTTGGAATGCCATCTTTTTCACTCTCTCTACTGGCTCTCTATTCAAAATTCTGGAATGCCGATTTCAACGATTTGGAATGCCATCTTTTTCACTCTCTCAGCTAGTTCTATGTTTCACATTATTGAAATTCCGGTTTCTATGTTTTGGAATGCTATTTTCCTTAGATCTCTCTTGGCCAGACTCCTTCCTCTCACAACGGCTCTATTTTTGTTGTTCTGGTTATAAATAGTGATCATGAACAGTGTTTTGAAGAGAGGTAGAAAGAAAAAAAAAAGGAGAAGAACAAAAACAACAAAAAGAAAAAGATAGATTGAAAAATATTGATTGAGAGAAAAATCATTTGAAAGAGAGAGTTGTTTGAGGTTTGTTGAAGCTTTGCTTTGATTATTTTTTCACCCACCGGAGCTCATTATTGCTGGTTCTTCAAGTGGTCTTCAAGCTTCATCTACCTTCATTGAAGAGCATTCAAAGCCACCTCGAAAGCTTCCTTTGTGTTGCTGCGTTCATTAAAGAAAGAAGCTACTTCGGGATTAGCTCTTCAAGTTGATATGTACATTTATTGCTTTAAATCTGCTCATATCTAGGAACATTTGTTGTATTAAACATTCTATTACTCGTGCCTTGGTTTGTTTCACAGCTGTGAAATGTGGTTGGGTAGAGATCTACCCGGATTGATTTGTAAGGTCCTCTTGTACCCGTAAACAAGAAGACTAGCTTGAAGGGCTAGTGTGTAAGGCTTGATTGCTTGTGCCTGTAAACAAGTTTGCTAGCCAGTTAAGCTAGTGGTGACTAGTGGAATACCCAAGGTATTCTTGGGGAGTGGATGTAGGTGCAAGGTTAGCACCGAACCACTATAAATATTGTGTATTTGATTGTGTATTAGATGTACCTCACAACACGATAATTAATTGTAAAAGAATATAAGAGCACATACTTGATAGTCAATTAATTTTTTAAGCAACCCAATTCACCCCCCCTCTTGGGTTGCTAGATCTGGGCAACAAAGAAGAAGAGAGAGGAATCTTGCGCTCACCGAATGCTAGCTCAAGGCTGGCCCTGCAGAGGTTGACTTCAGTCAACAACTCCTGATAGGGTGGAATTTTGGAGGATATTAAAGTGTCAAAAATCTTCCGGTCCCTCTCATCCATGGTGGAGTTCCTATTGGAGCCGACATTGGGACTCCCCCAGCCCATCCTCACTTCATCCATATGGGCAAAAAGAAAACAGGACTTTCATCCCTTGACTTTGGAGGGCAGGTCGAGTTTTAAAGTCCTTCGGGGCCTAGAAGTGAAGATCCACCACCCGACCTCATTATGGTGGCGAAGTTTGTATAAGGCCTGGAACAAGGAAACCCTAGAGGATATGCCGTGGAAGTGACAAAGGATAATAAAGGCACAAATGATCCGAACAGAGTTCGGAGTCAACTACGCCGGAACGAGCTCATATCTATCTAACAGATTTAGAACAAAAGGATGGAAAGAAAGACGGAGTCCGCACCTAAAGAACTCCTCATACAGAGCAGCCCCACCAGAACGGCTAAAAGTTACCCTGTCATCGGGTTCAGAAGCAAACAGACAAATATTATCAGGGACCCTATACCTAACCCTAAGGTCCTCTACTTCCTTAGGAGTTATCGTGGAGACAATCCCCTCCGGACCCGCTGAATTAGAAGTGGCAATTGGAGGAGGTGTCGGATGAATTGATGGCGGGGGGGCTCTAGGTGATGATCGAGCAACAGTCGCGGATGGTAATACCATCGGCCGCCCAGAGCCATGACAGGGGATCCCCATCCTCGAAGGAGGATGAGGAAAGACTCACCATGGGCCTCTTACCCTCCCTAATGGCGCAAGGGTCCATGAGAAGAAGCAAAGCAAAGAAAGAGAAGGCAAGAGGAACTGACCTGAAACTAGAAATAAGGAACAGAAGGCTCAGTGCTCAGAGGGTGAGGGAGACACAAGAGGAATGTTGGAGGCGTGAAGAGCCTAAAAAGAAGGATGGGATTATTTTTATATAATTTTGAATTGTCCCGCTCGATGCAGTACCATACAGATGCCTTCGAGTGGAGACACTATCCAGCTGTCAAAGAACCCTTCCTCGCCCGAGATATGGCACCTTGGTACCATAAGGGAGAACATGATCCACAGCTAATGATGGGACGTTAATAATAGTGACCCAATAATGGCACCCCACCTTTTCCATGACTCAAGAAGTATTTCCTCGATCTTTCTAATGGGCGACATTACTTTTTGTACTTATCCTTAATGAGGAAAGGACTTCGAAAAGACCCTATCCTTTGAGAGGCGTGTACCCGCCTCCGATGATTAATGGCGCATGAGACTCAATGATGAAGAGAAGCTTTACGCTCCTCTCGCTTAACGGGCGTCGAACACGTGACCACTTAAGCTCAAAAGCGGAGGGGCATCTGATATGGCTGATGAAGCCATGTGGAAGTAAACGATCCGAACTAGCTAATGGTGGAGATTAAAAAGGCTTTAACTTCTGGACCCGGCCTCCCAAGGTGGCCCCAGCCTCCCGAGGCTTGGCCCATAATCACCTGCGACCCCATGTGACACACCTGCTGTCTGCGATCCCACGTGACCCACCTGCTGTTTGCGGTCCCATATGGCCCGCCTATCATTTGCGGTCCTATGTGGCTCACCTACCGCCTGTGGTCCTATGTGGTCTACCTACCGCCTATGGTCCTACGTGACCCACCTATCGGTTACAACGTACGCCTGACAAGACCTGACTTACCAACCATCTGTGGTATCACGTTTGATAAGACTTGGCCCACTAACTGGCTGTAGCCGCCCACATCAGACAAAGAGGTGGCTTGCTAGTTTTGATAGGCCATGTGGCGGACACCTTCTGTTACTATTCGCCTTGCCACTTATCCCACGCTAAGCCATGGGATTTCAGTAGGGGTGTAACCGAGTCGAGACAGCTGAGTAGCTCAAAATCGAGTCGAGCTCGAGCTACTCGAGTATATTATCGAGTCGAGTTCGAGTATTAAAATATTCGACTCGAAATCTCACGGGCTTACTTAATTTTACTATTTTACCCTTATAATTATACATGTTTACAATATTATCCTAACTATATACAACTCTTTTAAATTTTTAGTTGAAAATATATTTTATTTTAATTTAAAAATTATTTTTAAATTTTTACATAAAAATTCAAGTCGAGCCGAGTCGAATTCGAGTATATCGAGTATTTTATCGAGCTCGAGTTTGAGCTCTAAATAAGAAACTCGATCGAGCTCGAGTCGAGTTTCGAGCTTCAAATTTTAGAGTCGGATCGAGCTCGAGCTTGGCACTATGTCAACTCGACTCGGCTCGATTACACCCCTAGATCTCGGGATCAACAACTATCCAAAAAAAGGGTAAGGCGGACTTCCGACTAGATATAAAAAACTTCGCTCATGACGAGGAAGGAGATTTCAAGCTCTAACTCATTCTTCCTTTTGAATATTTACTGCTATTTTTCAGATCACTTACTTGAGTGTCGGAGGGTTTTCGCTAGAACAACCGGTTTTTGGAGACTTTTTTACATGACCGTCATCCGAGGTGGAGGTATTGGAAGACTCCACAACCGATCCTCATTGGCTATCGGACTTCGGATCCTACCTGACGCTCAAGCTCGAGGGAGGTGATTTGGTGACAACATCTGTTGTATTTTATTCTTGCCTATGATTTTGTTTTTATGCTTCGGTTTTATTTCTTGTTCCAGGTGGAGATGATGAAAGGTGTGAGCTTTATGCATGTCTTCCCACCACGATATGATGCACAGAGTGCCAAAACTGCGGGGTTTGCAGATGAAAAGAAGAGGTTGGATGGATGTAGCGCTACTCAAGATCTGACAAGTGGAATGGGATTAATTTGTGCAACACAGTGAGTGACCAGTTAGCGTATGCGCATCGTTCTTTAGTTTTCATATTCTGATGAATGTAATCTGTGCTCTTCTACGCCTGAGACAAGGTCTGACAAGAGTCAAGACTGCTGGAGACAAGAAGGCCAGGCTTAAGCTCTTTGGTCAGCCTTCACCAACAGAAGAAGAATTCAAGTGTTGAAGCATGCGACAAGGCTGCTTTACTTTAAGTCATCTGCAGGAAAGAGAGTGACAATTGCGAGGAAGTCATCCTGAATTCAATTCTACAGACTGTTGAGAAAAATTAGACTCAACAAGAGTATCAGAATGGCCAGAAGTGTGCAGAAAAAAGAGGCGTGGATTTTCTAAATACAGAGAAAGCAAAGAAGCATCGTTTTAATCTAGGACCAGGTGAAAGACTATTTTACTGGCTTCATGAAATGGTAGAAAACAAAAGAGGGCTGATATCTGAATCCCCAATTGCAAGGAATTTTTACTCAGACCTTGTGACAGTTTTTGTCTATTGACAGTCTAGCAGTTGTGTGCAGCAGAACTTGTTTGTGAAAATTCAGCAAAATTTATCAGCCATATGCTTCACTTATAAAATACTGCTGATGAACTTTGCAGTTAGTGTTGATGAAATAAAAGAGAAGAATTGCATTATGTAGCTATTAAAACTCTGTCAGATTTTCTAAAATATGAATCTAGTAAATCAAACTATCAGAACAGCTAGAACATTTCTGTTAAAGAGACATGTTGCACCTACCTTTAGCTGTTTCAAAAAATAAATAGTCAGAGTGGAGAAAGTAAATTCATGTAGCCGACTCCATCTAATTGAAAAAAAAAAAAAGCTTAGATGAGTTGATTTGAGTTGAATTAAGAATATTTTTTCAAAAGTTTATAGTACTAAAATTAATTTCATTTTGATGTAAAACTAACATACTTTATGTACCAAATCAATAGTATATTAATCAAAGAATAGGAAGGCTTTAACCTTTAATCTCATTATTTTGGTACAGAATATATTAATCGAACAAACGGTGGTGTACCAGTCAGGTAATCTGAGAAGCCCCAATTAAGAACTGTTAAATATGTCTTGAATTTTATATATTGGGCCCGGTTTTTTTGACCCGACCCGATATTCTTGTTGGGCCCGGACCAAACCGGCCCGCTAGGGTTTATTTTATGGAAGTATTTTTTGGGGAGTATATATATAGATATACATGTGAAAACTTCTGTAAGGGTTTTGTAAGGGTTTGAGACCTCCTCCTCCTTTGATAATGGAATTTTGTTTGCCTTGCCCGTGGATGTAGATCACCATGATCGAACCACGTAAATTCCTTGTGTTTGTTTATTGCTTTGATTTGTTTTTGATCTGATTTCCGCAACAAACTGGTATCAGAGCTTTGGTTTGAAAAATTTTGTTGAAAAAAAAAGGGGTGAAAAACCTAACCCTAATTTTTTTTCGTCTTGGTCTCCTCCCCTGTTTTCTTCTTCGTGGCTTTGGAAGTCCTCTGTTTCTTCCGCTGCGCCACGTTGAGGGGGGATACGGCGGCGGCAAGCTCCTCTACTACCTCCGCTACTCGCTCCAAAACCCTTCTCTGGCCTCCGAGTAAAACCCCTTGTCCACTTGGATCTGTCTCTGAAAACATTCCCTCCTGCCTTCCCCTCCAAGCCTCTCCGATTCTGTGGTCGTTTTCCTCTCAATCACTGCGTCGTTTCCGTACCCGGCAAAGCGCTGAAGGTCCGTTGCTCCTTTTTCCACTCGTTCCACTCGTTCTTGCTTGTTGGTTGGCACCCAAGGGGCTTCGTTTTCACCGTTCCCTGTTCGATTCCATCCGCCTGGGGTTTTCGGTTGGAAGGCAAACGCAAGGTTTCGTATTCCGTGGAGGGGGGAGTTGAGGTCACCGAATGTGTCAGATCTCGAATTGATGCCAGGAACAAAATCGGAGCAAGAAGGCATCTTTTCCAGCAATCTCTGTCCTCGGTCTGATCGCAGCTGCAGCCCACTAATCGAACTCATCGACGCCGATCCTGAGATCCGAGTCTAACCTAAAACCAGGTACACTGTTGCCCTAATCCTCACTCCGCCGTGTAAGTGGGGTGGAGTTCGTGGAGTTCGAGCTGTTGAGTGTTGACAGCGAAGAGAAGATCGCGAGACCGGGAGGGGGCCGCGGAAGAGTAGCGGAGCCACTGGAGTTCCGGCGCCCGTCGGCTGAGGTGGCGGTGCGAGAGGAAGAGGGTTGGAACGATTGGGTCGGAAACGGAATCTCGATTCTCGAACGGCGGAAGGGACGGTTGGACCGATTTCTTGTTCGTTAAGGGCCTCTCCGATCGAAGGATCTATTGAAGACACCATCTCCTCTGTTCCGTCCGTGAAGCTGTTTTCAGGATCTCTTCTTCTTCTTCAATCCAAACAGAAAGATCGTTTCTTTCTTTGAATTTTTTGGGATGTCATCTTTGAAGTTTCAGATTGCACCATTTGATGGACAGAACAACTTCGGATTATGGAGAATAAAGATGAAGGCTTTATTGAAGCGAGAGGGTTCTGTCAAGGCACTGGATAATAGTTATACAGATGACATGACCACGGCTGAGATTGAAGAGATGGATGAGAAGGCACATAGTGCGATCCAGTTGTCTCTAGAAGACAATGTTTTGCGAGAAGTCGCAGATGAGGAAACAGCTGCCGGTCTTTGGAAGAAACTGAAAGTCTCTACATGAAGAAATCTTTAACATCGAGACTTTATTTGAAGCAGCGTCTTTATACCCTAAAGATGCGAGAAGGTACGCCTATTAAGGAACACTTGAATGAGTTTAATAAGATTGTTATGGATATGAAAAATCTAGATATTAAACTCGAGGATGAAGATCAAGCTTTGATTGTGTTATGCTCATTGCCTGCCTCATACGAAAATTTTGTGAACTCATGCTTTATGGACGTGAATCCATAACTCTAGAGGATGTTAAAGCATCCTTGAATTCTGCAGAATTGAGAACAAAATTGAATGGAAATACTAGTGGAGACAGGGCAGATGGTTTATTCGTGAGAGGTAGGGCAAAGAAGAAGGATAAAGCTTTTAGAAAGAAATCTGTTGGTCGTTCAAAATCTAGGCCACCTGGAGATACGACGAACATTGAGTGCTACTATTGTCACAAGAAAGGACATTACAAGTCAGATTGTCCTGTGCTCAAGAGAAAGGATAAGCAACGTAGTCAACGCCAAGATGCGGCGAATGTTGCTGAGAAAGATGAGTCTAGTGTGTCAGACAGAGTTCTTACGACATGCTCTGTTGTTAGTCTTTCAAACGATGTTTGGATAATGGATACAGGAGCATCATTTCACATGTGCCCAAATAGGGAATGGTTCACCACATACGAACCATTGAATGGTGAATCAGTTTTTATGGGAAATGATGCAGTATGCCAAATTGTGGGAATTGGTACTGTTCAGATTAAGTGCCATGACAAAGTTGTGAGAACCTTGACTGAAGTTAGGCACATACCAGACTTAAAGAGAAACCTTATTTCTTTGAGCTGTTTGGATTCCATTGGGTGTATGTACTCAGGTGGAGGTGGAGCTCTAAAAGTCACCAAAGGCAATCTAGTTGTGATGAGAGGAAACAAGGTGAATCACTTGTATCATCTACAGGGTAGCACAGTTGTGGGTTCTTCGATTGGCACAGCAAATTCTGTTTCTGCTGATGATAGAACAAAATTGTGGCATATGCGTTTGGGCCATATGAGTGAGCGTGGCATGACAGTTTTGAGTAAACGTGGTTTACTATGTGGTGAGCAGACAACCTCACTAGATTTCTGTGAGCACTGTGTTCTTGGCAAGCAGTGCAAGGTCAGTTTTAGTACAGGCACACATTCAACGAAGGGTACACTCGACTACATACATTCTGATTTATGGGGACCGGCACAGGTTCCATCTAAGGGTGGTGCTCTTTACTTTGTGACTTTTATTGACGATTATTCCAGAAAAGTTTGGGTTTATTTTCTGAAAAGAAAAAGTGAAGTGTTTGAAACCTTCAAGAAGTGGAAAGCCCTTGTTGAGAATCAGACAGGGAAGAAGATCAAACGTCTGAGGACCGATAACGGTCTTGAGTTCTGTGGTGGTGATTTTAATGATTTCTGTGCAGATGCAGGTATCGTTCGACACCGTACTGTCAGGTACACTCCACAGCAAAATGGAGTGGCAGAAAGGATGAACAGAACTTTGTTGGAGAGGGCAAGATGCATGCTCTCTAATGCTGGCATGGAAAAGGCTTTTTGGGCTGAAGCAGTTAACACTTCTTGCTATCTGGTTAATCGTTCTCCTGCAACAGCAATTGAATGCAAGACTCCTTTTGAGATGTGGTCAGGTAAGCCTTGTGATTATTCAAATCTAAAGGTTTTTGGATGCCCTGCTTACTATCATGTTAAGGATGGTAAACTTGAACCTAGAGCAAAGAAGTGTATCTTTGTTGGTTATGCTGATGGCGTGAAGGGCTATCGTTTGTGGTGCATGGAACCTGATTCACCTAAATTCATTATTAGTAGGGATGTTACTTTTAATGAAAAGTTTATGCTAGATCAAAGGAATGTTGTTGATGAGTCTGCAGGAAACCATGAGAGTGATACAAATGAGGTGGAGGTTCAGGTTGAGCTTCGAAAAAAGGACTCTCAAAATGATTTGAGCAGCAAATTGTTACTATTGATTCTAGTTCAGATGAGGAAGCTCTAGATGAGGTGGAGCAGCCATACTCTATTGCTACTGGCAGAGAAAGGAGGGAGATTCGACCCCCTCAAAAATATGGGTTTTCTGATCTTGGTGGCTTATGCCCTTACGACAGCAGAAGATATGGGTATTCAGGAACCATCTACCTATACTGAAGCTGTTACTTGTTCGGAATCAGAAAAGTGGACTGTTGCTATGGCTGAAGAACTGGAATCACTTCACAAGAACCAGACTTGGGACTTGGTGCCATTGCCTAAAGGAAAAAGAGCCATTGGGTGTAAATGGGTCTTTAAGAAAAAGGAAGGTATTCCAGGAGTTGAAATTAGTAGATGCAAGGCAAGACTGTAGCTATAGGTTACAATCAGAGTTCCCGCCAACAAGTTTAAGCATTGCTTGGACTTGATTGGCATGCTTGTTTGAGGTTTGCTCCTTCTGGGGCTTGGTGGCGAGGTGAATGAAAGTTCTATTTTTGTTTTGAAGTGGATATGTTTTTTCGTTGCATCCCTTGTTTCCTACACCGAGTTAGCTCACGTAGGCTTAGGGATGCTGGGAGAATATGTTCAACTTCTAGTTTGTTAAATTCAAGCCAAGGTGGAGATTTGTTAAATATGTCTTGAATTTTATATATTGGGCCCGGTTTTTTGACCCGACCCGATATACTTGTTGGGCCCGGACCAAACCGGTCCGCTAGGGTTTATTTTATGGAAGTATTTTTTTGGGGAGTATATATAGAATACATGTGAAAATTCTGTAAGGGTTTTTGTAAAGGGTTTGAGGCCCCCTCCTCCTCTATGATAATGGAACTTTGTTTGCCTTGCCCGTGGATGTATATTAATATCGAACTGGTGTACCAGTCACTGAGAAGCCCCAACAAGAGCTATCCTGTATCATACCAAATTATTCGGTTTAATACAATCCAACCATCCTTGCATTCATATGAGAACTAGAAATGTGCATGAATAATATAAGCTGGTTCACACGTTAGATGTACATTATGCTATTCAGCGAACCAGACTATCTTTAATTATATCTATCTTGTTTTATATGATTTATGATTTCTTTTCATTTCCATTGATTCTGAAATATTTTCTGTAGGCTTGTTCCTAGAAAATAAAGAATCCTTCCAAAAAAAGAAAAGACTCTGCAATAATAGAAAACTAGAAGATTATGAATGATATTTATTTAGGCTTTCTTCTATGTATGCAAAGAACAGAGCTGGCCTTTTTTTTTTTTTTTGTGTTATCTCTATTTCATTTGAAATTTTAGTAACTTTTGCCTTCTGGAATCAAAAGCCTGTTATCTTTAAGTATTCCATTGATGCGTATAGCTGATGAGCTTGTGTGTCCCATTATATGGCATAGTTGTCAGACCTGACCGACACCCGGCCAAGGGCTTGAATCATCGGATCACTGGTTCAATCGTTGGATCATCGGTTGAATCATTGGTTCAATTATTTTAATATAAAATATTATATTAATAAAAATTAATTTTTAAAAAAAATTAATATCAATATGGTAATAAATAATAACATCTAATGTCATAAAAAATTTAAATTATAATTATACAAACACATTAAACTAATAATTCAAAAGTAATATATAACAATCTTTAAAATTTAAATATAAAAATCAAAACATACTTAAAATTTACTAGCATTTATATTAAATAAAAATAGAAGCATCAAAGATGCAAAATTTGGGTCAAAACTTAAAACTCATTTGAGTCCCTTGATTATGCATCGTAGGAGGCAAAGGATTCCATTTATGGGTAAACTGAACGAGTTGATCGAATTATTTGGATATCAACATCTAAGAGGATGTAAGGCGAGAAACTATTTATGGCCATCAAAGTGGTGACCATTTGGAGTTGAAATTTGCAATCTAAGAGGTGTAAGGCTTTTGGCCATCAAAGTGGTGATGAATGCAAATATGCAGTAATGCCCAATAGGAGGGTCGGCTGAAGAGGGTTGTTCCACAGACGAGTCAAGTATTTTTATTTTCATCTCGGCACTCTATTTTTCCATTGGAAAGTAGAAAAAAAAATGTAGCTGATGACTGTTTAAAAGAATATAAAACTGTAACTTTGAAGCGATCGATCCATTTCTAGTAGCTTATTGCCATTGCAAAGATTTTCTTTTTTTTTTCTTTTTCTTTTTTTTCTTCTCCTATTTTACATTATTTATTGGCGGATAGCAAGTCTATTTCAACTTTAGAATGCTTTGCGATGCTCGCGGGCATTCAATTATACTTTTTGATTGTCAAACTTTCATTTAAAAGTATTAAAATCCTTAAACTTTGATATGTTACGATTTAGATTCTTAAATTTTAAGAATACCATGTTTATAATATTTTATACATAAGATTGTTTAAAATTAATGAAACAAGTGACGTATCCCTTTCTCAACTAATTTATATATTTATGTGAGAATGATATGTTAGCTGTTCATTAATTTTAATTAATTTGAGAACCAAAACGGATTTTAAGTGAAAGTTTGAAGATTAATTCTACTCTAACTCTCCCTCTTTTTATGAATCTTAGCAGCTTTGAGAATCGTGCACCCTAGTGATCTGGTTCTCCGTCTGTTCCCTGCTTTAAGATTCATGCATCCGTGTTCCTCTTCCTTGATCGTTGGGTGATCTTCGTCTCTGCTTCTTCGCCGTCTCTCTGGTTTTTCCCTTCGCCATTCCCTCCCTTCCTATGGCCTTTGATTCGGCTGATGGTAGCCAGATTCCTAGGAGGAGGACGTCGACGAACGGGTTTCAATGGGTTACCCAGTCTCCTTCGCCAGCTGTTATGGAGAGGTTGCAGGCTTCATTCCCGGAGGTGATTAAAGTCCCGGTGGCGGAGCTTGAAGCGGAGGTGACGGGCTGGCAGCAGAAGGCAGTGCTCGTCCGCTCGTTCCACAGATGGATTCCGGCTGAAGCCTTCATTAGGGAATTCAGGCGAGCTGGAATTTCAGGTGCCATCGTTCCTATTAGCCTGGCATTCAGATGCCATGTTTTCCGATTTGATTCCAAGGAAGCTTGTGACCTAGTTCTGTAGCGACCTTGGGTGATCAATGGCCAGGTGGTTGGCACTGAGTCGTGGAGGCCGGAGTTTACTCCGGCGGAGGACTCCGTCTCGTCTGCTCTGATATGGGTAAGATTGTCGCTTCTGCCTCTCGAGTTCTGGAAGGAGGAGTTCCTCAGAGCCATTCTAGAGCCAGCGGGCGATTTCGTCTGTGTTGATGCAGCTACTTGGCGAAATCTAGGGGGGTTATGCGAGGGTCTGTCTTCGGGTTGACCTTCGTCGCCCTCTCCGGCCAGGTACCCGGATTCAAGGGAGCTTCCAACCGTTCTGGCAGAACTTCGTCTATGAAAACTTGGAGGGAGTATGCTTGAGCTGTGCCACTCTGCATTTGGATGGCCCCTGCTCTCAGTCGGGATGTCCTGAGGGGGTTGGCTCCGATTCCAATTCTTTGTTTGGGCCGTGGCTTGTTGCAATCCGGAAGCGGTCGGTTGCTTCTAATCCTCAGATGGTGGAGAAGGGGAAGGCTTCGTTGCTGGCTTCGTCTTCAATCCCGGGCTCTGGTTCAGCGTCCCAGGTAGTGAAGAAGGGGCTTTCATCGGGCTCTGGTGAATCGTCTGAAGGGTGGGCAGCTCCGGTGAAGGTTGCTCGCCGGAGGTCCTCCTCATCTTCGAGATTGCAATCAAGGCCTGTAGCCGTGGTGTCACTCCCTGGGATGGAAGAGGACTTGATGGTCAACGGGATGGATCCCGTGCCGGTTCAGGAAGAGCGTGCCGTTTCTAAGGCATCAACTCTGAACTTTAATCCACTTGATAAGCTTGGTTCCCTGAAACCCGATCTGAACCACCCGACTGTGATCCATAACCCCTTCTCCTCTCTTGCTTCAGTGGTTATTGATGATGGTCAATTGGGTAGCAGGGAAGCCAGTTCAGGTCCCCTTAAGCGAGCTAGACCAGAGGTTTCTCTGGCTCCTAGGATTTTATCCAAATCAGATAAGAAGAAGGGAAAAGGGAGGTTTCTTTCTCCAAAAAGGGTGAGGTGAGTTGCTTCTCTCCAAGCCAATTGGATCAGGTCCCATGTTTTCAGGTTGGTGCCCAGGAGGCAGTGAGGGTCCAATCTGTTGGGGGGGCCGGTCTTCCATTGGCTGATACTACTGGCGAACCTATGGGATTGGGCCCTGGTTCCTTATCTCAGGCACAGTCTTCCTGTTCAGGTGTGTCTGATCCTGGTTCGGATGGACTGCTGATCAATCCATTACTGAAGCCTGACGACGGCTCTCAGTTGAATGGGGGTCTTGTTGATAGTGATATGATAGAGGATCAAGGTGGGGTCCCATCTTTCTCCATCATGTAAATGAAGATCTTACTATGGAATGTTAGAGGAGCTCGAAAGCCTTCTTTTCAATCCTCCTTCAGTAGATTATTACAATTACACCACTTTGATATATGTGTCCTCTTGGAGACCAGGCTTTCAGGGGATAGTCTTCTCCGTTTTCGTAGACAGATTGCCCGTATTTGGTCATCTTATGCTGTGGAGGCTGAAGGTCGGTCGGGGGGTATTTTGGCTATATGGCGCACCTCTGCAGTCAGGATAGATGCTTTCCATCAGTGCAATCAGCAAATTGGTCTCATGATCTCTGAGGGGTCTTCTGACCCCTGGCTTCTTTCGCGGTCTATGCCAGCACGGACTACCAGGAGAGAAGGGTTCTTTGGTCTGAACTGCTTTCCCTCCTTGCTCAAGGTATCCGTCTATTATTGCGGGGGATTTCAATTGTATCACTGAGGCTAATGAAAAACGTGGAGGCAGACGGGTTTCTGGCTCAGCTGATATCAATGAATTCAGAACTTTCATTGGTTCTTCAGGGCTTTTGGATTTGGGGTATTCGGGATCCCAATTCACTTGGTGCAATAATCGTCAGGGGTCTGCTCGAGTCTGGGAGAGACTTGATAGAGCCATGGCTTCACCCCAGTGGCTCCAAAGATACCCTATGGTTACTGTCACTCATCTTCCTAGGATTGCTTCTGACCATTGCCCTATATTGATTTCTACGGAGGCTGATCAGCTCATGCGGAAGTAGTTTAGATTTGAGCAGTTTTGGACTGGCCTTTCAGCTGCTCGTTCTATTATTTCTCAGATCTGGCATATTCCTTTAGGGGCAATGCTGTCTATCGGTTATCTCGTCGCTAAGATGGCCAGACACAGACTATCCAGATGGAATAGGAATGAGGTGGGGGATCTGGTCAGACAAGTTGAGCAGGTTGAAGCTGATATTAATATTCTGCAGGCTAAGGAGGATCAGGAAGGATTTTTGGCGGACTCGGACCTCTCTTTCCTTAGGGAGTTGGCTCGGCACCATTCCCTTTTGCGGCAACAGGAGATGTATTGGTGGCAGAGATCTAGGGCCCAGTGGATTTGTGATGGGGATCGAAACACCAGATTCTACCATCAGGCCACTCTGAAGCGGAGAGCTGCTAATCGGATTCGGAGATTAGTGGATGAAGGGGGGCATATTCGGGAGGATTTCCACTCTATCAGTGACCTTCTTCTCCATTTTTTCGGCCTAGATGGGCTGACTCTACTAGTGATGGGGACCCGGTTGTTCAGGTTCCGGCTACTAGGAAGGTCTCCTCCCTGGACAATGATATGCTTGTCAGGTCGATCTCTGCGGATGAGATTAGGGCGGCCCTGTGGGAGCTTAGTCCGAATAAGGCCCCTAGGCCTGACGGGTTTCCGCCTTTTTTCTTTCGGCACTATTGGGACATTGTTGGTCAGGAGGTGGTCCAAGCTATTCAGGATGTTTTCCGAGCTAGACACATTCCTTCTGAATGGAATCAGACTTTCATTACCTTGGTGCCCAAGAGAGTGGATGCTTCTCTTCTGTAGCACTTTCGGCCCATTAGTCTCTGCACTACCTTGTATAAAGTCTGTGCTCACCTTTTAGCTCGCCGCCTTAGTCTGGTGATTTCTCGCCTCATATCGGAGGAGCAGGGGGCTTTCATTAGAGGGAGGTCTATTTCTGATAATGTCCTTATTGCTCAGGAGTTCATGCATATTCTTCAGAGAGCTCTGGTCAGACGATGTCTTATGACTGTTAAGCTCGATATAGAGCGTGCTTATGATAGATTGAGCTGGGCTTTTTTGTACCGCTCTCTTCTGGAGTTTGGGTTTGATGAATTATTTATAGAATGGATTATGGCTT
Organism: Calamus simplicifolius; assembly: GCA_900491605.1. Taxonomy (NCBI): domain Eukaryota; kingdom Viridiplantae; phylum Streptophyta; class Magnoliopsida; order Arecales; family Arecaceae; genus Calamus; species Calamus simplicifolius. Next base: position 740,300 of record UESW01004564.1, on the reverse strand, counting down.
GCATCCATAAGCCCTCTTTTTCTCTAATCATCAATGGAAACCCGACTGATTTTTTCCACTCTAGTGTTGGTCTCCGTCAGGGTTGCCCCTTATCTCCTTTGCTGTTCATCTGGCTGCAGATGATCTTTCTCGTGCTTTACGCCAGGCTCAGCAGGACAGGCGAATTGCCCCAGTTATGGCTGGTTCTGAGGGCCCTTTTGTCTCCCACCTCCTCTTTGATGATGACTGTATCCTCCTAGGCCATGCTTCTATTGAGAATGCGGCTTCTTTTCATTCTATTATTCAGAACTACTGCCAGGCTTCTGGTCAGAAGGTCAATTTTCTGAAGTCTTCTATTTGTTTTAGCCCGAAGACCTCTAGATCCACTAGAGAAGCATCATCAGTTTGTCAGGTATCACCACTCAGACTGATAGATTTATGTATTTGGGGATCCCTATAACGGGGAGAACCCCCCATTGCTCTGATTTCTTCGAGATCGAGAGGTGGGTGCGCCAGCGCATTGAGGGATGGCAGGTGACTGGTCTTTCGATGATGGCTAGGGTTATCATTATTCGATCAGTTCTTTCCTCTCTTCCCCTGCATATCCTGTCGAATGCAACCTTCCGATTACTTGCCTGAGAAGGATCGAGAGATGCTTTCGTGATTTCCTATGGGCTTCTGTGCAGGATGGTCATGGGATTCACCTCTTATCCTGGGATTTGGTCTGTATGCCTATCATTGAGGGTGGTCTCGGGATCCAGTCTTTGATTGTTAGAAGAAAAGCCCTTATTGCCAGACATGCTTTGAGATTTCTTCTTGAGCCACATTGTCTTTGGAGCTCTCTGATGCGTATTAGGTATGGAGAATGGTCATCTGCCATGCATATTTCTCCACCTCGGGGATGCTCCTCCTTTTGGAAGAAGGTCTGTCGCTATGGTCAGGCTATCTTGGACAATATCTCTTGGATGATCGGAGATGGTTCTTCGGTTAGTGTTATTCAGGATACCTGGATTTCAGAGCTTCCTCTCTCTCGGTGGCCCTCCTTTATTAGTATTGAGACCCCTTCCAGTTTAAGGGTCAAGGACTTGATCTCCTCAGACCCTCCAGCTTGGCAATCCCCTCGGTGACCAGACTATTCGGTGCTGAGCTTACCCGGCGGATTTTATCGATGCCTCTTCTTCCTGGTCGATCTTCTGATGTTAGACTCTGGCAGAGATCCTGTCTCTCTATGGCTCCGACCAGGGATCTGATGATGATGTTCAAACCTCAGCCTCTGCGCCTGGAGGATGCAGCGTGGATTTGGAAGCTTCCTACTATCCCCAGAGTTCAGTTATTTATCTGGAAACTTCTGTAGGGCTCTCTTCCTACCTGTGCTCTCCTATCTCGGAGGGGTCTTCCTATTCAGTCGATCTGCCCGTTATGCAGCTTATAGGAGGAATCTATAGATCATGCTATTTTCATCTGCCCCAGAGCTAGACGGGTCTGGCTTATGATGGGATATCCATTCAGACAGAATGACTCGGGCTCCCTGCACTCTTCTTTCCTTCTGGACCTTCGGAGGTGCCCTCAGCATAAGAAAGGTCTCTGGGCGGTCACTGCTTATCAGATTTGGCTAACTAGGAACCAACATATTTTCTCTGATGACACTATCTCTCTTCACAAGATTGCTAGGAAGATCAGATTATTGGCGGCGGACTGTGCTCGTATTGGTTTTGATATCTCTGGCCACTGGGGATCCCCTGCTGCTTCGGCAGCGAACCGGCATACGGTTTTTATCTCTTGGGAGCCCCCCCTCCAGGGTTTGTCAAAGTCAATTTTGACGGGAGTGTCCGTGGAAGAATTGCTGGTTCAGCGTTCATTATCCGAGAACCTCATGGTGACCTTTTGGCGGCGAAAGGTTTTGGTTCTCTCGACTCCTCTGTCCCCATGACCGAGCTTCATGCGGCTTGGGCAGGTATTTCTTATGCTGCTCGGGTTCTTCATGCTCAGAGGCTTGTATTGAGGGTGACTCTATATCGGTCATTGCTTGAATTCAGATGCAGAATTGCCCTCCTGCTCATTCTAATCCGATTTTGTTGGACATTTGGGCTATTCTGTGGGAGATTGATTGCGTCCAGACCCGTCATATATATCGAGAAGCCAACTCGGCGACGAATTGGATTGCTGCTTCAGTGGCTGCTTTCTGGTCCATAGATTTTGACGCCGGGTGACCTCTACCCTGCTCCTTTGCAGCAAATTTATATTCTGATCTATCTAGGTTGACTCGCGTTAGACTAGTGTGATCGCCCGTTTGTAAAAAAAAAAAAAAAACTCTCCCTCTTTTTCTGTTTATATATTTATTTATTAAAAAAATAGTCTACAGCTAACCCCGGTTAAAATAACGCCGGACCCCAACCAAAAGCCACCAACCACGCGTCTTCTCCGTCGGATTCTTTTACATTTGAAGTCCGCTGTCGCAAGCACCAGTGACCAGCGCACGGAAGAAGCTTAGAAACCCTCGTCTCGCTCCCGCTGTTTTCTGCCTCGATTCCGTCGTGAGAGTAAAGAGCGGAGCGATGTCTAGGCTTTTCCAAGGCTGCCGGGCTCTGATGGCGGCGGCGAGGGCCGGGACGAAGGTGGCGACCGCCCCCGCGGCTGACGGGGCGGCGGCGAAGCCGAAGAGCATCACGGGTATCCTGAAACCGCTGCCCCTCTCGGCAGCCATGAGGAAATTTGTCGGCGCCCCGGAGATCTCGCGCACCGAGGCTGTCAAGAAGATCTGGGTTTATGTCAAACTCCACCAGCTTCAGGTACTCTACTCGGCCTCCCTCTTTCTTGTTTTTTCCCAGGTTTTTAAGCAACATCGTTCTTTCTCGTTGTACGATTTGTTATTTCTTGATTCTTGTCCCGATTCCTTAGAAAAGATGTTCTTTCAAGCTACGCTCTTGGTACTATTTGGAAGATCTGATCACGTCATATGTTGCCAGGTTTTTGTTTGCATCTTGAGCTGCTTGTTGAATGTTGCCGAAGAGAGATAATGGAACTATGAAGATGACTATTCTGTTGTTATTATTATTATTTTATATATAGTTCATTTCTCTTTATCGTAGCTTTTGAAAGGTTGGATTCTTGATGACTTGATTGTTTTGGTTCATCTCGTTTTCCAGACCTCCACTCGCTGCTAGTTTCTCTTATATGTTGGTTTTAGGTCCTCTTACAAGAGGAAAGAGAAAGAAGAGAAGCAATGGGTGTAAAATAATCTGAGTTTCTGTATTTTGATTATGCTGAAATTTCATCTTGTGAAAACTGTAGATGTTCATTGAGGTAAAATTGCTTGAAAAGAACTTAACAAGATTTTAATGTGTTGATAAAGTGGTATATGATGGGTGAGGTGTTTGGACTATATTGTTGTGAGCTTTCCCACGAGATGTGTGAGCCTTTTTAAGAGATTAGAAAGGCCTTGGTAATTGGAATCTTGGAGTTGAGGTTTTTCAGTGTATGATTAACGAGTTTAATATCAAGCCTTTATTATGGGACAGGGGAACCCTTGTTCAACCAATTGCTTATAATATCTACCTCTGCTTTAATGCCGACTTAGAAGTTAAAAGAGCTTGTTATGGTGGCAAATATTTGTAGGGAAAAGAGGGTTTTATAGAGGGATATTCAGGAAGCACTGACAACAAATCAAATATTGATATATTCACACTTGGGTCCACTTCTATTTGGCAAATATGAATACGGATGCATATAGTGGCTAGATGCTATATTTTGCATCTGTATATGTTTGAAATCGATATGGCTTGTGAATTGGATATTAATTATATGGATAAACATGTGAATGCAAATCAGATAGTTTAAACCTTGTGGAAATGCTATTTCACTTTATATTTTATTAACCCAACTCAAGTACGCAAGCATCCCAACTTTCTTTTATCAATGGTTTTTCAAAGAGCAAAAAGAAATAATAGGATTCCCTCAATCACATGTTTGGAGGATCCTAATAACTTTGTTAAGTTACCTAAGTGACTATGTCGACAAGAATTGACAGTTGTCCATTCTGTTACATATTTAAGTTTTATCTTGATAGTAATACTGGCTAAGATTTTAAACTGTGATGTTTTAAAAAAGTCCATGGATTTTCTGCCTTCATCAAGTGAAACATGGTTTCAATTTTAATTTCACAATGCAGTTGTCCTAGTCTCATCTGTGTCACTAGGGATAATTAATGGTGTTACTTCCTGAAGGCTGACTATTTATAGTCAGTTTTTCAAAAAGATGAGAACAGGGACAGATCCATAAAAAAAGTTAAACTCGTTCACTTTGCAACTTAGAAGTTTCAGTGAAACAGGCTTCCTCTTTAGAAAAAAATATTGTGAAGAGAGTTTGTATGCATGTGCATGGTATTGTGGATTGCAAATTTGAAAGGCATAATTTGATACAGGTGTTGTCTTTAGGCCCCTGTTTGTGGTTGTAGCTTTTGCTCATCCGATTCCCGTTCCCGTATCATCTTAGATGTAACTATAGTTTGTTGTTCTCTTTTTATTTTTTAATTGTATTCTTCTCCTCTTGTATCAATGTAGTTCCTTTAAACATTGGTAGAATGCATGTTTTTGGTACAAGCTCCTTTTTTTCAGGTCCATAATTTTGCTTGTGTTTGGCATGATGGTTGGTTGGGAGTTTGTGCTTGCATACATAGGATGGTCTATCTAGAACCTTTTGCTTTATTTTTTTTTTTGTATCTGAAAAGATGGTTTCCCGAGGGATGATGCTTATGAGTATTGTTTAGTTTAAATGGCTTATATTTGTCTGTTCTCATGACATTACTTCTGTTCACCTTTCATACACTTGTACTATGCATTTTGTCTTGTTTTGATTGAATTGTCAAATTTGTAATTTGTAGATTAGTATTTTGTGGCATTCTTTTAGAAATAACCTGCACTTTTGTTGTGGTTTGGGTTGTCATTTATTTATAGGGCTTCGTTGACTTATGCTATTGCATGTTTCTTCCTCGTTTTGTGTTATGGAATAAAAAGAGTATGAGGGTGATGTTAATTTGCAGAGAAGCTGAATATTGTGTAGTAGAATTTCATAGAATGTTAAGAATAAAATTAATGGAATGAAAGCTGATGAGTTTCCCATCCTTCTTTAAAGATTAGGCACATCCCTTTGTGCTAGCTGTAGCTACGAATAGTCTTTAAAGGTTAATTTTTATTTCCTTTCTTTTTTTTTTTAATGCCATACTTTGGCTTTGGACTAATTTAACTCAACTCATAAACTGTCTATATTTGCGAAAAATGATCATGGGATATTATCTTCCTCATCACAAATAGTACTAATCTAATATATTCTCTAAGCTATCATTTTCCTTCTTGGTGCCTCATTATATTTGATCAAAGGTTTTAAAGTCCGGGTAGGATTTGGGGTGTTCTAGCCATCTCGTCCCATTCTTGTGAGAAAACAGGAGGGGGACAAGGGTGGTAAATTGAAACCCAACCATGTAAGAAAAGAAGAAGGAAATGAAAAAAAAAGAAGGAAAGAAAAGAAGAAGAAAATGGAAAGAGGAAAAGGAAGGGAGAAGAAAAAGAGAGAAAGGAGGGAAAGAAAGAGGAAAAAGGGAAAAAAAAAACAAAAAAGGGAGAAGGAAAGAAAAAAAAGGAAAGAAGAAAGGAAATAAAAGAAATAAAAGAAATAAAGAATTTTATACTAGGATGCTCTATTATGACGACCATCGGGACAAAAGCAGGATTATGCAGGTTTCTGTTCCATGAAGAAACCATGTTTTGAGCAAATGGTTCCTTATTGTTTTGGCCATTGGGTCAGGCTAGGCCTAGCCATAATTGCACTTCTATGTTCTAATTTATCCTCTCTTTCTTTGTGAAAATGTAATGGTCGAACAAATGATATAGTTATCATCAAATTAAGGAGAATATGTGTATAATTTGGTGGGGATTGCATGGGAGAAGCCAGAGATGGTGTCAAGAATACATTAAGAACATGGAATAAATGAGTGGAAGAAGAATAAAGAGAAGAGCCAACCAAAAAGAGCTTTTTCACTTTTAGGTGTGACTATGTCATTTAGGTGTGGTAAGACCGTTTTATTAACCTCAAGTGCTAAGTACAAACAGCAAGGTGTTGAAAAATAATCAACCTCAATAATAGTGGGTTTCATTTGTAAAGAAGGATAAGCGTTTTTTTCCCTTTGTGATTTTATGCGAATTGGTGATGCTGTCATTGAAGATCTTCAAGTGTTGATCAAGTGCTTGAGTTGACTCAGTTGAGTCCTAGTCAATTAAGTTCTTATTAGTTTTAGCTTTATTGTTTCAGTCATTAGTTAGATCCATTTAATTTTCTAGTAAGTTTTGTTATGTTGCTGAGGTGTTAAGTAGCTCTTGTATGAAATAATATCTATATTATTTTATGTTTACTTGGTAAGGATAAGGTAAAGGTAGACTTAAACTAACATGGACCGAAATAATTAAAAAAGATATAACTATTTGTAATTTGAATGTCGACTTAGTCCTAAATAGAGCAGAGTGGAGGAAGCAGATTCATGTAGCCGACCCCATATAGTTGGAAAAAGCTTAAATGAGTTGAGTTGAGTTTGGTCAACAAGCTACTTAGGCATGAAGTGAGGGTTGAGTTGGGATCAAACCTAAGCAGAAGGGTTGTTTTAGTCACATACAACTTTTTGATCATTTTTGACGTATGGCTCCTCCCTCCCCTGAGATTTTACATATTGTAATTACAATGAATCAAGGAAGCATTGATATTGATATGACATGGTATGGATACACTGATACAACTAAAAATTAGGATGCAATATGGCTAGAATGTGACAAGAAATAAATAGAAGACTATAGAACATTTATAAAGCTTGGCTGCTTTATCATAGAATGCCATATAGTAACATTCAACATCACAAGTTCAAAGTTTAATAACATAATAAAAATAAATGCAGCGAACATATGTAAGTTATTAGACAAATGCAACATTCTATATTCTGGAAATGTCAATGCAGTAAGATAGCAGCATAATTAAAATAAATGCAGCAAGCTAATGAGAATTTATGCAGCAAAATATTTGATGGAAAAGAATAATGGTAGAAAATATTCAATGAGTCAAAACGAAATTAACAAAAATAAAAAAGCTGGGACCAAATAAAAACAAATGCTGCAAGCTAGCATCATAAAATCTATTATCCAAAAAAATGCGGTAACATAAACAAAATGCCTTATCATAATAAAACCATATGTAGAAAATATCACACATCTCTAAAAAAAAGAGATTATGGTACAATCCTTGCAACTTTGGCACATGCCCTACCCATCATGTGATGCGCATGGATGAGAAATACCAAAAATTTGAAGTAAAAGAAAAGAGTTTCTGGTCACAGTAGAGATGGGGAGGAAAAAAAAAAAAAGAAAGAAGAGGGGAAAAAGGTTAATAAAAAACCTTAATTAGGCATGGGAAACAAAAAGAGGGTAGCTAATAAATTATTGGGTCCAAGTTCAAAACTTGCTTGATCCATGCCCGATAATACACTTGCATATCTACAAGTATCCTAGAGGTATCCCAAGAGTATCCTGGAAGTATCCGAAAGTATCCCAAAAGCATCCCAAGAGTATCCTAGAAGTATCAGAACGTATCCTATAAGTATCCAGATGTAACCTACTAGTATCCCATCCTATTTTAATCATAAAAGTTTCATGATACTTTCCTATATTTGGAGCCATATTGAGGCCATATCCGTATCTCATACATATTAGATATGGTCATGGGTGCTTTTAGAGTTCCATACTTCCTAGTAAGGCATGAAAGCATCTTTTATTCTTCTTTTCCTTCTTATTCTTCTTCTTTTGTTTTACAAGATTTCCTTGATAGTTCAGGTTCAATTGAGGCCCTTCAAAGTCAGTGTATTTTACCATATTTTGTCTTAACGTATCTCAATTTTTTATTAAAACTTGCAATGTTCTCAATAAGCTATCCTATTATATGACTCTGAGATACATGACAACAATTAATTCATGAGTTATATTTAAAATCTAATAAAACTTTCGAGATTATCACAATTTTATTATCTAGATTTAGAGAATACGATAACATTGTTTTCTGAGCTCATATGGTAGAGCACAATAGAAATATGAAAATAAGGCACAATTTCTTCTTTCTAGAGCACAACAGCATAACAAAACCGGAGAATAAATATAAGAGGCTTTGAAATAAAAAATAGAGCATAATTATTAACTTCTTCCTCTATCACTACTTCATGGGGAAGAGCAAAATGAATTAGAGTTTACTCTTTGGAAGATCCCTCTTCTTCTCTTATTCAACAAAAAGAATCAAGCTTTCCTTCTTTTACTAGTTACTACCTCTGAGAAAATATAAAAAAGGCAAAAAGAAGTACCATGTAGAGCAAAAGAATTATAACAAATAATTCTAACATAGCCAAATTATTTACTACTAATGTTTGTAGTCTACCTAGAATCCCCACATCATTGGTTAAACCCTAGTTTTCCCTGGCACTGTTTAAAAAATTTCTTACATAGTTCAACTTTATTGAAAAGTTAACGCTTGAGTTGAAATCCCTCCCATCTATAGGTTCGGTCTTAATGCCCAAAGACCCTCCAGCCTGGTATTCATACTTTGTTACACTGCCTACATATATGGGTGTAATGCATCAATTATCAAACCCCATTAGAGGATGTTCTGGCTTTTAGTCTTAAGTTGTGTATCCTAAAGTTTTTTGACTTAGGTATTTTACCTCAAAAGGCCGTTCCATTCCTTTCCCTGAAAAGATGTTGTGATTTGGTATAATCCATATAATTTATTTATTTGTTTTGCTTCTCACTTTGACATTGGATTAGTGTGTTGCTAGAGCATGTTTGGATTACAATTTTGTCAAAATTTCTTTGAGGCAGTTCTTCGTCTTTATGGAAGTCACATGTAGGTATATTTGGCACTGTTTCTTTTCTAGACTTGTTCCCAAGATGCACTTCATGAATCCCATATATAAGAACATCTTCATACATTTATTTCCTAACATTAATGGGAAACTATTATAAGGTTTTCCAAGTTGAGAGTGGGTGTGGGTGCGAATCAGATTTGAAGAAGAATCCACAAAAGTGAAGCCTGGAATTGCTTTATTAATGATCTGTCTTTGCTACCTAGGCAGGATCATGCATATGCCCAACTTAATGCGGTAAATGCTGCCAAGTTGGTTGTCGATTTGCTAGATTTTATTAAATATATGGTATTCATTTTTTGGATTATAATTATTATTTAGATGCATCCTCATGTTCATGTTCTTTTTAAAAAAAAATGGCTGCTTTGACCACGGGCACCCTCGGGGGCACTAGATAACCCCTAGCTGGTTGTTTGCTGTTCACAATCTTTAAGCACACACTACCTTTGGAGTAATATTCCAGGGAGATTTTGAGGTAGTTGCAGCACCCTGTGTAGCACCATAGATGGAAAACTTTGGCCGGTAGGAAATAGTTTTAAGGTGAGTGTTAAGTTGTGGAAAGCTAATTGTACTGACTGAGACCTAGGGTATCCATGGTGGCTTTGGCCTCTTTCCCCTTAAATAAATTGTGCTGTTAATCAGTTATTTCTGGTCTGAAAAGTGTGTGTGTGTTTGTGACGCATGATTTGATTTAATTTCTTTTATTAATCCTGTACTAATTGCATGCCTCTTCCAATCGCAGAACCCAACAAATAAGAGGGAGATCCTCTGTGATGAGAAACTAAAGAGCATATTTGATGGAAGAGACAAAGTTGGGATGCTGGAGATTTCAAGATTGATCAGCCCTCATTTTCTGAAATCTAACAAAACTGACTAAAAATGATCAAAAACCGATGTTTTTTTTTTCCTTCCCTGTGATCTATGTGCAGATCATTCTGACATCCATTGTGGCCTCTTAGAATTTGGGCTTTGCTTGTTGTGACCAGGATTTAGTTGAATTCACCAGCATTTGTGTATAAAATTGGCAGCCTTTGATATGTCTTTGGTTATGTTTGATATCTATCATGGATGGTGCATTTTGTAGCACCGCCTAATTTAAATGGTCGCCACTGCTGTCTGCTCCTTGGGGCGAAAAGGGTGTCAGTAATGAACAACCAAGACAAGCTTGGGAGTGGACAGTTGAATCAGAAAGCTGTCTGATGGCTTGATTGCTAGAATGGGTAGGTGAAGTGCCTTGTGGAGTTTCATGAGATAGGAAATAACATCGTCTCCATTTTTAGTTCTATACATACAGCAGACTGATTCTATTGATGAAAATTGTCAATAGCTCTGAGCTACTAATTGTAACAGCTGTTTTGCTTTTTCCCTCGAGGATTAGTTTTAATCGCTTAGGTGTATCCGTATCGACCTTTTCTGGATCTTTTGGCAACTTACGTGGTTATAAGTTCGCTAGCATCTTGTATTCATAGAAGTTAACAAGTTTTATGGGTGCTCTCTTTCAATTTTTGGTGACAGCGAAGCCCAACCTCCACATGTTGCAATGGTTGGTGATGCTGATTTCTCACTGTTCTATTGATTTAAGTTCGTTGTGAAATTCTTATGTACCAGATCAAGCGTTAGTTTATTTCAACCATGATGAGGTCAAGTACGTTCTTGGAGTTATGGAACTGCGAAATTGTCAGCATGAATATAACATAATAAACATCGGGTTACATCTTTTGTGTTTTGAGAAAAAGCACGGTTATATCATTAGGAAAAATATTAACGCTTATAAGCGCATACTGGAAGATAACATGTACGTACCAGTCTAAGTGGTTAATAAACATGGTTTTGGGTACGTGCAGTGTTAAGTCAAAGGCCTCCATGAGGGAGAATGCAAGATAACAGGAATAGCCAAAGAATGCCACTGAAAATTAAGTGGTAATTAGGGTTTTCAAATTTTATAAGATAGGATCATCCTGAGTTTTTTTCAGGTATGCTTACATTCTGCTCTGCCTTGATAATTGAGATAGAGACAGAGAATGTCACATCATTAAGCTATTTAACCACTTTCGCTTTGATCAACATACATAGGACTATATATTTACAACACTGTGTACATATCATATAAATTATTTACAGACCATGCGTCAATGCGCTGGAGATTAGCAGCATCCACTTTTGCCAAACCATCCGCAATAACCTTTTTCTCTGTTAATATCACTGTACCGTGACCATCTTGCATTTAGCCAATGCTTAAAGATTTTAGTCCTCTTTTTTTTTTTTTATGAAGTCTTCCATGCTCTAGCCAAGTTGAGAACGAAAAACCTAGCAAAACTACACCAGCACATTTGATCTATACATGGTGCCAATGAAAACAGGCACCTGAACGGTTAAAACTCAGAACCTGCAACCATTGAGGTAATCAGTCGAACACTGATTCTGTGGATCACCAAAGTCCCTTTCATTAAATTGAACAGCTCTGGTGCTTTTTTTTTTATTATTTTTTGGTCTTGTCACGCTTCTAAGAACCTATTCATTGTTTACTCTAGATAAACAAATCAGTCAATGAATTCAAGATGCAATCAGTGAAGCAGCAGGGGTTCTTACCCTCTAAAACTGGATTTGATCTAGAAGATTACCAACCACATTGCCTCCTGCTATACTGAATGATTCACTTGAATGGTGATTTTCTTATGCATCAATCTCATGACTTACAGCTGACCCAATCGAATAAGACAATTCGACACTTACCACCCAATCCCTGGTAAGAGCACAAACTATTCTATCCAATGATAGTACAATTATCATCAGCAAATATATGCAACCTACCATCCATAACAATAGACCACCAGATCGGAAAATTGCTGATTTCACCTTTCTTCTTTTTTTCTGTTTTGAGTAGGTAATTATAGATTCTGAAGGTGATGGACCCATTTCTCCAGCACAGATGGGGAGCCATACCAAGGCCTTTCTGTATCATCTGAACCAACTGGAGAGTGATAAACACCATCCAAGCTTATGTTTAGGGCACCCTCTAGATGGGCTGACATTTCAGGAACAACTCCATCACCCCACACATCTGCCTGCCCACAGACCTGCAAATATAATGCAAGCTGTTACTGCATGCTGAAAGAGAAAAACTGGAAGGAAAAATAAAAGAAACCCAAAACAGGTTTGCAAGATACTATAGGAACACAATTTTCAGTGGCAGATCCATCCGTTGAAATAGCGTAGATTAGGATTTTGTACATCAGCTAGTATTTTTCCAATATGCTGCCAATGTAATATCAACCTTCCAGTTGTTTCATCCATTCTTATAACCAGCATTACCATGTGCCAAATATAAAATATTTGGGATAAGGCTTGATGGATATAGTTTTTATGGTCTTTTGAAGCATCAATCATATGGATGTTCCTTGCACACACAAATTGAGGCAATAACACTTGTCTGAAGGATGTCATATATACCTGTTTATAGCCCTGACCTATGAAGCGGGCACGCAAGGTTGAGACAACTGCAATGGATTTATTGTCACTAACATTTGAAACTGATTCAACCATGCCCTGGTCCTCATCAATGGTTGATGCCATGTCGGAAGTAACAGCTGAGTTACCAGCCAACGAGCACCTTGGACATACCTGCACAAAATAACTAGAGTTTATTTCTAGTTACATAAATTTATTTCTGATCTAGTCATCTGATACACTTTATTTATTTATATTCCTTCAAACAAACATTGCTGTCTGTAAACTAAGTTTCTCATCTCTCCCACATATATATAGACACTAGAAATATCCACAATTACCAAAAGTATATCTGATTTTGGGAGAAATTAGCAAATTGACTTCTTATACCAATCTACAATTACCCTAACCTACATCAGTTAATATTGTCATCGCAAAGATAACTGTACTAGAAGATTTGACCCGATTGTAATTGCCTCTTATGTCATAAATGTGTGAAGTGAAATATATAAAAGAACAGAAAAAAAAAAATTTGAGTGGTATGGTTCCAGGTTGAACCTCAATATAACTTAAAATAAATGTGCATGACAATTCATACTGATTAGCTTATCTAGAAGCTGTATAAAATGGATGCCTTAACCATTAATGAGGTGCATGTGCTGGTAATATATGGAAATTACTGCAAAGCATACTATAACAACTAACTTATTGAAGAAGATAGTGGAAATACCTTCCAGCAATACATACATATCTTAGTTGTGGTGTGTAAACAGCTGGTGCACAATTTTTTTCAACATAATCTAGTAGGCCTCTGGTTTGATCAATGACTCCTGGCAAGCCCTTTGGAGGTGGCCTGAAATAACCAGAGGAACTATCAATCACTATCAACCATATGTGGAGGTTGACAAAAGAGAAGGCTAATACTTTATCAGAATTTTCTGTAATCAAATTTGAAAATCATTGTGCAATATAGACTTTTTTTCAATAAAGTCTGCAAATACCATAGCTTAAACTTAAAAGCAAAAAAAGCTAGAATCCTCAAAATTGAAACTTGGAGTTCTGGTTGTTAAAAGCAGTGAAAAAATTTTATACATCCTCTTCATATTAGTCATCCATATCTAGTGTAAAACTGTAAATTTGATGGGAAACAGTAGAAATCATGATTTTTAGTATAAGAACAGCAACAACCAAAGCTGCTACATTACATTTGAAACAACCCCATGTTTTTGCAAATTAAAGAGCATTAACATAAAAATCATGATACTTGATATAACTCATACTTTGAGAATCATCGTGCGATATGGGCTTTACTTCCATAAAGTCTGCAAATACCATAGCCTATACCTAAAAACATAAAAAAAAATGTTTGGAGTCCTCAAAATCGAAACTTGGAGTTCTGGTTGTCATTCAAAGCAGTGAAAAATTTGAATGAAAATAACAGATATCATGATTTTCAGTATAAAAAAAAAGAAGCAACAATGGGAAATAGCCGTGTGTTTTTGCAAATTAAAGTGGATTGACATCAAAGACAGGAACTATAGTGAATTGAGGTGGGTGCAGTGATCCTTGATATAACTCACACTTCAAGATTCCATGAACAAATTGCATATATCACATCAGTAGTGGAACCAAATGCAAGAGCATGTGCATACATGATACATGAACAGAATCATACAAGTGAGGGGATCCAAGAGTGACAAGCAGAGAGATATGAGACAGCCCGAATTCTTCCATGTAGACACGTGCGAGCCATCCCCCTGCTGAATGACCAATCAATGACATGCTCCCACCTATACAAGATGCCAGTAGGAAACAATATGTGAGAGCCTATGCTGGCAAGTATTTAGTTCTGCATTGGCTATATACTGAGAAAATCCTGGTACTTGACTAAAGAGTCCAAATAATAACTTCTTTATCAGGATGAGATCTTGCTTGTTACACAATCAATTCAACTCACTTGTAATTCCAAGATGCAATAATCTAATGCTATCGTGCAAAGAAGAAGAAGAAAATAAAAGGCAAAACCAAGAAACTACCCCACTAGAAAAGAGAAATTTATTCAAGTATGGGTCAGGCATTATGCAAGATACTTTGAAGCTTGTTAAAGTAAGCGAGCAGTTTAGCACTCAAAACGAACAAGCTAAGCCTAAAGTTTGGAGAAGCACGAATACCTTCGCCTTGTGGAGAGAGCTGCTTTGCCTCGGAGACGGCCTCATGGACTCTTTCCAGATACCTGGTCATGGGAATGGGTGAGAGAAAGCAACGACTTCGCAAGAAAATGAGAGAGATATCAGTGTAACCATAAGTAGGACCAGTCGAGGACAGGGCGAGGGCGGAGGGTGCCCCTCCAATAGTTGGGGTCGAGGAGGCCGGCGGCGTTGCGAAGCCAGTCGAAGCGGGAGACCCTGGCCACCACCGAGGGGATGCCATACGTCTCCCTCAGCGTCAAGCCCAGACCTTGGTAGTCCCCCGTGTTATTCCCCAGCCCCTGCCACATGCCATCACCACGCAGGCACTCAGCTCAGCAGAAGGCACAGACAGGTAAGCTAGCAAACAAGCAAACAAATGGGTGCACGTAGATGAGGAGGAGCTGCTCAACTGGTAGAATGACGGCGGGGCGAGTGGCGGCGGCGGTGGCGGCGGTGGGGGTGGGTGGTGTGGGGGTGGTGAGAGCAGAGCCAGGAGGGGTGGGGATGAGAGACATGAGGATTTGTGGTGTGAAGCGGGGGAAACAGGGGAGGCAGCGGTAGGACAGGAAGTATATGGTCCGAGTTCTGTGGTTGGCGATGGAACCACATCCCAAGCGGTGGTCGGTTTGGGTTGCCGACTCTGAAAGTTTGGGTCCGCCTTCTCTTAGAGGATAACTTCAATTTAATTCCCTCGAGAATGTAATTTTTCTGTTCAAGACTTTCTTCTCCGCTCTGTT
Organism: Calamus simplicifolius; assembly: GCA_900491605.1. Taxonomy (NCBI): domain Eukaryota; kingdom Viridiplantae; phylum Streptophyta; class Magnoliopsida; order Arecales; family Arecaceae; genus Calamus; species Calamus simplicifolius. The sequence goes on along the minus strand of UESW01004564.1, from coordinate 725,007 downwards.
TTTTTTTTTTTTTTACAAATTAATCAGTCACACAACATGCAAGAAGAACATAAAAATTAAAAAAAAAAAAAAAAAAAAAAAGGTAGAATACAATCACCCTGGGTCCAGGTCCAATCGATGAGTGCTGGACGAGGCAACCCAATTAGCCGCGTTCGTCTCTCCATAATATGACGAGCTATGATGATATCGGATCCTGCAAAAGCTGCCGATATCACAAAGAAGCAAGTGGGCATCATCGCAGTCCACCCTATCCTAAATCCATCCGATAACTATAGACGAGTCCTTCTCGATGAGGAGCCTCCAAGCTCGCAGCTGTCGGATCGCTCTGATGATGCCAGCCCATACTACTCTGAGCTCAGCTTCTGATACAGAAAAGTCCTAAAAGAAAGCTCCACCAGTCGCATGAGTCTCCCATCATCGGTTCGGATAATATAGCCAGCACTACAAGTAATACCACGGACGTTGCCATCAAAGTTCACCTTACCCCAAGGATGGAAGCTTCCAGAAGATAGAAATCACCAAGGGCTGCTGTCGAAGTAGCATGGGAGTCCCAGAAACCTAGGGTAGATAGGGAAGTGATAGCATCAAAGCGTAAATACTCAATTACCAAACATCTAAAATTACTCAGTTTAGAAGACTTATACACACCCATCATGAATTACTCGGTAATTTATAATATTTAACGTGATATATTATCTGTTTACATATCAAAAATTATTTGAATTGAAGCCTTTAAGACTTACATTATGAAAAATTGATGTCCTTTAAATAATTTAATTTTTTATATCTAAAATTATATAACTTTTTTTACAAATGAGTTAAATCACATAGAATTACCCATTCATTGATATGAAATCCTATCATCCCATCTAAAAATGGTGTAATTCTTATGAAGATGCTAGATGTAATTCGATCCTAACATTGAGCGCAATTGCATAACATAAATTTTTTTTAGAAATTTAAGAAGAAGGACTAACATGCTAGATTAAGCCTAAATTCACCAATGGCTTGACATAATCTACATTATTTGCAGAACTCAAGGAATAAAAAACCATGGTTGCAAGCATATGGCTTATTCATTATAGAAATATCTTGATTAAGTGAAATATATAATTTTTTTCTATACTTGGATTAAGTCATAGGACTGAATAGTATGTCAGAGAAATTATTATGACAAATGTAAAAGTTGATATGAGTTACGGTAGGGACAAAGCTTGTACGTTTTAGTCCATATTATAGAATGAATGATCAAACTAAAGTGATGAATCAAAATCATGGCATTCTTCTAAAATTTCTTATTATTCATTATCACGAGTCATGAGATTATGTTCTCTCCTTTTTAGCGAGTTTTCTTAGAGCAATACTATCAAACATTCTACTAGTCATTCTCCTTTGAAGATTATTTCATAATTGCTTATAGATTTTTATCTTCTTCCTTATTAGTATAGATTTAGTTAGAAAATCAAGAATTCTGTTCGATAAGTTTAAAGCATCTATGTTGATGTATAGAAAAGTTAGCCAAGTATAAGCTTCAGGTAGGCTTAAGCTAATGAGATACGTAATATAAGAAAGATGATCAGGTTATAATTTGATCATGTTCTTAGGATGGGCATTTTAAAATTTTAAAATTTTATAGTATATGGTTTCATAATTTGCAACCAAAGAAGATGAGATCACTCAAAATTTTAAAGAAGCTAGGTAATAATATCTATTTTTTGAGCTATCAACTAATACATAGATGAGCTTAATCACTAATGTGCTAGCATTCATAGCTTGTTTTGGTCACCATAGAGATGTGAGGAGGTTGATCTTCAACTTCTACCCCTCTTCAAATATTTACCACTAGATGCTAAAGAGGTTTTTGATATGGCTATCATCTTTGCTCACAAAAGTAGCTACTAGAAGTTCCTAATTCTTCTGTTAAAAATCGCATATAGATAACTAAATAAGAATTATAAAGACTTAACTTATATCTCTACAGAGAATGTATGGTAAGGTATTCATCAAAAGTTAAAATTTTCAAGTTAAAAAAATTGATGTAGCTAAAAAAAAAAAGAAAATAAATTCAGGTCAAACTAAGAAGTCTTAAAAGGTCTCTTGAGGACTCCTTATAGAATTAGTTTAGTACTCTTTCATATTAGATTAGGGGTAGGTACCTTTTTTTTTTTGGGTAAAAATGGGTGATCACACTAGTCTAGTGCAAGTCAACCCAGATACATCAGAAAATAGAATTTGCTTTAGTACAGAGGGACAGGGATCACCTGATTTCAAACCCAAAAACTAGAGTGATAGGCGACTGAGACCGCAACCCAATCCGCCGCCGCATTAGCTTTCCGGTAAACATACTGGATCTAAACTGACTGAACCTTCCAAAGGGTAGCCCAGATATCATGGAGTAAAGGGTTGGTAGAGATGTGATTACAATAATCCTGCTGAACACATCGGATGACTGTAGTAGAGTCGCCCTCTCTGAATAGACAATGAGTATGGAGGATCCGAGTGGCGTAAGAAATACCTACTCAGGCTGCATAAAGCTCAGCCAGAGGGTTTGAAGAGTCAAGTAGGCCGAAGCCACCAGCCGCCAGCATCACTCCATCTGTCCCATGAATGATAAATGCTGAGCCAGCACATCTTTCCGAACACTTCCATCAAAATTAATTTTGACAAACCCTGAAGGGGGCTCCCAAGCTATGAAGATCGTATGTCGGATCGCTGCCGAGGCAGTAGGGGAGCCCCAGTGGCCAAAGCTATCAGAAACAAAAGCAGACCCATGGAGAGTGTATTCTTCAAAGAAAGAAATAACTTTCCTCAACCCTTCGGGAAGATACTATTGGAAATTATGGTCTAAAAGGCATAATTTTTCTATGATGATTGGCATCAGATGATATATAATAAATGATTTAATATTTGCATCCTATACTTATTGTATGTAATTCTCCTGAAAGGTTTACGAATGTTAGAAATAATGATCTTGAGTGCTCGAGATGCTTTACACATGAGTACAGAAGACACGAGATTATTTTATTACATTCGAAATATAATTGTCATAATTTTAATAAAGTTAGGCACTTTATTATGAGAAATTGAAGTATACATAATTTCCAATTAGGAAATAGTTTGTCTTGACTATTTGAGAGGGATTCTCGAATTAGTATACTAGTACATATTGCATATTGACGGACTTACATGAGAATAAAATTTGGAAATATACTATCATGAAATTTAACTCATAGCTATGAGAGTATGCTTATTCTTAAGCTTGAGCAAGTCACTGAACTCAGACTTATAGCGTATATGATTTGATTCACCAAATGAGCAAAGTCCATAAATGATTGATACTCGGTGGGTTGGGCATATGCCACTAGGGTCTAAGAACATACTCGCAATATAGTCATTCATGTACTTTCCATGAGAAAGTAATAACACTCCCTTGAGAGATTCAAATTAATCTATCTTAAAACTATGCATAGTGATCTTTATAGATCGAGCGTAGACATGATCAATCGATGAGTTGATTCATGACGCTCAGTGGATGGATATAAGGGAACCTAGAGCTCAAGGTGTTAGATGGATATTGGACAAGTGATAGTACACAAATTACTTGATGCCAATATTCGAGTGTTGCATAAAGGAACCATTTGCATATCGATCTCATAGGTCAGGGATGGGATTGTCTTATGTGACAATTTATTTTATCTCGACGTAAATGTCGCACATATCCTGGAGTGCAGTTGTCATTTTCTGGTGAAAATAAATCATGACTAAGAATATTATCCCGAGTCATAGGGAATGGCGGTGTAAGGACAATATTCTTGGGAGCTAGGTTATGTGTGTCCCGTGAAGTCCAAGGTGTAGATCATAAAAGGAAACTCGCCCTAAATTTTAAGAATTATTTTTAAAATTTTAGGTGATGCGATGAGCAAGTAATGCTGCCTAATATTGTGTTTGATTTTTTAGAAAAATTCAAAGAAAAGTTTCTTAATGAAACTAAACTCCGTAACATGGATCTGTGACCAAAGTGGAGGCCATGGGTGATTTGAGGACTTTGGGTTTAGGCTCTATGGCCTTGGTCCCAATGAGCCTCTAGACCAGCGGGCCTATTATAAGTTGTGCATGATGTTTCAGATCAGGCGCAGAAGAGACAACGTATTTTTTTTAATGAAGTGGTGTCTTCTTCTTTGTGCATCTTCGGATGATGATGAGAAGGGTCTCTCCCATAGGGACACGACGCTTTCTTCAATCAGAGTATCGTTTCCCATTTATAAATAGCGAGCACCATGATCAGAAAAAATTAAGAGAAAAATCTTTTTCCATTTTTCATCTGCCCGTCTTTATCTGTTTTTAAGAACAGTAAAGACAGAGAGATCCGGAAGAAAGAAACACAAAAGAATTCGGTTGATTTTTATTCACCAAAAAATCCTTGCTTATTTCCTTGGCCATACCCTTTGCTCGTTCAGGGAGTTGAGGATTAAAGATTATCCTGTTTATTCCTAAGAAGAATTAGCGATCTCGAGAGCTTCTCCACTCCTTTAAAGAGTCTCCGGTGCAGAAGCCTTCATGCAAAGGAGTCTTCATTCATGGACGCTTCCTTATTCATGAAGAAATCCAGCATAAATCTTCAGTAAAAAGGTACACAATCATTTTCTCTAATTAAGAAATGATTGGCATGATTGTTCCTAATTTTGATTATGGTATGCTTTCGTACCAACGTGGATTTAATATTTTAATCCACACTTATCTTCTTTAAGAGTTTTCATCAGATTGTTCTAATCACGGGGATCTCAACCTCCAATGTTTTATCCAGAGTTGAAGATAACCATAGCAAAATTTAAAATTCTTATCTTATCCGATCATCAGTAATCCCATCTATCCATCCAACAAAAACTGGTATTAAAGCGTTGGTTTTGATAATAAATAATCTATGAATGGACGATTGGATTCCACTCAAAGGAGCACGGCTCCCTTCTTCGTGGATTCCAGGCAGTTCCATCCAGAAGACTTCCTTGGGATTGGACGATGGGAAACCAATGATTGGGACTCCATGCAGAAGGGAAGAAGAAGACGTTTGGCCTTCCACCTCTTGGAACGTCCGAATTTCACACTTATGAATAGAAGTCAAATGGTTTTTCCTCTCTTCTCCACGCAGACGATTGGCCTCTCTTCTTCCTAGAAGTCGGGCGACTGGCCAATTGGGACTCAACGAACAAAAGAAAGAAGGATGCCTCCCTTCTTCCGTTCGAACTCCACGTGAGAGGAAGGGACTCCACGGCATGAGACCTCAAGACATAAGGAAGGCTAAGGTTCTGGTCCGAATGGATTTATTAAAGGTAACGAAAGATTGAAGGATGAGAGAAAAAGAGCTATTTAAGAATGCGTCTCGAGGTAGTTGAAGGTCAACATGACGCTCTTATCCTACTATGCACTTGTGTTTTGGGGGGCTAGGGGCATCTTGTTAATGGAAAGGGACGGCCAAGATGATGATTGTGATCTGATTAATATTTTATTATGATTCCGGGATGCCTCAGCTGTTTGGGCTAGCATAGAAATTTATTATTTAATTTATTATTGCTTATGTGTATTGCATGCATATTTTATTACCATGGTATCACTCATTAGAATATTATAAGTTAAATGTAATTAAATGATTAAAGGATCCTCAATTGGCATGATTGAATAGGTAGGAAACTAAAGCACCTATGACAATTATGGACGTTAATCAGAAAATTTATTACATAATTGGTTAAGTAATTAAAGGTATGTCCAAGGCCATTTGGACATAAGGTAAATCACAAACTATACAAAAACTTAATTAACAAATTATCAAGTATGTGAGGGTAACATGTAACCCGCGGCTTCCCGAAAAGGTTGATTCTTGCTATGATGCATGTGTTTACTCGTGTCACATGCGTGACCCCCATTAGGGATGGAGTACATACATCAGCTATAGTGGAGAATTTTCAGTAAAATATTTAATTCTTTGTTACATATGATATACTTACTCGTGTCATATGCGTGACCCCCATTAGGGATGGGGTATGTCATTAGTTACATAGTTATAAGAATTAAATGAATAATCTAGGGTGTCTTGTTTGAACACTTACTCGTGTCACACGCGTGAACCCCATTAGGGATGGAGTTTTCAAACTTGTTAATCCCAGAAGATTAAACCTTGGTTAACACTTGACCTATAATGATAGGAGCCAAAAAAAAACCAAAGCAGTGATCATAACCAAGTAAGGCTGTTGGATCAGCACTTGGGGACTATGACTAGGTGGGACTTGGGTTGACTCATTTTTATGGAGGTCAATACACTGTTACATTAAGACTTTGTAGATTTTTTTTTTAAGTTTTTGCTACTTAGTAATCTTAATGTTAAAAGAATATTTATGGAGCATATATAACTGATGCATGTATGCCATTATTTATAGTTCAGATGTCGTCATCATTTTTCCCACTTGCTTCTATACTTAATGATAATAAGTTAACCGGACCAAACTATTTGAATTGGAAGAGAAATTTGGACATAGTACTCACTTCTGCTGGGTATAAGTATGTCCTAACAGATATCTGTCCTCAGTTGGGTCAAAACCCAACGGATAATGAAAAGCTTGAATTTAAAAAATAGAACAAGGCTTATGAGATGGCCAAATGTTATATCTTGGCTTCCTTAAGCCCATTGCTACAGCAGCAACATCAAAACATGGAGATAGCTTATGATATGATTTTTAGTCTCCAAGAGATGTTCGCTCATTCGAGCAAGGCTACACGACAGAGTGCTATCAGGAAGCTGATCAATACTCGTATGGCTGAAGGTACCCCGGTCCGAGAGCATATGCTTAAAGTGATGGGCTACCTATATGAGGCCATCGATTTGGGTGTTGAGATCGACCAAGAGACTCAGATAGATATAGTGTGAAACCCTCTCAAGTTCATTTGATCAATTTAAGCTTAACTATTCAATGAACAAACTTGGCATGACCCTCCCAGAGCTCATGAAAGAGCTGCAATCAGCTAAGCAGATTCTAGAGAAAGAAAAGGCGGTTCATTTTACTAAGGCTTCTTCTTCTAAGCCCAAAAGGCCCAAAGGAAAGAAGAAGCAGCATCCTAAGGTAGCGGTGGCAAGATCAAAAAGACAAAGACCGCTAAAGGAGCATAAAAGGAAGATGTTTTCACTGCAACCAGAAAGGGCACTGGAAGACAAACTGCCCAAAACTAATTGCTAAGAAGAATGCAGCAGGTAATATTTTTGTTATTGAAACATGTTTAGTGGTAGATTCTACTGTATTCTAAATTGTAGACTCAGGAGTCACTAATCACATATGCAATTCATTGCAGGGGTTCCAGGTAACCAGGAAACTCAATAGAGGAGAGATATTACTGAGGCTAGGGACAGGAGTAAAAGTGGGAGCTACTAGTATTGGTAGAGTTAGTTTATTTTTGGATGTAACAAAAAACTTGTATTGGATGATTGCTTATATGTACCAGACATTAAAAGAAATTTAATTTCAGTAGCATGTTTGATTTCCTATGGTTACAATGTTTCTTTCCATTCTGATGTTTCTATTAGTAGAAATGGTAAAGAAATTTGTAGAGGATCAAGATTGAGAAATTTATATTATGTACATCCAATAACTCCCACATCCAATAATACTGAGATAGTGCATACTGTCTCATAAGAGAAAAGTTGAACACAATGAGTAAACACTTTGGCATTTAAGACTAGGTCACATAAACCTTAATAGGATTAAGAGGCTTATCCAGGATGGATCCTTGGGTCCATTGGATATGGATAAAATGCCTTAATGCAAATCCTGTTTGGAAGGAAAAATGACTAGAAGGTCTTTTAAGACCAAAGGCCTTAGGGCCTCTGATTTACTGGACTTGGTGCATACTGATGTATGCGGACCAATGACGGTACAAGCCCGAGGAGGTTTTGAGTATTTCAACTTTTACTGATGATTACTCAAGATATGGATACGTTTATCTGATGCGACATAAGTCTAAGGCTTTTACAAAGTTTAAGCAGTTCAATGCTGAAGTTGAGAATCAGTTGGAAAACGAATCAAAGTTGTTAGATCAGATCGTGGAGGTGAATACCTTCTTGAAGAATATAAACAGTTCCTCATTGACAATGGCATTGTTTCTCAACTTACTGCTCCTAGAACACCACAACAGAATGGGGTAGCAGAAAGGAGAAACAGAACTCTACTTGAGATGGAAAGATGCATGATGTGTCATGCGAGTTTACCAGAATCCTTTTGGGGATATGCTCTAGAAACGACAACATATATTTTAAATTTAGTCCCATCTAAGTCAATACCCAAGACTTCCTATGAGATGTGGACTGGACTTAAGTCCAATCCAAGATACCTCAAAGTATGGGGATGTCCTACTTATGTATTGACTGAAAAGACGTCTAAATTCGGACCAAGATCTATACTTTTCTACTGGGTTGGTTTCCCAAAAGGAACTGTAGACGGCTACTTCTATAATCCTGAGAGTCGAAATGTGTTCGTTAGCACGAATGCTAGATTATTGGAAGATGATTGTATTAGTACCGTTGATCCTAAAAAGGTGATTCTACAAGAACATACACCTTAGGGATCATCTTTCAATTCAAGACATAATGATAAGGATGAAACACCTATTGCCGAACCAGTATTAGATGCGACACCCGTTGTTTGTCGCAGTGGGAGGATTTTGAGACCACCTAATAGGTTTATGTTCTTTGGAGAATCCTATGTGGTGATCTCCAATGAACAAGAATCGAATCCCACTAGTTACGATGAAGCTATCACGGATGTAGATGCAGACCAATGGCACAAGGCTATGGAATCGGAAATGGAATCTATGTACTCGAATGAAGTTTGGGATATTGTAGATGCACCAGCTGGGATCAAACCCATTGGGTGCAAGTGGATCTACAAAAGGAAGAGAGGACCGGATGGAAAGGTTGAAACCTTCAAAGCACGGTTGGTGGCAAAGGGCTATACCCAGAAGGAGGGTATAGATTATGAGGAAACTTTTTTACCTGTTGCCATGCTAAAGTCGATTCAGATTCTATTGGCCATAGCATCTCATTTTGACTATGAGATTTGGCAGATGGACGTCAAGACCGCTTTCCTTAATGGATATCTTAGCGAGACTATCTATATGGTCCAATCAGAGGGGTTTATATCTCGAGGCCAAGAGAATATGGTTTGCAAGCTTAAAAGGTCCATTTATGGACTTAAACAAGCATCTAGATCATGGAACGTTAGATTCGATCAAGCGATTAAATCCTATGGTTTTAATCCGAACCCTGATGAGCCATGTGTCTATAAGAGATTAGATGGTAAAGCTATAGTGTTTCTGATATTATATGTAGATGATTTGTTGCTTATTGGCAATGATGTCGCAGCATTATCCTTAGTCAAGATTTGGCTATCACATCAGTTCAGTATGAAAGATCTTGGATTTGCTAGCTATGTTCTTGGGATCAAACTTTTACGAGATCGAAAGACAAGAACATTGGGTTTATCTCAGGCGGCTTATATAGATAAGATTCTGCATAGGTTCTCAATGCACGACTCCAAAAAGGGTATGTTACCCTTCAGGCATGGTGTTCCTCTATCAAAGGACCAAAGTCCCAAGGCTGATGAAGAAAAATGTACAATGAGTAAGGTACCATATGCTTCGACTGTTGGTAGCTTTATGTACGCCATGTTATGCACGAGACCTGATATCTGTTACGTAGGTATGGTCAGCCGTTACTAGTCAAACCCAGGGATACAACAATGGATAGCTGTCAAGCATATCTTCAAGTATCTTCAGAGAACGAAAGATTATATGCTTGTATATCATAGTGATGAGCTTATCCCAATGGGATATACTAATTCTGATTTTCAGGCAGATAAAGATTCTAGAAGATCTACATCCGGTTTTCTATTTACATTAGGTGGTGCTGCTATCAGTTGGAGGAGTGTGAAACAATCTTGTATCGCAGACTCCACCATGGAAGCTGAGTATGTGGCAGCATCTGAGGCTGCAAAAGAAGCAGTTTGGCTAAGAAAGTTTCTTATGGAATTGGAGATTGTACCTTCAATTGAGAGACCTTTAACACGGTATTGTGACAATACGGCTATGATTGCTCAAGTGAAGGAACCTCATTATCACACTAAAGGCAAGCACATTGAGCGCAAGTTTCACTTGATCCGAGAGTTTGTGCAGCGGAAAGAAGTGGAAGTGCTCAAGATCGCCTCATTGGAGAACTTAGCTGATCCCTTTACCAAGACCCTCAAGGGAAATATTTTTACAAGTCATGTTGAGGGGATGGGAATTAGGTTCTGGTAGTATGTATTTTAGCTCAAGTGGGAGTATGTTGGAAATTGTGGTCTAAAAGACATAATTTTTCTATGATAATTGCATCAGATGATATATAATAAATGATTTGATATTTGCATCCTATACTTGTTGTATGTAATTCTCCTGAAAGGTCTACGAATGTTAGAAATAATGATCTTGAGTGCTCGAGATGCTTTACACATGAGTACAGAAGACGAGATTATTTTATTACATTCAAATACAATTGTCATAATTTTAATAAAGTTAGGCACTTTATTATGAGAAATTGAAGTATACATAATTTCTAATTGGGGAAATAGTTTGTCTTGACTATTTGAGAGGGATTCTCGAATTAGTATACTAGTACGCATATTGTATTGACGGACTTACATGAGAATAAATTTGAAATGTACTATCATGAAATTTAACTCATAGCTATGAGAGTACGATTGTTCTTAAGCTTGAGCAAGTCACTGAACTCAGACTTATAGCGTATATGCTTTGATTCACCAAATGAGCAAAGTCCATAAATGATTGATACTCGGTGGGTTGGGCATATGCCACTAGGGTCTAAGAACATACTCGCAATATAGTCATTCATGTACTTTCCATGAGAAAGTAATAACACTCCCTTGAGAGATTCAAATTAATCTATCTTAAAACTATGCATAGTGATCTTTATAGATCGAGCGTAGACATGATCAATCGATAGGTTGATTCATGACGCTTAGTGGATGGATATAAGAGAACCTAGAGCTCAAGGTGTTAGATGGATATTGGACAAGTGATAGTACACAAATTACTTGATGCCAATATTCGAGTTCGCATGAAGGAACCATTTGCGTATCGATCTCATAGGTCAGGGATGGGATTGTCTTATGTGATCATTTATTTTATCTCGATGTAAATGTCGCGCATATCCTGGAGTGTAGTTGTGATTTTTGGTAAAATAAATCATGACTAAGAATATTATCCCGAGTCATAGGAAATGGCGGTGTAAGGACAATATTCTTGGGAGCTAAGTTATGTGTGTCCCACGAAGTCTAAGGTGTAGACCATAAAAGGAAACTCGCTCCTAAATTTTAAGAATTCATTTTTAAAATTTTAGGTGATGCGATGAGCAAGTAATGCTGCCTAATATTGTGTTTGATTTTTTAGAAAAATTCGGAGAAAAGTTTCTTAATGAAACTAAACTTTGTAACATGGATCCATGACCAAAGTGGAGGCCATGGGTGGTTTAGGACTTTGGGTTTAGTCTCTATGGCCTTGGTCCCAATGAGCCTTTAGACCAGTGGGCCTATTGTAAGCTGTGCATGATATTCTCAAATCAGGCGCAGAAGAGACAACGCATTTTTTTATGAAGAGGTGTCTTCTTCTTTGCGCATCTTTGGATGATGATGAGAAGCATCTCTCCCATAGGGACACGACACTTTCTTCAATCAGAGTATCGCTTCCCATTTATAAATAGCAAGCACCATGATCAGAGAAAATTAAGAGAAAAATCTTTTTTCATTTTTCATCTGCCCGTCTTCATCTGTTTTTAAGAACAGTAAAGACAGAGAGATCCAGAAGAAAGAAACACAAAAGAATTCACTGATTTTTATTCACCAAAAAATCCTTGCTTATTTCCTTGGCCATACCCTTTGCTCATTCAGGGAGTTGAGGATTAAAGATTATCCCATTTATTCCTAAGAAGAATCAGCGATCTCGAGAGCTTCTCCACTCCTTTAAAGTCTCAAGTGCAGAAGCCTTCATGCAAAGGAGTCTTCACGCACGGACGCTTCCTTATTCACGAAGAAATCCAGCATAAATCTTTAGTAAAAAGGTACATAATCATTTTCTCTAATTAAGAAATGATTGGCATGATTGTTCCTAATTTTGATTACTGGTATCACTTTCGTACCAGCATGGATTTAATATTTTAATCTACACTTATCTTCTTTAAGAGTTTTGATCAGATTATTCTGATCACGGGGATCTCAACCTCCAACTCGTTTTATCCAGAGTTGAAGATAACCATAGTAAAATTTAAAATTCTTATCTTATCCGATCATCAGTAATCCCATCTATCCATCCAACAGATACAACCTCATCAGTGAAGATAAGCAGGTTTCGCGATAGTCAAATTTGATATGCTGTATCGGCCTAGATAGCGCCCTGCTATCGGCTTCTCCTCAAATGTCGCTCAGAAGAGTAGTCCTTCGAGAGCCATCAGAACCCTCCCTAGGGTGTAATGATCATCAGCCAGATCTGTCTCACTCTAGAGCAACTAAAAATGGCATGATCAGTGGTCTCCTCCTTCTGTCCACATAATGGGCATGTAGCCTAAATGGGCATTCCCCTTCCAGCAAGCAAAGAACAAGTGGGAAGGAAATCCCATGCAAGCTTCCAGATAAAGAACTGGGTCCTGGGATGGATAGAAAGCCTCCAAATCTATGTTGCATCCAACATACGCTGCGGCTGTAGCCTATAAATCTTCGTCAGATCCTTGGTAGGCGCACTAGAGAGACATGATCCCTTCCATAATCTGGTATCAATGAGTGCCCTGGTATGAGTGGAATAGAAAGAACCCTATGAGGTAACTCCACCCTAAAGAATCGAGACACTATGGGAATGTGCCAGGAAGTGTGATCCTAAGAGACCAACTCTGTGAATCTGATGCTGCTGGGAACATCCCTGCTAATAAAGGTAGGCCAGAGAGAGAGGGAGCTTAGTAATCCACGTATCCTAAATAACATCTACTGAGGATCTATCACCAATCATCCATGAGATGTTATTCAAGATCATCGGTGCGTGTCGGTAGACCTCCTTCCAAAAAGATGAGTATCCAGGGAAAAACTGAAAATCTAAGGAGGGAGTCCAAGCCCCATAACGAGCCCACATAAAAGAGCTCAAGAGCAATGCGGATCCAAAAGAAACCGCGAGGCGTGCCTAGCAATCAGTGCCTCTGTTCTGACTATCAAAGACTAGATTCCCAGGCCACCTTCAGAGATAGGCAAGCAAATAGTGTCCCATGCCAGCAGATGAATACCATGGTTGTCCTGCATGGAGGCCCAAAAAAAGTCTCTAAAGCATCTCTCTATCCTCCTCAGATAAGTCCTCGGGACATCAGCATTAGATAGAAGATAAAGAGGAAGAGAGGTGAGGACCGAGCGTAGAAGGGTAATACTTGCCATCATAGATAATCCCATGACCTGCTAGCCATCAATCCGATCATGAACCCATTGCTCTAAGTCAATGTAATCTCTACATCACGGCTTGTCTATCCATGATAGGGATTTCCAGATAAACTAGCCGGTCAGTCTTAGTAGTAATGCCCATGATTTGGAGGATGGCCTCCCTCATAATAGCAGTCGTCTTTGGACTAAAATAGATCGTGGACTTAAGAAGATTAACTCTCTAACCAGATGCCTGACAATAGAGCTGAATAATGGAAGCAAAGGTCATCGCGTTATGGATAGTGGCCTGACCTAATAAAATGCAATCATCTGCAAACAAAAGATGAGAGACCGAGGAGCCCTGGGGAGCCTCCATAAAAGGGACAACGCGACAATTAACCTATGCCTGAGTGAATGCACACGAAAGGTCATCAGCAACAAGAATGAATAGAAAAGGAGATAGGGAGCATCCCTGACGCAACCCAATAGCAGAATGAAAGAAATTCGTCTGACTACCGTTAATGATAAGAGAAAAAAATGATCTATGAATGCAGGCCATGATCCAGTCAATGAGAAGGCCGTTAAACCCAAATTTGTGAAGAGTGCGGTACAAAAAATCTTAGCTCACCCTATTGTAAGCTCGCTCCATGTCTAGTTTGAGAGCCATGAGATAGTGTCGGGTAGTAGATTTATGAAGGTCATGCATAAATTCCTGAGCTATAGGGATATTATTAGTAATACAATGACCTCTAATAAAGGCACCCTGCTCGACAGAAATGAGGTAATGTATCACATTCTGCAAGCGGGTGACTAGAATGCACGCACAGACCTTATACATGGTAGTGCAAAGGCTGATGGACCAAAAGTGCTAAGGGGTAGAAGCATCAGAGCGCTTAGGTATAAGAGTGATGAAAATCCGATTCCAGTCAGTAAGAATGGATTTGGTATGAAAGACACTCTAGATAGCATTCACAACATCCTCGCACATTATAGTCTAGTAATGGCAAAAGAAAAAAGGCGGAAACCCATCGGGCCCAGGGGCATTGTCAGGCCCAAGATCCCAAACAGCCTTTCGAATCTCATCCACTGAAATCGGCATGATAAGAAGGTCATTCTCTTCTACTGAGACCTTCTTAGCCGTCGGTACTAGATGGACAGGAAACCAATCACCAGTACACTCCGACCATCTAGACTGGAAGAAATGAAGAAGCTGATCCCTTATGATGTTAGCATCCTCCTGGTAGTGCCCCACCTCATCAGCAAGTCGGCAGATCCTATTAGGATCTGTTGACCCATTTGTTGATTTTGATGATTAACAAAAGCCATGAGTATATTCCTTATGATACTAATGAAATTGATAAGTGTTTCAAGAATTTAGAAATGTTAAATATTCAAATTTTGTATAAAAATAGGCTTGAATCAGATTTTAATGGTACATATCAAAGTTCAGAGTTTAGAGCCGACACCCAGAGTCATTAGAGTCGACTCCAAAGCGTATCGGAATTGTTTGATACTTTCGGCATAGTTTAGAGTCGACACCCAGAAAATTAGAGCCGACTATAACCTGAGAACAGAGACTACATTTTTCGGAATATTGTTAGAGCCGACACCCAGGAAATTAGAGCCGACTCTAGCTCACGATGTATCGACTCCACAGAATTCTAGAGCCGACTCCACGATGAACTTTTTCTTACTATTTTTGAAACCCGACTTAGAGCCGATACCTTAAAAATTGTAGCCGACTCCAACCTGTCAGAGTCGATTTTTAGATTTGTCAGAATCAGCTCCAATGGTCATATTTCTTCACATACTCTTCAACGGCTCTATTCTTTTGCGTGTTAAACTAATCCAAGTACTCTCAATGGCTAGTTTGCATCAAAAACATGGATTAAGAAATTATAAAAAGTGGATTCCGATCATTCAAAAATAAGAGAAAAACAAGAGAAGAAAAGAGATAAATTTCAAAGAGGAAAATCTGTGTCAAAGCCTATCTATTGAAAAGTGATAGAGGAGAAATCCAAAAGCCTTCCAAGATCAAATCCAAAGGATTTCAATCGATTTGAAGAAGAAAAGCTAAAGCCCTAGTTCTTCAACCTTCTCTTCACCGAGCTTCATTCAAGTGCCTAAGTTCAAGCTTTGAAAGATTATTCAGAAGAGAAGAGGAAAAGAAGAAAAGCTCAACATCAAATTGCTTCAAATCAGGCTTTTCTATTCTCATTTTACTCATATTGTTTATTTGCTCATTTGAGAAGCTTTTAAATTATTGTAAACATCTATTTGAGTTGGTTGTTTTCTGATTCAATCAGGGGGATTGAATCAGTTGAGGTAGTTGACCTCGGGCAAGCTAAGATTAGCTTGTGTTAGGTTGTGTGCTGTTGAACCTGTGAAAACTGGCTAGGTTCGTTGTGATCCCGTTGTAAAACAACAAGTTCAGGTTATGATCTTGCAAAACAACTCAGCTGTAATCAGGGTGATTATAGTGTGGACCCAAGAGTTGCTTTGGAGTGGATGTAGGTGTAGCTAACACCGAACCACTATAAACCCTTTATGTTTGCCATGCTTATCTCTCTCTCTCTCTTTTATATTGTGCTCAGCATTCATAGCATCACTTCACTTGTGCACATTCTTCTTGTGGAATTAGTTTTAATTGTAAAATTTTTAAAGAACCCAATTCACCCCTCCCCCTCTTGGGTTGTCTTCTGGGCCAACAGTTGGTTTCAGAGCTAGTGCTCATTTCGGCTTGATCTAATAATCAAGAGCTAAAGATCCAAATGGCAGCTCAAGCTGATTCTTCTTTCTTTGAGGGACAATCCACAAACCGACCACCTTTGTTTAGTAGCACAAACTATTCATATTGGAAATCTAGAATGAGGATTTTTATTCAAGCTTTATACTATGAGTTATGGAGTGTCATTATCAATGGTCCTAGCAGTCCCACACACTTAGTAGATGGATCCATTGTTCCTAAGCCCAAAAGGGATTGGAATGAAAATAATAGGAAAATGGCTCAGCTCAATGCCAAGGCCATGAATGTCCTATACTGTTCTTTGGATGCAAATGAATTTAATAAAATATCCACTTGCATCTTAGCCAAATAAATATGAGATAGGTTGGAAGTTACTTATGAGGGTACCAACCAAGTTAAAGAATCTAAAATTAACATTTTGGTGCACAAATATGAACTTTTCAGCATGGATCAAAATGAATCAATTACATGCATGTATACTAGATTTACTGATATAGTAAATGGATTGAAAAGTCTTGGTAAGACCTATACTAACTCTGAATTGGTACGAAAAATTCTTAGGTCTCTTCCAAGAACATGGAAAGCCAAAGTGATAGCTATCCAAGAAGCCAAAGATCTGAATATCCTACCTTTGGAGGAGGTACTTGGAGCGCTTATGACCCATGAGCTTACAATGAAGCAACATCAAGAAGAGATGTGAAAAAGAAAAAAATAGTTGCACTCAAAGCTGTAGAAAATAAAAAGAGCAGCAGCGAAGAAGATGAAGAAGATGATGAGACTGCTTTCCTTGCAAAGAAATTCAAAAAATTTATACAAAGAAGGAGACCTTCTACAAGAGAAAACCTGGTATTAAAATGGAAGGTGAAAAAGAAAAGGACAAGGATAAGGAAAAAGAACCCTTGATCTGTTATGAATGCAAAAAACCAGGACATTTCAGATCCGAATGTCCTTAACTTAAGAAGGGATACAAAAAGAAGAAGAAGGTGTATGTTGCAACTTGGAGCGACAGCGAGGAATCTTCATCCGAAGATGATCAACAAGAGGTTGCCAACATATGCTTCATGGCAAATAATGAAAATGAGGTAAATTCTGAAACCCCCAATGATGATTTTACTTTTGATGAACTATATGATGCTTTTAATGAATTGATTAGTGATTTCAAGATTTTAAGAACCAAAAACAAAACTTTAAAAACTAAAAACTTAGATCTTCTTTAAAAAAAAATGAACTTGTTCTTGAGATTGAAAACTTAAAATCTGAAAAGGAAGATATACTAAAGGAAAAAGAATCAATTTCTACTAAAAACCTTAATTTAAAGAAAAAAAATTAAGAAATACAAGAATATTGTTGATAGATTTATAAATATCTCAGAAAAGCTTAATCTACTTTTGAACAATCAAAGGACTGTTTTTGACAAAGCTAGTTTAGGATATAGATCACATATGAAACAAAAATTTGTTAACAATTTCTTTATAAAGAAACCAATCAAAAATGATATTTTCTGTTACCATTGTAGCAAAAAAGGACATAAATCTTATGAATGCAACTACAAATGTTTCATAAGAACTCAAATCATAAAGGTAAGAAAATATTGGTTCCAAAAGGAACTATGTTTATTGCTACTAACCATGAAGGATCCAAGAAGGCTTGGGTACCTAAACAAAAGATATGATTACCTTGCAGGAGTGTCTTGCGGCCAAAGAATCAAAATGAAAATGGTATCTTGATAGCGGCTACTTAAGACATATGACTGGTGATAAAGAGCAATTCATCACCTTTGAAGCTAAAAGAGAAGGAGTTGTAACTTTTGGAGATAATGGCAAAGGCCAAATCATGGGCTTTAGTAAAATTCAAATCACTCCATCCACTTTTATTGAAAATGTCTTATATGTAGATGGATTAAAGCATAATTTAATTAGCATTAGCCAACTTTGTGATAAAGGTTTTAAAGTTTCCTTTGAAGCTTCTATCTGCACTGTATCAAATCCCATTGACAATAGTATTATATTTATTGGAAATAGAAATGACAATATATACTTAATTGATTTGGACAATTGTCTACTTGTAACCATTGCCTAATTGCTGATAATGTTAAGGTAAATGAGATTGGATGGCTATGGCATCGCAGACTAGGTCATGCAAGCACACACTTAATTTCAAAATTGCTTAGAATGGATTTAGTTAAAGGACTTCCAAAATTAGATTTTGAAAACAATAGAATTTGTGATGCATGTCAATTTGGAAAACAAACTAGGAATTCTTTCAAATCTAAAAATATTGTTTCCACCATTAGGCCACTTGAGCTACTACACATGAACCTTTTTGGACCAACTAGAACCACTAGTTTAGGAGGAAAGAAATATGGTCTTGTGATAGTAGATGATTACTCTAGATTCACTTGGGTATTGTTTTTAGCTCACAATGATGAGACTTTCTCGATAATTTTAAAATTTTTAAGAAAGTCACAGATGAGAAAAACATCACCATAGTGTCTCTTATAAGTGATCATGGAACTGAATTTGAAAATCATTTATTTAAAATTTTTGTGTTAAAAATAGCATTCATCATAACTTCTCAGCACCTAGAACACCTCAACAAAATGGAGTTGTAGAAAGAAAAAATAGAACTCTAAAAGACATAGCCCGTACCATGCTATATGAAAGCAACTCCCAAAATATTTTTAGGCGAAGCTATTAACACAGCATGTTACATCCTAAATAGAGCCTTAATTAGACCAATCCTTAAGAAAACTCTCTATGAATTATGACATAATAGAAAACCCAACATTAGTTATTTTCATGCATTTGGTTGTCGATGTCTCATTCATAATAATGGTAAAGACAATCTTGAAAAGTTTGACGTAAAATCAGATGAAGGTATATTCTTAGGATATTCCACTTCTAGCAAAGCTTATAGAGTATTTAATAAGAAATATCTGATTGTAGAAGAGTCAATTCATGTAGTGTTTGATGAATCTTTAGCATCAAGTTTTGAAAAGATAGATGATGAGGAAGATACAAATTTGCTTGAAAGAAATCTTGAGAGATTGAATATTGATGTATCTTCATATCATGAACCTGAAGCTAAGGATGATGACTCACCTAAGGATGATAGTATTGATACTACTCGTAATGATGTAGATCTACCTAGAGATTGGAGATATGCTTATGGTCATCCAAAGGACTTAATCATAGGCGATCCATCTTAAGGTGTAAGAACTAGATCATCAATGAGAAATATCAATAACCATCTTGCATTTGTATCTCATATAGAACCCAAGACTATTGAGGAAGCCAAAAAGATAGTAGTTAGATGTTAGCTATGCAAGAGAAATTAAATCAATTTACTAGAAATAAAGTATGGACCCTAGTTGATAAACCCAAAGGTCATCCTGTTATAGGATCCAAATGGGTATTTAGAAATAAATTAGATGAAAATGGCATTGTTATTAGAAATAAGGCTAGATTAGTTGCAAAAGGATATAATCAGGAGGAAGGAATTAATTTTGATGAAACCTTTGCACCTGTTGCTAGATTAGAGGCCATTAGGTTGTTAATTGCATTTGCATGTTATATGAACATTAATTTATTTCAAATAAATGTAAAAAGTATATTTTAAATGGTTTTATAAATGAGGAAGTTTTTGTTGAACAACTACCTGGTTTTGAAGAACATAATTTTCAAATCATGTTTTTAAACTACACAAAGCACTTTATGGTTTAAAACAAGCACCTAGAGCTTGGTATGATAGATTAAGTAAATTTCTAATTGAAAATAATTTTTTTAGAGAAAATATTGATAAAACCCTATTTTTGAAAAGAAAAGATAAAGACTTATTGGTAGTACAAATCTATGTAGATGATATAGTATTCGGTGCTACTAACAATCTTCTTTGTCAAGATTTTGCAAAGTTAATGCAGAGAATTTGAGATGAGCATGATGGAAGAACTTAACTTCTTTCTTGGACTTCAAATCAAGCAAGAAAGAGGGGATTTTCATCAACCAAACAAAGTACACTAAAGAAATTCTTAAAAAGTTTAGAATGGAATCAGTTAAACCTCTTGAAACACCTATGAGTCCTTCATGCAAACTCGATAAAGATGAAGATGGTAAGTAAATAGATCAAAAATACTATAGATGTATGATTGGTTCTCTACTTTATTTAACAGCTAGTAGACCTGATATTATGTTTGTTGTATGCTTATGTGCTAATATCAGTCTGAACCTAAAGAATCTCACTTAATTGCTGTAAAAAGAATTCTCAGATATCTAAATGGAACTAAAAATGTAGGATTATGGTACTCTAGAGATTCAATATTAAATTTGATTGCATATTCTGATTCAGATTTTGCTGGTTGTAAATTAGATAGAAAGAGTACAAGTGGTGCATGCCAATTCTTAGGCAGTAACTTAATCTCTTGGTTTAGCAAAAAGCAAAATTCATTGCATTATCAACTGCTGAAGCTGAATATATTGCAGCTGAAAGTTGTTGTGCTCAAATTCTTTGGATTAAGTGACAACTTGAAGATTATGGTATAACACTTGATAAAACTCCAATTAGATATGATATCACTAGTACAATAAATTTGACAAAAAATCCTATTCAATACTCAAGAACTAAACACATAGAAATAAGACACCATTTCATTAGAGAACAGGTAGCTAATAATGATGTTTGTCTTGATTATGTATGTACTGATGAATAATTAACTGACATATTTACAAAACCCTTAAGTGAAGAAGATTTTGTTATCTTAGAGGAGAATTAGGAGTCTGTGATCCATCAGAATGATTTTAAATCTCCTAGGAATAACTATCTAGAATTCAATCATTTTTTTTGATTCTAAGGAAAATTTATCTAGATATTTGAACCTCTTGATTTACCACATTCTAAGGAAGATTTATCCAAAATTTGATGATTTTTTTTGACAAGTTTCAGATTCTTTGAAACTTTCATTTTTCACTGAAACTGTCTTGGAGCCGACACCACTGATGTTGGAGTCGACTCTAATTTTATGTGCTCTCTGTCCGTGTTTTTGGAGCCGACACCTGCTATTGCGGAGCCGACTCTATTTCGAGCACTGACTGTGTTAGTGATTTAGAGTCAACACCTCGCTTTGCAGGAGCCGACACCATGTGGTCCCGTTTTGACTTTTCTAGGATAGAGTCGATACCTTTTCATTTCTACTCGACTCCAATCCATTCCAAATCCTTCTCCATTTGTTCCAAAACCTAGAATCCTTCAAATTCATCCTCTTTTGACATCTAATGGCACCCAAACGCCATGCATTAGCCATTGGAGTGATCGTGACGATCGGAAGGAGGACCGCTAGGCGTCCAGTGAGACAACCTTCACCGAGTTCATCTTCCACCTCTTCATCCTCAACTCCAAGTCTGATTCCCACTCCACCTTCACCTCAAATCGATCTCCTTGCCGGAAAAGCCATCACCATAGGAAGGAAGGTCGATTTCAGTTTATTTGATTCAGAAGGGTTCACATTAGGGAAGCAACTCAAGGATATGGGTTGGAAAAATGTATGTTCTTTAGATGTCCCTACCTACCCAGGATTAGTGAAAGATTTTTATCACAATTTGACCAAAGGAGATGGAGGAATAATTAGCTATGTTAGGGGAACAAGGATTCACCTAACTTCGAAAATCTTAAAAAATTTATTAAAAATTTCGGTTATTGGTATGATAGCTAATTCTCATAGTGAAAGAGGAGAAGCTTTATCTAGAATTCTTAGAAAGGACATGATAGATTTTGAAGAAATCAGGGCAAACCAATTACCCTTGGAATTGAGACTGTTACACAATATTTGCAGTAGGATTTTATTTCCTAAAACTGGAAGATTTGAGTATATGTCTGAAAGAGACATTGTAGTTATAGATTGTGTTGTTACTGATCAGCCCATAAATTTAGTCGGTATGATGATTGGTTATATGGCTGAGGCAAGTTGCAAGAGGAGATTAACCTTGCCCTATGGAATGATATTGACTTTGGCCTTTCAAAGTCAAGGAGTAAACATTTTGGATAATGAGCCTATGAAGAAACTAAGGCATACGGATTACTACAACAGTGCTACTCTACACCGTATGGGATTTATGAAAGTTAATGGGTAATGGGAAAGGAAAGGCATGTAGATGAAAGGGCAGCTGATGTTGAGACTGCAGTCCCTGGTCCCTCAGAGGCAGGACCATCTGTGAGGCACTCATCACCCGGACCGAGTAGTTTAGCACCCCAGCAGCACCAGCACCTACAACCTTTGTCCAAGTTTCTTCTAACTTTTCTGAGAGGCAGATTGAACAGCTTAAGGCTTTATTAATTGATCATGAAGTCAGAATTAAGAATGATGTAGAAAATCAACTTTTGGGGATAAGGCAACTGTACTATTTTTGGAGGAAAAAGTTAGTGAGATTGAGTCATCACTTAATATATCCTCAGATACCTTGAAGATAGACTTAAAGCTAATATTTGATAAAATCAAGGACATTGGAGGTGACTCAAACACTTATTCTAGATGTAATGCTGAACTTCAAGACAAAGTGACATCTGCTGCTTCATTAGTTAAGAAAATGCTGAATGACTTTATGAAGATTCAAGAAAAAGGAATGGGGCAGATCTTAGAAGAACTTAAGAAGATTTGAGATGATCCATTTCCCAAGCCAAGCCAATTCAACTCTACTCCAATCCAGTCAAATTCAATCTTTCTCAAGTTTTCTTTAGATTTCTAGTTTAACATATGGAAACTAGTTTGTAACTAGGGCAAATGATATCATTTTGATGTAATGATGTATCTTGTAGTAACTATCTTGTCTTGACTTGTTTGACAATTTGTACTCAATGAATATTATATGAAATCAATCTTGATACTTGTATTTTGAATTTTGAGTTATTCAATTCTTGCATTGATGTTGATTTAAGGAATATCTATCCTCTTCTTAACCTTTTTGTTGATAACAAAAAAAGGGAGAAAGAGTGTATGTATATGCATGGAACTTAAATGGAACTCAAATGGACTTAAAATTCATGCATGGGGAGAAAGAGTGTATGTATATGCATGAAACTTAAATGAACTTAGAATAGTTATTTGTATGCACATACACAGGGGGAGCTTAATTATGAGCTTAATTAAGTTGCTAATTATTACTAAAATTTCTTTTGAAGATTCTATTTGCATGTTACATAAGGTAATTATTTGAATTACATTTGGTTAAAGCTCTTAAAATTCATGCATAACTATGAATTTACTTATTTTTGATAATTATGCATTAATTGATTATGCATATACTCAATGTTTTTCATCATAAAAAAGGGGGAGATTGTTGACCCATTTGTTGATTTTGATGATTAACAAAAGCCATGAGTATCTTCCTTATAATACTAATGAAATTGACAAGTGTTTCAAGAATTTAGAAATGTTAAATATTCAAATTTTGTATAAAAATAGCTTGAATCAGATTTTAATGGTACATATCAAAGTTCAGAGTTTAGAACCGACACTAGAGTCATTAGAGTCGACTCCAGAGCGTATCGAAACTGTTTGATACTTTCAGCACGGTTTAAAGTCGACACTCAGAAAATTAGAGCGACTCTAACCTGAGATATAGTGAACTATTTTTTTGCTTCGGAATTTAGAGTCGATACCTGCAGAATTAGACCCACTCTTACCTGAGAACAGAGACTACATTTTTTGGAACACTGTTAGAGCCGACACCCAGGAAATTAGAGCCAACTCCAGCTTGCGATATATCGACTCCACAGAATTCCAGAGCGGACTCCATGATAAACTTTTTCTTACTATTTTTGGAAACCCGACTTAGAGCCGACACCTTAAAAAATTGGAGCCGACTCCAACCTGTCAGAGTCAATTTTCAGATTTGTCAGAATCAGTTCCAATGGTCATATTTCTTCACCTACTCTTCAACGGCTCTATTCCTTTGCATGTTGAACTAATCCAAGTACTCTCAATGGCTAGTTTGCATCAAAAACATGGATTAAGAGAAATTATAAAAAGGGGATTCCAACCATTCAAAAATAAGAGAAAAATAAGAGAAGAAAAGAGAGAAATTTCAAAGAGAAAATCTCTGTGTCAAAGCCTATCCATTGAAAAGTGACAGAGGAGATATCCAAAAGCTTTCCAAGATCAAATCCAAAGAATTTCCATCGATTTGAAGAAGAAAAGCTAGAGCCCTAGTTCTTCAACCTTCTCTTCACCGAGCTTCATTCAAGTGCCTAAGTTCAAGCTTTAAAGATTATTCAGAAGAGAAAGGAAAAGAAGAAAAGCTCAACATCAAATTGTTTCAAATCAGGCTTTTTTATTCTTATTTTACTCATATTGTTTATTTGCTCATTTGAGAAGCTTTTAAATTGCTGTAAACATCTATTTGAGTTGGTTGTTTTCTGATTCAATCAGGGGGATTGAATCAGTTGAGGTAGTTGACCTCGGGCAAGCTAAGATTAGCTTGTGTTAGGTTATGTGCTGGTGAACCTGTGAAAACCGGCTGGGTTCATTGTGATCCGTTGTAAAACAACAAGTTCGGGTTATGATCTTGCAAAAAACTTAGCTGTAATCAGGGTGATTATAGTGTGGACTCAAGAGTTGCTTGGGAGTGGATGTAGGTGTAGCTAACACCGAATCACTATAAACCCTTTGTGTTTGTCATGCTTATCTATCTCTTTTTATATTGTGCTCAGCATTCATAGCATCACTTCACTTGTGCACATTCTTCTTGTGAAATTAGTTTTAATTGTAAAATTTTTAAAGAACCCAATTCACCCCCCCCTCTTGAGTTACCATCTGGCGAATAGGATCCTATTAGCAGCTTGATGCTTTAGGATGGCCTGGTTGAAAAATCTATTGTTACGATCCCCATATCTGATCCACTGCACCCGAGACCTTTGCCTCCAAAAAGTTTGCTGCTGCTGTAGGAGAGAGTGATGAAGAGCTAGCTTAGCTTGGTGTTTCAGGATGGCCTAATGTTACTTAGCTCTACTAGTTTTAGACTTCATTATCTTTTGTTATAACCTTAAAAAAGGTTAATCGATACTTTATAATAGATATATTCTATTATCATCCAGTAATTTCAAATAAAATTTAAAGTTTTCTTCAACAACTTGTTTAAAATAATACTTTGCTTGCTATGGTGGAAGACTAATTCAACAGGAAGTAATTAATGTGAAGTTAGAATCTTCGAGAGATGACGAAAGTATTTTTTCAAGAAGTTGGTATTAGGTTAATAGTAATCTCCTTTTATATAAATTTATTTGCATTAAACTATTTTATTAAAACAATAAAATTATATATATTATTTATAAAATAATCAATACATATTATAAATTATTATCAAAAGTTACTAAAGGATCAATACACAAAACAAGGCACATATATCTTGGTAAAATAAGGAGCAATTTGCACATAATTATATAAAAATATATACATACATCATAGATACATATTTGTGTATGTATTGCACCGTTTATATTAATTCTATTTTTACTCAAATATATCCAATATCGTTATTTAAATATACACATATATTAACAAGCACATACAAATACACACGCGCATGTACGTACGTATATACATATACATACACATACATACTTATACTTATATACATGTATGTATACATACATACATAAATATTTATATATAAATGAATGCATGCAAGAATATATATAATAAGAATATATATATATAATATAAATATTTATGCATTTATCTTTATATCATGCATGTATTTATATATTATGACATATACGTGCATGTATTTATATAGTCATATAATAAAATCATAATTTTAAAAATATTTAATAATAAAAATAAAAGAAACAAATACAATATATAAATATACATATGAATATAATAAAATTTCATTTATTCTTACTAAAAAAATTATGATGCACATGTATAACTAATAATAAAATAATTACGATAGAACACAACTTACGTTATATATGTACAACTATTCAGCAACTTTTTTTAAATTTTGGCTATTATGATAAGTTATAATCAAGAAACTATATAAATTATATGTTTAGATTATTTTAAAATATTTTAACATAATTTTATATTTTGTGATTTTGTATGTATATTGCAATGCATTTTCTAATATTTCATATAACGAAACACATATGAATTGATTTTATGTAGCTAACTTTTTTTTTCTCTCTTTTTGATATATGTGGCCATTGAAGACCTCAACTGATGCGGATAAATCACCGGTGATGAGCGCCGGGCATGCTGAGATCTATTGTGGGCCTTCAAATAGGGTGGAGAGGTCGTCTTCCTTCTTCGGAACCCTGCAAGAAGTTCCTGGCCGGTATTCCCGCGAGGACCCTCCGATGCTCAAGTTAGTAAACTTGTCGCTCAGTAGTGTAGTAGAGAGAGAGATCGAGAGCCCTCTTTTTTCTGTTGAGCTCGGGGTCCTTTTATACATGTCTGGGAGGTTCCTTTCTTTTCGTCCTCTTTCGAACCGTCGAATCTTCCTCGTTAGGATAAGCTTCTTTGAACGGCAAGTGGTTAAGCCGTTGCTGGATGGGGGCCGCTTGTGGTGGTAACTGCCGGGTGTGCTAGCACTTGCCCGTGATTTCGGTAAGTGAGGTATATGGTAACAGATCTCGAATCTCGGGATCTGTTACCTGAGGCGGGTCATTGTGTATGCAGGAAAGGCACCAAGTTAGGGCTGGAGCCAAAGGCCGAAGCCGTCGCTGGAGGCCGGAGCCAAAGGCCGGAGCTGTCGCTGGAGGCCAGAGCCAAAGGCCGGAGCCGTCGCTGGAGGCCGGAGCCGAAGGGCGGAGCCAAAGGCCGGAGCCATCGCTGGAGGCCGGAGCCAAAGGCCGAAGCCATCGCTGGAGGCCAGAGCCAAAGGCCGTAGCTAAAGGCCGGAGCCAAAGGCCGGAGCCATCGCTGGAGGCCGGAGACAAAGGCGGAGCCATCGCTGGAGGCCGGAGCCAAAGGCCGGAGCCATCGCTAGAGGCCGAAGCTAAAGGCCGGAGCCAAAGGCCGGAGCTATCGCTGGAGGCTGGAGCCAAAGGCTGGAGCTGTCGCTGGAGGCCGGAGCCAAAGGCCGAAGCCGTCGCTGGAGGCCGGGGCCAAAGGCCGGAGCTGGAGGCCGAAGCCAATATTCCCTTTCTGGGATTAGCTGTCACATCATTATTTTTGAAAATCGCGCAAAAGGTTATAACACCACCCAGAGGAGAGGGTCAACCGTATCAATGCCCTCCTGCCCTTGAGATGAGTGAACGCATAATCACCAGCGAAAGGGGTGTTAATATCCACTGGGCGGCTGACTTTCGCGCTATCATTTCGTCTGTTTGGGCTGTTGGGATTGGAGAAGATTTTCCTCGAGTAATGAGTTGTAAAAAGGTGAGCGTCATCATTGCGGTAAGGCCACCGCCATCTTTCTATTGGTGGAGCTTTTCATGTTTTTCGCACCGGTAGGCCGCTGAAGCGGCTTCCATTTGAAGGTAGATACATGGCCAGACCGGACGGCCACGGGATGATTTGAAATGGGGCTATAAAAAGAAAAGATCATCCTTATCTTCCCATTCCCCCTTCTCTTACGTTACAGCTTCCTCCCCTGAGTTTGCCAGCGTCCATCTGCCTCCCATGTCTATTCTCTCCCCTATGCTCCTTCAAGCTTTCCAGGTTAGTTTCCATGGCTTCCTTGCCCTCTTGTTCTATTTCCGATTCCAGGGGTCGTTCCTCCACTCCTTCTCAACCTTCTGCTTCCTTACCAAGCCAATGGTCCACCCCATCCTCTAACCACTCCTCGTCGGAGCGGCGGCCGGTCAGATGCCCCACAGCCGGGAGCCATCTGACCGTCGGACGGACCTCCACACGGAGCCGTCTGACAGCTGCTGATACTTCCGACGCTGTCAAGGAGTCCCCCGAGGGGACTACTTCCACTATGTCTGCTCAAGACATAGTAAACCTAAGGGCCAAGTATAGTTTTCCACCAAACCTACGTCTATCCTATCCCGCTCCTAATGACAGGGTAACTTCTTCTCGTCCTGAAGAGTTGCCTTGTACGGAGCCTTCTTTAAGGCAGGACTTCGATTGCCTATCCACCCTTTCATCCTTAACCTTCTGGATCGATATTCCTTAACACCTTCCCAACTAGTTCCTAATTCGATCCGAACCATCGTTGGCTTTCTGGTTCTCTGTCACCTTCAAGGCATAGAGGCCAGTATCTCCTTATTCCGCAATTTCTATACCCTTCGCAAACAGTCAGGTTGGTGGTCCTTTACTCCTAGACCTACTAGGATCCTTAAATTGTACCTTCCTACCTCTGTTAAAGGGTGGAAGGATAAGTTCTTTTTTGCTGATATCGAAGGGGTGAAGGGAAGCTGGGGGACACCCAACATCGACACCAATAGGGATTCCTCTATCCTTCCAAGGGATCGAATGGCATTCAGGCAGCTTCTAACTACTGATGTCCCTCGATGCAATAAGCTTCTGGTTGATGAGAACCTTCGTCTCGCCGGCCTAGTCCCTTCTGGGTGAGCACTTGATTACTCACCTTTTTCCTTCTTTCTTCCCCTCCCTTTTTTTTTACTCATCTCCTGTTTTTATAGGGATGACACCATCGCTGCACGAGCTCAGACAGCGGTTACCAAGAAGAGGAAGGCAACGAGGAATGAGCCCCTCGCTGAAAGGAGGGCCGTCGCCAAAATTCCAAGGAGGGCCGACGCTGGAGGGGCCAGAGTTGTGAAGCCCCTGCGCGCTAAGGTTTTGAAGAAGGCCGACGCTGGAAGGGCCGACGCTGGGGGGATCGATGCTGAAAGGGCAAAGTTATGGATCCCCCGCGCGTGCGTGAGGCGGCCAGAGCCCAATCTGACGAGCCCACCAGGAAAGACACGGTAAGGGCCGAAGCCAGCGAGGAAGCTGGGCGGAGCCAAGGAGGAAAAGGATCACCTTCAGTTCCGGCTCCCTCCTGTCATTCTGCTCAATCCTTCCCCGGAGCAGGTCACAAAAGCACCATCACCCCCGCCCGAAGCCGTGGAGAAGGAGCCGGTCCTCACAACAATAAAGCCGACTCCAGCAGTTACCATGCCCCCCAAAGGGGCAAAAACCGAAGCGCCTCCACCATTCAAGGGGCTGGAGGCAGCAGAGTCGGAGGCGGAATCCTCCCCCGCGGCACCCGTGTCAGTGGAAAGGAAGGGCGTCGACCCTTCCTTCCAATCACTTTTAGCGAACCACACCGCTGGGCCGAGCGGCGTTGGACGAAGCATCTGTGGTAGAGGTGCAGGAGTTTCTCCGGCATCAGGGGAGGGCCACCTTCTTCCGCGAGGCATCCGTGGCACACCTTTGGGTGAGTTTTGCCCTATTAACCTTTTCGCCTTTGTTTTTTTTGTTTTTTTTAACATTGATGCTCCGTCAGGCACTGAACTCTCTGATTGCCATGAGGGACCTTTGGACCCTGAGTGATGCTTCCCTTGA
Organism: Calamus simplicifolius; assembly: GCA_900491605.1. Taxonomy (NCBI): domain Eukaryota; kingdom Viridiplantae; phylum Streptophyta; class Magnoliopsida; order Arecales; family Arecaceae; genus Calamus; species Calamus simplicifolius. Next base: position 695,333 of record UESW01004564.1, on the reverse strand, counting down.
CCAGTCGCGGGAGGAAATGCTATCACTCCAGGCTAGGGCAAAAAAGGCAGAGATGGCCTTGGAGGATACCCGGGCCACTTTAAAGGGCGAAGTCGAAGCCATCCGGCTAAGAGCTGAGAAGGCCAAGTACGCGCTGGAAGTTGCCCAGCGTTAGGCGGCCAACGAGCTGGATAACGCTAGGCGGCCGAGGAGAAGCAAAGAATGGCCAAGGAGAGACTGGAGGCAGCAGAATCAGATATGTGCATTTTGAAGAAATGATTGCATTCCGCCTCCATTGAAATAGATGCAGCCAAGAGGTCGCCCGCCAGTCCGACGCCAAGATTGCCAACTTGGAGGCGTGGTGACCGAAGCCAAGAGGGAGGCCGCCGAGGCCGATAAAAAGGTCACGGAGGCCGAGCGGAAAACCTTCGAGGCGGAAAAAGAGCTGCAGAGGCCGTAGAGGATTTCAGGAAGTCTAAAGCCTTTATTAAGGAGTTAGCTGAATCGACGACATTCGCTTACGAGGCCGGCTTCCAGGACTACAAGGAAAAAATCCAGGAACTCTACGACCTCGAGGGGATTGAAGGGTTGGAGCCAGATGAAGTCCCTGAAGATGACGATCCAGCCCCAAAGGACCCTTAATTAATTTTTTTTATTATATGCTCCAAGTCTGACACAGATCAGCAATTTTGTAAACTTCTAGCCATCAATGAATATTTCAATTCTCAACACTTGTCTTTGGTCATGATTAGTTTTGCTTGTGTGAGTTATCGCATAGAATGGGACTGTGTGCGCCAACACGCTGTCCTTGAGTGCCGACGCAGGGCCAGGCCTAATTGCCGACGCGGAGCCGGTCTTACTTGCCGATGCGAAGTCGGTCTTTGATGCCGACACGGAGCCGGTCTTAATTGCCGATGCAGAACCGGTCTTAATTGCCGATGCGAAGTCGGTGTTTGGTGCTGATGTGGAGCCGGTCTTAATTGCCGACGCGGAGTTGATCTTTGGTGCCGACACGGAGCCGGTCTTAATTGCCGACACAGAGTCGGTCTTTGGTGCCGACGCGAGCCGGTCTTAATGGCCGACGCGGAGCCGGTCTTTGGTGCCAACGCGGAGCCGGTCTTAATTGCCGACGCAAAGTCGGTCTTTGGTGCCGACGCGAGCCGGTCTTGATTGCCGATGCGGAGTCGGTCTTAATTGCCGACGCAGAGTCGGTCTTTGGTGCCGACGCGAGCCGTCTTAATTGCCGATGTGGAGTCGGTCTTTGGTACCGATGCGAGCTGGTCTTAATGGCCAATGCGGAGCCGGTCTTTGTGCCGACGCAGAGCCGGTCTTAATTGCCGACGCGAAGTCGGTCTTTGGTGCCGACGCGGAGCCGTCTTGATTGCCGATGGGGAGCCGGTCTTAATTGCCGACGCGAAGTCGGTCTTTGGTGCAAAGCGTGATCACTCAAAAATAATGCAAACATTTTGAACAGCAATATGTTAAGTAGATTCAAATTAATGAAGTTAGCACATTACTGATAATACCGGCATAAATTGTCGGCGTTCCAAGTGCGAGGAAGCGGTTTCCCATCTAGCTCTTCAACTTTGTATGCCCCGTGATGAAGTACCTCCTGACACGGTATGGTCCTTCCCATTTCGGTGCCAGCTTGCCCCCTCCGTTGGCTTTGATACTTCAGCTCGTCGCAGAACGAGATCTCCAGGCGGAACGTCTTAGACCATACTCGAGCATTGTAGTATTTGGCTGCTCACTGACGAAAAGCTGCCATATGAAGTTGCGCATGGTCTCGCAATTCTTCTACTAAATCTAGATCGGCCCGCAGCTGATTTGAGTTGCTCTCTTCGTGGTATAACTCTGTCCGGGACTGGGAACCCCTATCTCCACCAGAATGACTGCCTCGGTCCCAAAGACCAGGCTGAAAGGAGTTTCCCGGTGGGGGCTCGCGGCGTCGTGTGGTATGCCCACACACTGGGGAGTTTCTCCACCCAACGCCCTTTGCAGCCATCTAGCCGGGCCCTGAGCCCTTGGAGGATGATGCGGTTGGTCACCTCGGCTGCGCCGTTGGTCTGGGGTGCCCCACAGAGGTGAATCGTTGATGGATGCCCAGGCCGATGCAGAATTCTGGAAGGCCGTGTTGTCAAACTGTCGACCGTTATCAGTAACGAGGGTGTGCGGCAGCCCGAACCGGCACAACAGACTTCCAGAAGAAAGACCTTACTTTGCCCTCGGTGATCTTAGCGAGAGCCTCCGCCTCGATCCACTTGGTGAAATGGTCAACTGCTACCACTAAGAACTTGCGTTGTCCGGAGGCTGGAGGGAATGGTCCCAGGATGTCCATGCCCCATTGGCGAAGGGCCAGGGTGCAGCCAGGGGGGTCAGCTGGGACGTCGGTTGGTGTTGAATGTTTGAATGGCGCTGGCAGCTGTCACACCTCTTAACAAGTTCGGACGCATCCTCCTTCATTGTCAGCCAGTAATATCCCTGCCGTAGGGCTTTGTATGCGAGAGCTTTGCCCCCAGATGGCTTCCACATATACCTTCATGTATCTCTCGTAGGATATAATCTGCTTCTGTGGGGCCAACACATCTGAGAACTGGGTATGAGAATGACATTCGATAGAGTTTTCCCTCCATTATGAAAAACTTTGGGGCCCGTCTTTTGAGTTTCTTGGCCTTGGCAGGGTCTCTGGGAGGGTACAATCGGTAAAGTACCGGACATAAGCTTCCATCCAGGAGGGCTCCTGCTCAACTGGTAGAGTTTCTCTTGTTATGTCAATACACGGGCTTCCAAGTGCTCTACATAAGCTCTTCCCAGCATCCCATCAGTTGAGGTGGCAAGATGGGATAAAGCGTCGGCTCTAGCATTTTTCCCTCGAGGGATGTAGCTAACGTTAAAGTAAGCTAAGAGAGAAGCTTGCGACTACACCATACTTAAATAGCGAGACATGATGGGATCCCTTGCTTCATATTCTCCTGCGATTTGGCCAGCGACCAGTTGGGAGTTAGTGAACGCCCTAAGGCGTTTTACCCCGAGCTCTCGGGCTAATCTTATCCCAGACAGCAGAGCTTCATATTCCACCTGATTATTGGTGGCTGGAAAGAGGAAGCGAGTGCGCACTCGGTTACAACTCCATCCGAGTTGGCCAGGATGAGGCCTGCTCCGCTCCCTTGAGAATTTGATGCCCCGTCTATATGAAGGACCCATTCATCATCACTGGTTCCGAGAGGCGAGGGGTTTGTAGAAGGTTCTGGGTTGCTCCTCTCCCCAGGTGCACTCGACCAAAAAATCCGCCAGGACTTGAGATTTCATGGCCGACCGAGGGCGAAAAGATAGATCGAATTCCCCCAACTTGAGTGCCCACCTTGCCAATCAGCCGAAGTATCTGGAGAGCGAGAATTGTCTTTAGAGGTTGGTCTGTGATCACCGCGATCGGGTGGGCTTGGAAGTATGGCCACAGGCGCTGGGCAGACACGATCAACGCGAAGATAATCTTCTCAATCTTCGAGTACCTGGTCTCCGCATCGTGGAGCACCTTGCTTGTGTAATACACTGGCTTTTGCATGCCGTTGGTGTCCACACGGACCAGCACAGAACTAACGGCTTCGGGAGAAGCCGCGAGGTATAGAAGGAGTTCTTCTCCACCTGTTGGCTTGGATAGTAGCGGCGGGGTAGATAAGAATTCCTTTAACCCCTCGAACGCCTTCTGACATTCTTTCGTCCATTCGAATCCATTGGCCTTGCGGAGCGCCTTGAAGAAAGGTAGGCATCTTTCAGCGGACTTGGACAGGAAACGACTCAAGGCGGCCACCCTTCCCGTCAGGCGCTGTATTTCCTTCTTGTTGGTGGGAGACCTCATGTCCAAGATGGCTTGAACTTTGTTCGGGTTTGCCTCGATCCCCCGTCGGGTCACCATGAAACCCAAGAACTTTCGGCTGTCACCCCAAACGCACACTTGCGTGGGTTCAGCCTCATCTGGTACCGACGAAGGTTGTCAAAAGTCTCCGTTAAGTCAGCGATATGGTCGGTGGCGTGGACACTTTTTGTCAGCATGTCATCCACGTACACCTCCATGTTGCGTCCTATCTGGTCTTCGAAGACTTTATTCATTAACCTTTGGTAGGTGGCTCCCACGTTTTTAGCCCAAATGGCATTACTTTGTAGCAGTACAGCCCTTCTCAGTTATGAAGGAGGTAGCTTCCTCATCCACCGGGTTCATCCTGATCTGGTTGTACCCAGAGAAAGCATCCATGAAGCTAAGGACCTCATGGCCGGATGTAGCGTCCACCAGTTGATCGATCCGAGGCAGGGGAAAGCTATCCTTGGGGCATGCTTTGTTGAGATCGGTGAAGTCCACGCACATCCTCCAGCTTCCATTAGTCTTACGGACCATCACCACGTTGGCCAACCATTCGGGTAATGAACTTCCCGAATATGGCCTGCAGCCATCAACTTGCGAACTTCCTCATCGATCGCTTTCTGTCTGTCCGGAGCGAAGCTCCTTTTCTTCTATCGGACCGGCCGACACCCCATCCTGAGGTTGAGCCGATGGGTGATCACCTCCTCAGGGACGCCTGGCATGTCTGAGGACAACCATGCAAAGACGTCGGCGTTGGTACGCAGGAAAGTGAGAAGTCGATCGCGTGCCTCCTCCGGAAGTAATGCCCCAACCTGGACGGTCCTTGCCAGATCATCCCCCAAGGGGAGGGTCAGGAGGTGCTCGGCTGGTTCTCCCCTTCTTCCCAGCTCTCGGGATCGAGTGGCTCAGAGGCTATGGCCGACGCCGCCTCCAGTGGACTAGGAGACAGGTGATAGCAAAGCGGTGGCGGGCTTTGCTCTCCTTTCATTTCTCCGACTCCTTTGTTGGTGGGGAATCTTACCAATAATCTCTTAGTGGAGATCACGTCATCTAGCAAATTCAATCCTGGTCTCCCCAATATAGCGTTATAAGCCAGCGGGACCCGGACCACTAGAAAATTTATGACCACCGTGCTTTGACACGGAGGGGTTCCAGCCATGACAGGGAGGGCAATCTCCCCTTCAATGCTCACGAGTCCCCAGTAAAGCCCATTAGAGGCGTGGCGATGGGTCGGAGGGAAGAATTCAACAGGTTCATCCGAACAAAAGCTTCGTAGCTCAAAACATCCACCGAACTCCCACTATCAACTAAAATTCTTTTTACAGGATGTTTGGCTATAGTCATGGACACAACGACGCTGTCTTCGTGCTTGTTAACTACCCCATTTAAATCCCTTCCAAAGAAAGGAATTACAGTGTCTATTCCCTCTCGCTATCTTTTTGAACCACCATCTGCCCCCCAGGAAATCATAGCTATGGTCTTCTCCGTAGGAGCATTGTCCACCGGTCTGAAGTGTCGGAGGCACCGATGGACCTGGAGTATGAAGGTTTCCCCTTCGAACGAATTTGCCCAAGTGACCCTGTTGGACAAGCTCCTCAATGGCCTTCTTCAGATGGCAGTAGTCCTCGGTGTCATGACCATAGTCTCGGTGGTACCGGCAGTAAAGTTCCTTGTTGTGGGGGGTCCTAGACTTCAAGGGGGTCGGACGCTTGAAATAAGGTTCCTCCTCGATTTCTAGTAGGATGTGAGATATCGGAGCCATGAGGGGAGTGAATTGCTCCTTAGGAATAAGCGTCTATGGTTGGCGATCTGGGCGGTGAGGAGGCTCAGGCTTCCGGCGTCGTGCTCCGCATGCTCAGTAGGCGGTGGTTTCTTGCTGGGGTTCTTGTCAGCTTCCCTCCTGGAAGAATCCGCCTCGTCAGCACGGATGTATTTCTGCGCCTGGCTCAGAAGCTCGCATAAGAACGAGGCTTCTTGTCTAGGGAATAGGCAAACCTAGAGGGACGAAGTCCTCGCTTTAATGCCAAAGTGGCTACAGAATCATTTAGGTTGTATACCTCCAATGCTGCCTCTTTGAACCGAGCGACAAAGTCCTTCAGGGTCTCGCCACTCCTCTGCTGGACAGCTAATAAGCTATCAGCCACTCGTAGATCTTCGGCACGCATCAAAGTGGGCCAGGAAAGATCGCTCAAGCTGTCGGAATGAATTGATGCTGCGCGCGGCAGCCGAGAATACCATGCACGTGCCGCCTTGCGAAGGGTGGCCGGAAAGGCGACACATATAAGGGAGTCCGTCGCTCCTGGACCTGCATGAGGACCTTGTAGCTCTCTAGGTGGTCCAGTGGGTCCGTCGTGCCATCGTACGGATCCAGCTGGGGAGACGAAACGGGGCGGGACTGGTTCCTCCATGATGCGCTTGGAAAGCGGAGGGCGGTGCTCATAGTCCGTCCCGTGAGGTCAGCGATCCGGCAGCTAAGCTCCTCCAACCGTCGATGATACTCATCGAGCCGTTGCTCGGCCCGACGGGTAGTCTTCCTGAGGGTGCTGTCTTTAGATGAGTCAAAAGAGGAAGCCGAAGAAGACCGCGGCGTAAGGAGCGCACCCGTCTGGATTCTCTCTCGTCCGACGTTGGTGGGAACGACCAGAATGATGGGAGGAGGACCGGCGTCGCTTTGAGGCCTCTCGGCGATGAGGCTCAGGAGGTGAGTGACGGGAGACCTCAGGTGGGGTCCCGCCTTGATGAGACTGAATTGTCCCCGCACCCCTTCACCAGCGGAAGGGGTTGAGGTGCAGCGGCAAAGCAGTGTTCCTGCAGTCCCGTACCATTGTCATCAGGTCCTGGACTTGGTGAGCCAGAACCTCAAGCCGGTCAGGCTGGCTCATTTGTGCAGGGGGCGAAACACGGAGGTTGGCCTCCGATTGCTCAGCCCGCGGAATGCGCTCCGCGGCCTGGCTGGTGGAAGCCTCCTGTGCTCGTGTTGTCACCATCGTCTTCCTTGCAGAATCGGTGGGGTCACGGAGAACTTTCGCCTTCCCGCTGCAGATGCCCCTTCCTGGTGCGCCAATCTGATGCGGACAAATCACCGGTGATGAGCGCCGGCATGCTGAGATCTATTGTGGGCCTCCAAATGGGGTGGAGAGGTCGTCTTCCTTCTTCGGAAACCTGCAAGAAGTCCCCGGCCGGTATTCCGGCGAGGACCCTCCGTCGCTCAAGTTAGTAAACTTGTCGCTCAGTAGTGTAGTAGAGAGAGAGATCGAGAGCCCCTCTTTTTCTGTTGATCTCGGGGTCCTTTTATACCTGTCTGGGAGGTTCCTTTCTTTTCGTCCTCTTTCGAACCGGCGAATCTTCCTCGTTAGGATAAGCTTCTTCGAACGGCAAGTGGTTAAGCCGTTGCTGGATGGGGGCCGCTTGTGGCGGTAACTGCCGGGCATGCTAGCACTTGCCCGTGATTTCGGTAAGCGAGGTATATGGTAACAGATCTCGAATCTCGGGATCTGTTACCCGTCATTGTGTATGCAGGAAAGGCACCAAGTTAGGGTCGGAGCCAAAGGCCGGAGCCGTCACTGGAGGCCAAAGCCGGCCGGAGCCGTCGCTAGAGGCCGGAGCCAAAGGCCGGAGCCATCGCTGGAGGCCGAAGCCGAAGGCTGGAGCTAAAGGCCGGAGCCGTCGCTGAGACCGGAGCCAAAGGCCGGAGCCGTCGCTGAAGCCGGAGCCGAAAGCCGGAACCAAAGGCCGGAGCCATTGCTGGAGCTGAGGCCGGAGCCAAGATTTTTTTCTGGGATTAGCTGTCACATCATTATTTCTGAAAATCGCGCAAAAGGTTATAACACCATCCAAGAGAGGGTCAGCCGTATCATCAACTATTCAAAATTAAGATAAAAGCTTGCACAGCTATTGTTTTTTTGTTTTTTTTTTTTTGTTTTTTTTTTTTGTTTTTGTTTTTTTTTTTTTTGGGGATGATGAGTGAATGAGTAAGGATGGTGGATAATTTTTGGTGAACAAAATTCCTGTGAAGCCGATACTTTACCTTGCTTTGGCGGGGCGGTCACCGGTGGGTAGTTGCGTAACTTGCGTTCGCTTTAGCGCACCATTGCTTGCTGCCGCGGGAGACGTGGCGGTATTCTCACCGCACCCACTTGGCTCACCGCTACCATTTGCACCTCTTTGCGCTCTCCCTGCTCTTTCCCTGTGCTCCGATCCTAGGGTTTGCTTCGGCCATGGCGGGTTCCGATGTCGACGACGACGACGAACTCCTCGCCCACTTTCTCGAATCCGAGATCCTCTCCGGCGTCCCGGATCAGGTCCGTCCTTGTTTTCCCTCAATTTCCTCTCGATTCCAGGTTGGGATTAGGGTTAGGATTAGGCTTAGGGTTTCTTTATGCTTCGAATTAATCGATGGATGGAACTCAGCAGGACGATACGGCGGCGGCGGCGGCGGCTTCGGCGGGGAGGCCGTCGAAGAGGCCGCGATTCGAGGGGGAGAGCTCGCAGCAGGGGGGCCGAAGCAGGCCTCCACTGCCCAGGCCGATCGAGAGCGGCATCTTCAGCAAGATACCGCCGGATCTCTTCCACCACATTTTCAAATTCCTCTCTTCGGAGGTAGGTGCTAACTAGAAACAAATTCCCAATTTTGAGCGGGATTCTGGATTGGGGTAGGTTTATCCATTGATGATATTTGGATGCGGTGGCAGGATCTCAGTGCATGCTCTTTGGTCTGTAAGTTCATGAACTTTGCCGCGTCCGACGAGTGTCTCTGGCGACGCCTGTGAGCTAAAACTCCATCATTTGTTGTGCCCTTATTTGAAACAGTAAAAGAGAACTTTTTTAATATACATATTTTTTTTCTTTCTTTTTTTTAATTGAAGGTATTGCCTGCGGTGGGGACTGGCTCCACCTAATGGGAAGCTACGAGTATGTGCTTGGAAGAAGCTCTATATCCAGGTTTCCTTTCTTGAATATCCCTATGTGCAACAGCGGAATTTGCATTGTTTGCTAGAATATAGTCTACGTGATCCATTAATTTTTGGTTGAGAAGTTGTCATGTTATCGCAAAGCATTCAAAATAGTTGGTGGAACTTATAATCTTACACCATTTTAATAATTTTGCAGAAATCTTTTATTGATGCCAGTTTCATTTTCTCTTTACTGGAAAATATTCTCATATATTTACAGAAAAGGCATTAAATTCTAAGTTACATGGCATTGCTATTTCTTTAAAATAATCAATGGAATCTATGGTATATAAAGCCCTTTTCTTGATAATTTCATCCTTAAAAGAAAATTTTCTAGTTTCATATCTAGTGCAAATGTTGTAGGGACTAAAAGGTAGCTTTACAATAAGTAGTGGAGACTTAATGCAAGAGAAAAGTAGGAAGTTTAGGGAGAAGAATTAAGGAGGAGGAGGAGGAGAATAAATTGATGAACTTGGTAAACTAGTTTAGGCATGTGTGTTGTTGCTTTAACAACTTTAAGAGGCCCTTTTCTATGATCATTTTAAGAACATTCTGCAGGGAGCAAGGTATGCAATTTTGGTATTGGACCCTATACTAATATCATACTAATATAGCGTCAATACTTCTGGTATGGGGATTCAGCCCGTTCTGGTATGATATGCCTAGTATGGGATGGTACATACCAGTATAACTTGGCAAGAGGCGGCTCATATGCTTGGTCCTTCATAACCAGTTGCAAGAGCACTTTATTTGTAGATATATTAGTGCAAATGGGTGCAATCATGTTTTGATCTGGCCTTACCTTCTTTTGGCTTAATTTTGATTTAGATTCGGTGAAAAATATCAAAAAACATTGAGTCCATGATTTTTATAATTTGGTTAATCAAGATGATGTTGGGGCCCAAGCACATTTTGGACATGGCAAGGTTGGATGTGAGAATATTGGTTCCACTTGCATGAATGACACAAAGACTTGATGAGGCCCTTAGCGATGCTCTAGGCTATGTTAGGATTGTCTGGTGCTTCCATAGTATGTCATACTTATGTTGCAGCAACACAAAATATAGATATATTAGAAAATAGAATGGATATAATATCACCTATATAGCTCATTATGTCTATAATAAATGAAATTATGAAGGTTAAAATAGAGATGATTGCTTTTACCCTTTCGGTTATATGGAGGTGATTGCTTTTACCCTTTCGGTTATATGGTAGAGTGTGATGACTCACTAACCATCAAAGTTGCAAAAAATTGATACCAAAATTTATACCGATATGTTATAGTTTCAAGATGATACAAGTTAGTGCAGTATAGTATACATCGCGTAGTAAGATAAAGTACTTATTCTTTTCTCACTTTTAAGTATAATACCATTTGGTATTAGGCGGTACAGGCTGGTATTGGGTGGTACAGGATGGTTCAACTTGATTTGGATAGTTTGGTTTATATCAAATCAAAATTTGATACTGTACCAATACTTTATTGGGACCTTACGGGTTGTTATGTGTTGATATGGTAGACCTTGCTAACCTTCATTATATGTTGCACATCATCTAGTCTTGTAACACAGGATGTATAAGAAATAAATGGACCACATAAGCTTGTTTTGTGGAGATCTGACTTTGAACATATGAAACGAAAGTGGTTTCCACCATTTGTTCCATGATGGTTGTTAGGGGATCTATTCTTTGCTTCCTCTTTTGCAACACGTTAGAAGCTTGCAGTGATTCAGCTTTTGAAAAGCTAGTAGATATGGTGATAATTTGGGGTGGCAAATCGGCTCAACGGGTTATAAACAGATTAGGTCAACTTCAAGTATAATGACAAATGGGTCAACTTCAAGTATAATGACAAATGGGTCAACTTTAAGTATGACAAATGGAGCAACCCAAATCTGACCCATTTATTAATCGAGTCAGAAATCTAAACCCAAGCCCGATCCATGTATTACATGGGTTACACAACACATCCCATGTAATCCATTTAATAATCTGATCATATCAGATTGACTCGAATGCACGATCCGTGTGACTTGTCTAACGCATGTAACATATTTAGTACCAACTCACTTAGAAAGTAATTATATATTAAAAATCATAACTAAAGTATAAATAAAAAAATTTCATTCAAAGGAAAAAAAAGAAATATAAAAGTAAAATCCTTACATAAGCATATAACTATCATTATAAAATAATAATTAATTAAAAGATGACATTAATTTGGATAAGTAGGTCTTGCAGGTCATGTTCGGATTGGCAGGTCAATTGACCTATTTAATAATCGAGTCAGTTGACTTATTTAATAATCAGATCAATTGTCCAAGATCCGACTTATTTATTAATCATGTCTAATAGTTTGACTTGAACCAATTTATGCTCAAACCCAAATCCAAACCCGCTAACTTTGTGTTTGGTTTGAGCCATATTCATAGGTTGTGTTCAAAATTGCACCCTCCCCCCCAACCCAAGTAACAACTCCCACTTTACTAAATTTAATGAAAGTTTAAGTGAATTTGATGCTCCCTTTGATCATAGGGATAACATAGGGATAACAATGATAAGAATATGTAAGTTATGCTGGCTGTTGTGGCTCTGGTGGGTGATGAAACCTGCCATACTTTTGTTCTCTGGCAACCTGCTTACACTTGTCGTCAGCCCCAATAGACTATAAAGCTGAAAAGAATTGTAGAAATTGGTTCACGGTCTAACTAACTTCTAGACATTGATCTACCCTCACCATGCATGGGTTAATGGCACAACTTTGCCTCCAGGAGACTGCAAGTCCTGTCCATGGGTTTACATGCACCTACGACACCCCTGAGGGAAACTAACGACCAAGTGTCTTAAAGTTGTTGCTCCACTGGTCTAATTTCCAAAGCAAGTTTAATATGCAAGTAGTTTCCAAAAACATGGAGACCCAGAGCTGAAGACCTCATAGCAATGAGTTATACTTGAAACCCAAGGTGACAGAATTTGGTCATAGGGTTGCAAACCACAAGACTCTCAGCCAAGAGGCTAAACAGGCCTTAACAAGGTCCGGTTAAACTTGTCAAGTCCATAGTAGGGCCAATTATTTTTCAAGATCCAAGTCCAGTCCATTAAAAGACAAGAGGAACCAATGTAAATATTTAGCTTAAATTATTCATGTAAGTATTAAAGTTTAGCTCCTAGTTAAGCTAGTGACAAAGCCATTGTTAAGATGGAATCCATTACCCAAATTCAGTCTTATTCCCCTTACTTTCGATAATCAAGAACTAATTATGATAAACTAAACCATCAATAATCATTCAATAATGGTCTTTGAGCCAATTTCTCAGTCATTAAATCTGAATTAAATTGGAGGAGTTTCCCCTTCATATAGCAAAATGATTCAAAATGGGCTTGACAAATCTCAAGCCCAGACAAGAAAGATATTGTTTTTGGGCTGAAATAGTAGGTTCACATCTCAAACTAATTGGGTACTGATTTTCCAGATCACGGAGCAGCCCATAGGGAGAAGAGGACAGGTCCAACCTAGAACAATCTTTAGAGCAAAGAGAGTAGGAGGGATGAATCATGACCTTTATCTTAGAGCAATGAAGGGAAGGAGGTTTCCTGTCTAGGCTGAGTGGATTTGACCTTCTACCCATCTTCTCCTAATATTTTCTTTGTTCGACTTAGCCCTTGCCCTTTATTATACCATCCCTCAGTGAGAAGAGTTTGATTGTCTTTCTCTCCCACACACATGCATGTGCGCAAGAACACACGCATGCGTGTATGTACACACATGCGCATGCACCCACAAGCATGTTCAAAACAGAGAGGCTTGCTCCTCTCTCTCTCTCTCTCTCTCATATTTGGAGAGAAGTGGTTGGTTTGTGAGAGCGGCTTTGCATGATGATACATTGGCTCACATGTCAACCATGTGTACAACCTCTTTTACCACCTTACTAAATTGTTTAAAGAGAGGTGGGCTGGGAGAGCCAGGTTTGTTCTAGCCCACGTTTTGGTTGGCTAAGAGTGAATCTAGTCCAAATGCAGTTTGGGTCCAAGGTCAAGGTTGGCCCACAACAGCCCAAAGCCTAGAAAAGATCAAGCTGAGGTAGGTCCACAATGAATTAAACAGGCTTAGTTTTCAGGAAAATTCCACATGAAGGGAATTTAAATAAACGGCCACTTGAAAAACATGTTTGTTGCTATTAGAGCATGTAACCAATTTTGAAAAATCCACAACAAAAAACTCAAATGCTTTGTTTGGAAGCATCATCTTACTAAAATAACTTCCAAAGTCCATCAATTTATTACATAGAAGTCAAACACAACTTTAGTTAAACTCGAATGTCATCTTAATTTGCTTCTTCAGTTCAAGTTGCAAAGATCAAATGCAACTCAGAAAAATACAGGTGTAAACTATGATTCACAAGACCACTGGTCATATGCTTAAAAATGCAATAATTTTTTTTTCTCATCAAGAGAGAACATACAAGGTCTCTTTTGAGGTATAACTTTCATCTGTGGAGTTTGGGATAAGTGGAAGGGGCAAGGAGTGGTAGCACAACCATAGGAGATTGAGATTGGAAAAATAAAGGGATTGCTGAGAATACAACCATAGAAGGTCAACTGCATTCATGGATTAGACACTGCTTGAGGTGCGGGAGGTCAACCTGGTTTTTGCTTGAATAAAAGCACCTTAACTCGTTTTTGTCTTTAGAAAGAAGGTGGACTGTAGGAGGCTAAGGAGAAAACTATCTATTTTGTTCTCTACTTATTCCTGAGAGGAAAACCTCCAGTTGGCAAAATCTTGTCAGTCATGAAATCCATCTGTCTAGGTCCTTTATCCTGTAGGATATCTGCTTATATTGGAGTGCTCCCTTCAACAAACTGTGTTAACTGTTAAGTATGTTTCTGCCCACGTTCAGGATGTCCCATTGATATAATATTCAAGCATCTAAAGACCTTAAAACTATATATATTAAAATAATCAAACAAACTTGACTTTAGATGGATCACATTAATTCTAGGCACCGTAACTAAAAGTTTCTCTTCCTAAGACTAGGATCTCTTCAACTTTTTCTGTGTATTAGTAGAACCTTTCAACCTAAAGCTATATGGATTGACTCCTAGGAAGCGATAGCTAACTATTATAGTCCCACCACTCTCAAACAATTAACATATTACCTAATCATGTGACAGGACTAGGGGCACTAAGTTAAGCAGGCATTTCTTGCACAATTAACTCCTTTTACTTATTTTTCTCAGATTATCCTAAAATGTCGCATTCTCATTAAATTCAACTATGCTTATGTGGAGGAATCACCCATATATTTATATTTGTTTTTTAAAGTGAAATTCCCATACTTACAATTGCAAATATTCCACTTTGTCCCTAATGGGTATTTAAGTGATTCCCGACCATTTCTATTTTTCATAATTATGACGTGCATAGAGGATCCTAGGGTCAATTATACGGTAGTGAATGGGTAAGTCAACTGGGAAAAATATTGATAGAGTGACTATTGAAACATGTGTCTTCTGTTTGTATTGTATAATGGCCTGTTTTCATTACTGAAAGCTTTTTTTTTACCTCCTTTTTCTTGGGCCAGCGTGACAAAGAAGACATGGTTGAATTTGTGAGAAACACTCCAACAGAGTTTAAGGAGTACTATATACAGATGCAGGCAGCAAAGAGAAGTCAAGCACCTCTTCCATCACAGGTAAAATGACTTGTGCTGTTTATGTTTTAGGGATCTCTTTGTTATTTTGCTGTTGATTCAAAAATTAATTGATGGCTTTGTGCCTCTCTCCAACTGGTTTGGTCCAGTTGTAGGGACTGCCTTCCCATCATGGAGGCTGAGCTTTATGAGAAGAACTAATCATAACCTTGAAATTGTGAAGGTCAATGATGATCGAGTAATACTTGATAGAACAGTGGCTGATCAAGTGTCTATCTGGAAAAGCAGCAGAGGCTTAACTGATGAGGCAGTGACTGGCCATATATGTTCAGGAAACACATGCTCATACTCCCAAATTGGAGATGTTTTTATTTGTGAGAAGACTGGTCGTGTGCATGGTAGGACACTCCCCTCTATGACACTGTTAAAGCATGAGTTCCATGGCTGAATTAGGATTTTTTTTTTCTTTTCTTTTCTTTTGCACCTGCAGTTTGTGATGATACTTGCAGGGAAGTTATCCTGGATCAATCAAGTGGGCTGTTGGTCTGTACCATTTCTGGTCACTGTTTTGATAGATGGCTCTCTCCTGATGAGGAATCAGATCCCTTGGACTTTGTAAGATGTGTATTTATCATTCTTTTATACAAACCCACACACACATTATCTGTTCTCTCCTTTCTTTCCATCTTGTTTATTTAATAGATGATGTGGCATGGGGAAAAATGTAACACAAGGCAAAAGAAGCAAGGTAGCACACTTCTGCTGAAATTTAGCCCTGAATGGTAAGTCAGAAACAGCCAATATCTAGGTATTTAAAAATCAGATTGACATGGAGGACAGAGACATACTTTAAGCACAGTCTAATGACTTTAAACTTTCTCAACCAACCTGTAACTAATATAGGTCTTAAATACATGACATACTCAGAACAGGGCTTAGATTTTTAAGAAAGTCTAAAAACACCTCGCTAATAGCCTGCCTCTTTTTTTTTTTATTTGTGCTAGTGTGATATCTCTGAGGTTGTAGTGCAATAATCTTCCTAACCATTCTTTTACATGAGAAAAATTGGTTTTTTAAACCTTGACTTATGCAACCTGTGCATGGTACCGTCATTTTGAATTAGACCTTCCTCTTCAATTATTGTGGGGGCTAAGACATCCAATATTTACCAATATGTCCTTCATAAATGAGCTTTAAGGGTCTATGCCTGATATTAGTCTTGAAAACTTAATAATTCAAAGTTATGAAAGTACTTTACATGTGTACATGTGCACAGTTGGGCATGGAAGTTGCCCCATGTGCCATCTTTCTTTCATATTGGCACCATATCATTTTGTCACTGACATTAAGTTTGCATCATCTTATTATTGTTGAATGAGGTCCACATTGCAGGACCTAAATTGCCTTGCAACCTGTTTGTCTGATGAATCTAAAACTTCATGAAACCATGTTTTATGATCCCATCTTGAGTAACTTAAAAGTTTTAATCAAATATGAGATCTTGTGTTACCAAATACTTTCTTTTCAGCTAACAAACCAATTCAATATTCTTGTTTTCGGTGTGCTGTTGCTAGATCTTATAGGCATTGAATCCCTATCCTCACTGAACTTTTTCTTTTAGAAGTGATTTTTCCCTAGTTTAGTTCACACCTTTTTGACTAAAGAGCATGCATTGCAAGATAAATAATGATACAGAAGATTTTCTAAATTAAAATTTAACATGGAAGTTATAAGATCTTAAACGCATCAATAGCTCTAAGCTAGGGTCTTGGCTCTGTGTAATTTTTTTTTTTCGGATAACAAGCTCTACATAGTTATTTGGCTATGAAGATCTGTCATTTTGAAGTTGAAATATTAGCTAATTGATCAAAAGAAAAGAAAGGAATTATTAGACCAAAATCTTCACTATCTCAAAAGTTTTAGTCCCTTAAAAATTGCATGAGTTGGAGGCATTGTTTCAGTGTCTTAAAAGGCGGCTGCAGTATGCGAGCATTCAAAAGACCATATCGTGCATTTGCTATTTGCAAACCACATAAGTAAATGTATACATTGTTACTATTTTAACTATTTAAAAATAATATAATATATTAAATACAATAATAACAACAATAATGATAGTAATACTGTTTTTTGGATGGTTAATAACAATATTAACAATAGTAACAACTTAAAATTATTGCTTATTTCTCGATATCCAATACCTAATGGCAATAACTATAACATTGTCAACACATTACAAATACCTATGTTAAAGCTAATCAAATCTAACCATCAGCTTAAACCTGCTTCACTTACAACGGTCCACATAGTAATGGTTATATATGTGGCTTTAGAATGCTAAACGGTTTCACATATGTAGTCATACCAGACTAAGCCAGCTGTATATTTGGCTACACAATGCTAGGTAGACCACTTTTTTTGGTCAATATGCAACATGACCATATATAGTAACTGTATCTAGACAATATGGTGTGATCAAGGAACATGTGCAAGAGCATGTGGTGGGCATACACCACATTTTAAAACAGTTTATCTCTTCTCAATCTCCGCTGCAGTTCTTGTATCGAGCACTTAGGCTTGTTCTGAGGATTTAGAAAAGGGGAAGTGGACTTAGGATGGCATAAATGGAAGTTATGGAAAAGGTTTGTGTAAGGCTGGTGTGCTGGATGATATGGTACTTGATAGGTATGAAAGAAGAAGAGTTGTATCACCCGCCACATGCAGCTGGGTCAAGGCTTGGTAGCTTTCTTTTTTCTTGAAGTCCTTCTCATATGATTACTCTTTGTTGATCTTCAGTTTCTTCAAATTTCAGGAGCAACAACAAGGTGGTGCCACAGATGAAGCAGAGCCTTTTATGGGATCTGGACGTTTTGGTACTTGCTCAGCTCTTCTTTTTTTTTTTACTCTTTTTCTTAGCTAACTTATCTTAGTTTCCAAATGGCTGAACCGCATATTATTTTGATACAAAAACAAATCATGTAAAGTTTCTTGTTGATGCTTATTAAAAATGCAACAATCTGTGGATATTCATGTTTCATGTTTTTCTTTCGTATTTTTTGACAGCACGAGCCTATCTCTTGGGTTACAATTGTGCTGATGAGAAGGAACTTGAAAGGGCATTAAGGTTTTGCTGAAATACCATGAATCTCTGCTCTCTCCTGAATACTGCAGCAATCAATGGTTAAGACAAGGTGCAGAAGTGAGACAAAATCTTGGACCATCAACATGACAGTTTTATAAGCTGAGCCATCCAGTATAGCACGCTTATGAGTCATCATAAGTCTAGCCTCTCACTTAAATGTGCCTTCAATCAGTGTTTTGAACAATTATTGCTGTTATCAGGGGGGGATGGTTGCATTACAATACCTTAGAGAATTCTCCAAGTATCAGTTTAGCAAGCATGAAAGATGACACTTGTTTTGATTTATTATTTGTATATCGTTCAAGCAAATGCATGCAGCTATATTTTAGTTGATCTTGACTGATGCATCCATATAAGCATTTTTTAGGATCAATTATTGTTAGTTAGCATTTCTTTCAATAACTAAGCATGCTTAAGTCTAGATACTCCTAAGTGAAAGAAGTAGAATCGGTGGAGAGCGTACCATAAAATCTTCAGCCCACACTGACTGCATACTGAGTCCTGACAAACGCCCCTTTGTCTTGCTGTTAATTGCATGCTTTGTCCACTTCTTCCAAGTTGACCGAGCAACTACATATTTTTCACTTGACTCTCCCTCCAGTTTCTGAGGCAGGGTTGATAACTGAAGACATCAAAGGGGCTGGGAAATCCTCAAGCTTTCCATCCCCAACTTAGTGCCTGTCATATGAAAAGCAGCTGTTAACTCTGGCCCGTTTGGTTTGAAAATCATTTTAAAAAATATGAATTATATTCAAAAATCTAAGTTGTATTATATTGATTTTTAGTATTCGAGAATATGTTTAATTGGTGTTTTAAAAATAGTTTTTAAAAAAAAGATAGTAGCAAACCGCATGAAAAAAATTTGGAAAGATGAAAGAAAGTAATCCGTGAGTTTCAGTATTTTGAAAGAAGAATGATAAAATTTGAAAAAGCTGTATCCAAAATTTTGAGGATCATTTAAAAAAGTGATTTTAAAAATGGTCTGATCAAACATATTTTTTATGCTATAGATTAAGCTTTTTATTTTTAAAAATAAAAAATTTAATCCAAAATGGTTGTCAAACGAGCCCTCTATCTTTCACCTGTGATATGTGAGGCTCACAAACTACTGATGGATTGTCCATGCGTGATTTCCCATTGAATTGATTTTTAATGATGTCTGCTCTGTCATAGATGAGGAATATACATATAATTTAGGGTTTGCCTTGTTTTATCTCTATATATATATATATATATATATATATATATATATAGGGGAAATATTAAAGTAAGGAATACAATTGTTCTTGAGCTTTGGCAACGTGGTATTTACGTTCTAGGTGTTTCAAAGAAGAAGGTGACTTTGTACATCGCTCCCGATGCGCAGCTCCGCGCACAGGGCGTGGCATTGGCCACGCGTCCGTGCGCGTGCCACGACCCATTATATATATATAGGGGAACATATTGAAGCAAGGAATACAATTGTTCTTGAGCTTTGGCAACATGGTGTTTACCTAGGTGTTTCAAAAAAGGAGGCATTTTGTACAATTGTTCTTGAGCTTTGGCAACGTGGTGTTTACACGGTGTTTCAAAGAAGGAGGCGACTTTGTACACCGCCCCCGGTGCACGAAGCCGCCATCGGGTGCGGCATTGGCCGCGCGCACGTGCGGGCGCGTGCCAGGCCCAATGGCCTGCATGTGCGCACGCATGGGTGCGGCCAATGCTGCACCGTAGTGCACGCTGAGCGATGTAGGAAGAGTTTTTCTTCAAAGAAATGGGTCCCTTCCTTCTGAACATAGTTTTAGATAGACAATGCAGATGGGCTGTTGTGGAAAAGTAAACTAATGGTAAATGTTATAGTTAAAACAGAGTTGTAGGAGAAAAATTAAAATAATGGCAAATTTAACAAAGCAAGCTACAGTCTTTTTTTTTTTTTTTTTTACTTTCTACACAAAGTTGTCCTGCTATGATCAGAGCAGAGTAATAAAGCGGTGCAAAATTCTCATTACGGTGTGTCTCACTCTACATGAGTCATGAGATTTGTATTGACTCAGGCGTTCAACCAACCAAAAGAGGTTTAGCCAATGACGTGTTATGTAGGTTTCTTGCTTGTGTAAGCGTTTAAGATTCTTTTTACTGCACAGCTAATGTGAAATTATGTATAAGCCTTGATATTATTACCAAGCTAATGGATTAATCTAATCAAATTTATATCACAAATGCTATGATTAGCCAATAGATACATAGCTCTAGAAGGGCTCATGTTGCAATGTTTTCTAGTGCATATGGGTCATTAACTTGGTCCATTTTAATATTAAGATTAGTCAAGAAGGTATTATTTAATTTTTTAATCCTATGTCAACACCTAAAATTGTCTAATTCGATCAGGTTTAGACTAATCATATTCCTTTCATAATTTAGATTGGATTTCTCTTCTAATTTAAAAAATATATACATGAAACAATATAGCGACTAGAAATAGTCACAAAAATACTTAAAATATTATAAATATAGATTTTAACTTCTGCATCAGCTTTAACCATATCATCTAGTTCTTCCTCGATTAAGAGACATGCCTAATCAAATTCTTTCCCCAAAAGAAAAATTTTAATTTGGTCAACATGTTTCCAGGCCCCAATGATAGAATTGGCCCTCATTGTTTGGTGCACCACACTTTTATAAGGAGGCACCATATTGTAAAGCTCAAAAATTTACTTCAATCCACTTGCATCTCTCATATAAAATGGTAAACTATAAGAATTTTGACTTTTTTAAAAAAAAAATTTAATGATCCACCGCATTAGAAAGTATGGTTTATGTTCTTTACTTTTATCTCTTGTTAAAAGTTTTAGTAGGCAAAAGGTAGAATTTATGTTTTTTCTTTCATTCGCTCTTGTTTCCATTGATGGGATTCTAGTAAATGGAAAGTAGTGTTTGTTTCTTAACTCTTAGGGGCTGTTGGGTTCATGGTAATCCATCTTATTAATTAAAAATTATTATGCAGATTACTATATTTGATAATTAGGTATGATAATTTGAGTAGTAATATTTGATTCATGATAATTTAACATTATTATAAATTATGGCAATCTTATTTCCATTTAAAAGATGGGTATCTAAGATTGTCAAAGTTCGATAATCTTCAATTATGCTCTTGACTTTCTTGTAAATATTTAATAATATTTAATTTAATTATATATTAATTTGTACTAGATGATATTTAAATATTTAATATTAATTTATATTTAATATTAGTATTGCAATACCCTAGGTAATGCAATGGCTTTTTTTCATACATTTTAGCCATTGGTGTTTAATTATTTTGAGCTCATTTCTTGAGGAGACATCCATTTCCTATTTTTTCTTTTTTTTTTAATAGGTATGTATGTATGGTGATGATTATGGGTTTTATCATAATTTTCTTGATAATAAAAGAAGTTCTATGTTATTCGAATTTTAAGAAGTGAAATATCTTACGATAAGGTTTCAAATTCTATCTAGACAGGCTGTCTTGGCTATCCTATCCTATTTCTATAAAAAATGAGACTGAAATAAGGCAAGACATCAAAACTCAATCATGCTAGAAAAAAAAAAGAAAAAGGGGAAAAAGAAAGAAAGTAAAGTAAAAAAAAAAAATGAATGAAGAGAAGAAAAAAAAAGAAAGTAATAAAGGGAGAGAGGAAAAATAGTAGGAAGAGAGGAAAAAAGAGAAAGAAAAATAATAAATAAAAGAAGGAAGAAATAAAAGAAGAATAAATGGGAAGAGATGATGGTATCAAGATACTCTTTTGAGCCAGCTATTGAGACATTATAAGAAAATAGGGCCGCTCATTTAGGGCCGCTCATTTCATACAGAAACCAGGGTATCCTATCATAAGAGATTTAAAACCTTGACTTATAGACTCTTGTACTTGTTATATTTAAAAATTATATGGTATCATTTTTCATTGCAAAGCAATTCTTTATGACAAATACATCTTTTTTAACAATACTTATTCGATATGAGCTCACATGTTATCCTCGTGTAGCACCTAGTGAGTGTTAAGTAAATATTCTTATCATATTTTTATCAAACCATGCCTATGAATTGATGCAATCATGATTCATATTACTAGTTTTGATATAAAGTATGAGTTGTTGGGCATACATGATTGCATCATTTTCCTCAACAAAATATATTGCAGTGAAGTTTTAGGTTTAGGCCTTCAAATTTGCATGCCATCACTTCTTCCAGGACTAGAAAACACATCTTTGTAAGTGGTCATAAAAAGTATAAAGTCTAGGAGAATTTCTTCTTAGAAATTAACACTTAAAAAGAGTAAAGAAAAATGAAAGTTTAATAGTGATTTTCATGATAGTGTTTTATGATATATAATTTACGAATCATATTTTCTCAACTTTATTAGGGCATATAGGATCAAGGAATTAGCAATGTCAAGTTAAAGAAATAAGATGGTTGAATAAGGTCAAATTTAATGTATCTATTATATATATTAAAATAGAAGCTTAAATAATATATAGTTTTTCATTCATCATGTGGACATATAGATTAATATGTTTTGCTGTTATAAAAATTTATTAGATAATATGCATTAAATATTCATGACATTGTTGTTAATATGCTTGATCATTGTCAAAGTTCATAGCATCATACATAATGTGTTCAATTAACAAAACTTTTTATTTATTATAATTTATTGTAATATTATATATAAGTTTTTAAAACTTGTAACTTGTAAGACAAGAGATTTTTCATATCTTCATATGGAACAAGATGATCCATTGTCCTACGATTCCCAAAAAGTGTTCAGATAAATACCATATCTTTTTTCTTTTTTTTTCTTCCTTCTTTTCTCTCTTTCCCTTACCTTATGTCCCTTCTTCCTTTTTCTTTTTCTTTTTTTTTCTTTTTTTCTCTCTCATTTCCTTCAAATATTTTTCTTTCTTTTCTTTTCTTTTTATTCCTTATGTGTGGATGGATTTCAAAGTGCTACCCTTGTCCTAGTTTAATTTTCTCATAAGAAAGTGTAATATGCATTTCAAGAGGGTTTTACTACAATACTCCTTTATTTTTAAATATTAAAAATATTAATAATTCAATATTAGTTTAAGAGATGTATATACTTTATTCCAACCAATAATGCACCTAACTAGTGTGCTAAAAATAAAAAAATTATAGTGTTCTTTTGCATATAGCAGTGCCTCTCTCTAGCCATGGTTCAGCTAGGTGATGAAGGAGACAGCAGGAGGAGCTCTCAAAGCGAAAAATTTATATTCTATTGCAATTGTGTGGCTGCCAATACTTTTGCATAGGTTGCTACTATGGTAAGGTTAGGCCGCAAAGGTGAAGAAGATAGTAGAAGTAGCCCTTAAAGCAGAGGATCTATACTTCATTGTGATAGTAGGATTGCCAATACTTTTGCAAAGGTAGCTACTATGGTAGGATTGTGGAGGAGTAGTACTGATAGAAAAATAAAAAAGATGACAATAATGGAAAAGATAACCACTTTGATTAAGAGAGTAAAGTGAGAAAAAATATCTCTGCATCTGCTAGTTTAGGCAATCATCAAAATTAAATGTCAAGAAATCCTTCATCATATCAATGATATTAATTTTTTAATTTTTTTAAAAATAAAGAAGTATCCGACAAAATTCAAGAACAACAAAAAATACAAAAAAAATGTAGCTTGTATTGGATTCTTTACTTGTTTACATGAACATTGATATTATGACAAGGATTTCTAATCTCTCATTATCTGTATAATAGAAATTTAGTTACTATTTTTTTATTTATTATAATTTATTATATGACTATATTATATTTCAAAAATGGTTGGAAAAAGAGGAAAAAAAAAAGTAACACGCGTAAATTGTGTATATTATTTGTTATTATCTTTACAAATTGTCAGTTGAGTTCTAAAATTCCTAATCGATATTGAAACATATTGGACTGTATTCATAGAAAAAATTTATTATGATAAGATTTTTCTCAATGAAATAAGGTATAGTTTAAACTTTAAATGATTTTGCACGTGCATGGCACGTGCACTGTGTACGTAACATCCCAACAACGCGAGGAGCTTCCCACGAGCCACCCTTGAAGCCATTTCCCAAGCTCTCCACCACGAGCTCCTCAACGCCCTTGCCCCTCACTCGCCCTACCGACCGCGCTCCTCTTCCCCCTCGTCGCCGCCGCCGCCGCCGCCGCCGCCGCCACCGCTGCAGGTGTCCTCTACCTCGCCTTCCAAAAATCCACTCAAGCGCTTCAACCTCTCCCCGCCGCCGACCTCGCCGCCTCTCGCCGTCATCGATATGGCCACTCACGTCTGCCGGCCTCCTCCGTCGCCGCTGGCAATCGTCCCCAGAGTTAGTAGCTTCCCCTCCCTTCTCCTCTCTCGATTCGACCGATATAGCAAGTCCAATGTTACATTTCGAGTTGAATGTCCTAGTGGTTGCGCTTGGATATGGCCAAAGAGATCAAATCCATTCTTGTTTCGCCTAATAAGTTTTTGAAATTAGGGTTTATATTTAAGTAAACTTTATTCATCACCAATGCTGTCATGTTGATCACCGTCGCGATCACGATCAACCACCTCTGATAAATTTTTGCTCTCATGGAAATAAAGGAAGCAGCCTTCATGTTCTTTCTTACTAGCAATTGGTTGAGCTCCTCTCAACCAACACCAGCCAACCTCATTCGTGTTTGTTCTGGTATCTCATTGGAATGAGACTACTTGGATTAGTAAACTAGCTGTTTGATACACACAACCTCTTAACAACTTAATTCATGTCCATCCAACAGAGACGTCTCTAATATGGAAAAAAAACCCATATTTGAAAAAGCATGTAGATATTTAGTTTTGCCGGTATCAATTAGTCGCATATGCTTCTTATTTCTCTCACCTTCATAATATATAAACTCTCTATTTTGATGTAATAATTTTTATGTTAATGTGATGGATTTGCAAACTAAAAACTTCTCTTATCTAACAACGTTTAAGTGTAAAAGCCTTGATTACATGTTTACTAATATATAATATCCACTATTTGGCAGCTATTAAATTTATTTAATCCTACATTGTTGCAGGATACTTAAATGCCAACCCTTTGATCGCACATATGGTAAAAGGTAACAGTCCACTTAGTGATGATTTTTTCAATGTAGCAACCATTAAAGTTGTTCATGTACTGTTCTGTAGTTCTTTTATGCTTGTCTTATTAAACATCTATTTCAATTCTAATAAAGCTATGAAAGATTTTAAAAAAAAATTATGGAAACTAATTGTTGGCTGTCAATTTCTGGTGGATAAATGAGATGGTAGTAATTGTGCAACTGTTTATTTTTCCAATAAATTAAGGGCAGTGCAAATCTTATAAGAATTGTCACATTGTTCAAAATTACATAATAAAGCTTGTTGGACAGCAAAGAGGAATCAGATGTGACAAAACAACTCAATAACTGAATTCCATCTGAACGTATCACTGTATGGCATAAAAGAAATTGAATCAAATTTGGTAATCAATTCTCAAACAAGCAAGACTAATCATATTGCTGCTACTAACAATGCAGATTTGCCTATATGAACCCTTTTTCACTTTGTTCCTCTCTTAGATGCAGTCCTCTGAAATAACAAAAAAATATTCCAGTCAATATTTCATCTATGCATCCAAAACTTCTAGTACAAGGGCCTGTGACAAATAATCTTGCTATGACTGGTTCTGGGATGGTACAACATCCCTGGTACTGGATCAGGCAGTACAGGTCAGCAGTAAAAACTTTGGTATTTATTTCATGACATTAAATTGTGTAATACCGATAGCCCATTCAGGAGCAGCACTGCTGGTATGAGAGTTGCATGACAGAATGCTAGAGGCCAACTGGACTATTAAATAAGCAAAGGATGGTTACTGGCCTAAACTGCAGAGGGGTGTCCACTTAGTATTTGTATCTCCTGAGTTGTCAACTTTATCAAGTTGTGAAGGGGCATAGAGCTCATACGATATACTTCTCTGCCCATGATTCAACCTTTTTGTGAAAATATGCTCACAAATTTTGCTATTTGGCTTGCTGAGAACGTTAGAAGACTTTGATAATGTGATCCTCATGGTATCCTACCATCCTGTCTCTAACAATAGTGTATCCATACCCAAGCATGAAACGCGGTTCATTCTTTTTATTCAGTTTGTCAAATGTAATTCTACTGCCCCTCTTAAATTTTGCAAAAGTATGAGTATAAATCAGATTGGAAAAAGACCTGATTTTCTACATGTCATCTAGGTTTACCATATACAACAAAATAGGTCTCAAAGCAAATCTAGTTATGCTGGCTCTTAATGTTATACCATTTGAATATAGGTTAAAAGTACATCACATCTTACATCTTGCTATTCACCCACTCACAGGACTGAAAAATGATCATAATTTAAAACATAAGCGCTACTTATCTCAACCCAAAAATCTGTTCTTATTTGACACCAATATCTGTCTCTCAAACAATAAGCAAGCCTTATTTTCAATTAATCCATAGCCCTTAATTTGCTTTCTTTGCTCCAGATCTCTTTATTCTGCATCGTAATGTAATATTCTGCTAAACATGGGGCTATTAGAGTCTAATATCCTCTGTGAGTTTGGATTATAAGTTGAGACATCTTGCTGTGAGAACAAAATCAAGTCAAAGCTATGATGCCATATGTCAAAAAGACACCTTCTAATTTTGCAGAATTATACATGTTAAAGAATGTCTTTTGGGAATTTTAATTTCTTTACTCTACCATATGTGGCACACCTCGATCACAATTGGCCTTAGACCACCGTCACTTGTTTGGTTATCAATCCTTAATAGTGAGGGATATGAATTTATTGCACAATTACATTAAGTTATCAGGCATATAATATATAGCAAATCTCTGTCACCTTCTTTGGTTCCAAAATACCTCCCTTTATATATCTTTAGGATGGTTTTAGTCAGTTATTCAAGTCTCGGCAGAATGGGAGCCAAGACTTCTCATTTCAGAAAGATTTCAGGATTGATCTCAACCATTCCATCCCATCTCAGTCATAATACATTGCAATATAAATTTTAAATAGCTTCAGTTTATCATAAAATATAATTTTTAAAGTTTAAATATATTTAAAAATTAAATAAAACATTAAAGCTTCACTTTTTTTTATAAAGAAAAAAGTACCCCAAACAAATATTGGAATGCTTGTTTGGATCGAGAATTGAAATAAGACGTGATGCAAAGCATCTCTTTGTTTGGAAAAAGCAGGATACCTTTGTCCCATGAGATGTAAAACCTTAGTTCTCATAGTATTATCCAACCATTCAATGTGAGTTGCTACCAAAAATCTGGTCAATGCAAGCTGACGTCAAAAACTGGTTAATGTGAGCATTGAATGAAATCAATACATGCTATTTGATTTATTCTTTCCTCTTCCACTTACCTCACTTGTGATATGCCCATCCCTTAAAGGTGAAACTATTCAGTAGTTTATTAAACTAGGAATCTTCCTACAGGCCATATAGAATTGTTAAGTAGTTTTACTTGTCCTACTTTGGTACCTGAAAGAAGGACCTCAGACTTAAAGAGATGCAGCATTAGGACATCCTTAATCTTTATTAATGCAAAATGGTTGGCCCATATAATTTTCAGAATATAATAGTTTTAACTTGTAAGAAAACACTATTAAACTAATACAACAGAGTATTGGAAAATATCCGGTCTCTGGTTTCTCTTGCCATCTGTCACTAAACAAAACCCTGGGCATCATGAAAGAAGCTGTCAACTTTTGGTCTGAGTGATAATGTACAAGATTTAGTGATTTGATCATCATCTTTATTATTAACACTAGATTTGTTTTAGTTCATTAGTCTGTTATTCAGTCTATATGCTTCTCATTGCATATCATTAATATCATTTCATCACATTAATCTAGGGCTATGCAGGGAGGGAAAGGGTTGATGCATTTAACAAAATAAACTGTTCTGTTCTGACTTTATGTTTTTCCTTCTTATCTGGTTAAAACTGTAAAACAAAATAAAAGGCAACACAACTTAGGGAAGTAGACCAAAGCCTAGTTTGGAAGAAACTTAAGGTCTTCAGGGAAAATATATTGTGATCCCTAAGACGGAAATAGAGTGGGATAGAGTGGGATACGCAAGTAGAATAAATGATTTTATACCCATTTATTCATAACCTAGTACTAAAGTATAGATGAGGTTATTATTTGGTTGAAAAGACAATACACGTTTTTTCTTTTTCGGTATCATTTTGTTAATAAAGATTTTAGGATATTTCCACTAATTGAGGGAAAATATAGTTATAACATAGTTCAAGGAATCCTAGGAACCTTGGTACCCTAGTGGTATGGTATGACACATCCCTTGCCTGGCAATACAATTTGGCACAACAAACCATTTTCAAGATTTATGGAAGGAATTATTAATTTTTCTTTGCAATTATTGCCTCGTGGCATGAGCGGGAATGGGAGCATTGTTCAAGAATTGGCTTCAAGCCATAACTTTTTTGTCCATTGTTTCCACATGATTAGCCATGTAACTGCAAATGATGACAATTTTTCTGATATATTGTCTGGTTAGAAGTTGGGATGGAGAGAAGTTGCCCATCTGTACTGGTGAGAAGCATTGGCTTCTAGTGGTTGTAAATCGGATTTTTACTGACTTGCATCACATATCTAGTAGTTACCTGTTGTCTTAATTTGTGCTTTCTTACTGTACCGACTAGGATGTAAAGGCAGAGTTTTACTCATGATTTGTTCTTCTCTTTCCTTTTTCTATTATACTATTTTACCCATTCTTTAGTTGTTCTATGTTGAGTGTAGAAACCTATTTTGGTGATGTATTATGTCTTGCTTTGAACACAATTTAAACATGTCAGGAATGATTGGTTGAAAGGTACATCATTATACATGCTTGGATGTTAAGCAACATTTTCCTTGTTTGAGCTTTGGTTGACTGGGGGTTTTGGCTGAGAATAGAAGAGGACTTTAGGAGAGTGGGGAGCAGTAAAGTGAAAGCTAAAGTAGATGCCAAGCCAATGCCTTTTAGTTGAAGTTATGTTTTTAAATAAATTGGTTTAATATTTGACCCTATGGGTCGAATATCGAGTTGAGCTGGATGGGTCAAGTGGATCAATCACCTAGGTCAATATGTCAACTAGGATTGTGGATAATCCAGGATTGGGATTTGCCCAACATTTGTAGGCTTATGGGTGGTGTTGCTGCTGAATTTCGTTCTCCGGCTTGGGAACAGTGCACGCCGGGATTCGAGTTGCGCTTTTTCGTCCGGATGGACCTGTAAAATAGTCCTCATGCAGGAAGCACAGGAGATGATCCCTGCGGAAGACCCTTCAATATCCAAGTCAGTGGATATTCTCAACAAACAGATGAGAGGGAGAAGGTTATTGCAGAAGGATGCTCTAGAAAGAGTTTCTAGAGATCAATGGGGGCTTAAAATTACCTTTGAGAGAGTACTTGAAGGGTCTCGGGACGTAGTATTTATGCGCCGCCAGGATGGTAAGTCATTACCTGATTTTTTGAGCGCGTTTTAGGAAGTTGAAAGCCGATACGGTTGAAATCCCGTCAGTTATGAGGATTGATGGTTGAGGAGGCTGATGGATGCCTTATCGGGAATTTGAAATCCTATTGATCGTGGAGGGCGTGATATATTTGGCTTTTATTTCTGTTTTGGAAGGCCTACTCTGAAATCCTTGCAATCGGGGTGGTTCATCCTTCAAGATGTCTGGCACAGTTTGAAGCAGTAATGGCACTTACGTTGAGGGGATGAGGATCGATCCTGCCGAGGTATGAAGATGGCTCGGCCCTACTGAGGTTCGGAGATGGCTCGGCCCTGCTGAGGTTCAGAGATGGCTCGGCCCTGCCGAGATTCAGAGTTTGCGGGTGGCACTGCTTATCTTTTTCTGTAACGAAGAAGGGACATTCTCTAATTATGGCAGTTAGCGGGTCAGAGCCCAGAAGCGAGCCTTATCGACTTCCACGTCTGCCCATTTTGCGGTAACGATTTTGCCCCGCATCAGGTGGTGAGTCAACCTGGCCGATCTTAAAACATTGGTTTGAACTATGATTTGTTGCACCAAACCACGCCTCGTATTGGGACAGTATATCATACTCGCAAGTGTCGATACTTGGTATAGCCTCCTCCACCTTCATTAATTGAGTGACGTTATTGAGGTATGTACTATATTGACACTCGATATAAGTTGTACTGGTTGGATACCATTGAGTGTTGATATTAATATATGTACTGTATTGACATTTGATATAGAGTATACTGGTTGGATACCATTATGAGGTCTGATACCGAGATTGCTAATTTTGCTACAAACCATGTTGCCTAAGGATAGCTTCCCTCATATCCCTATATTACAACCAACATGATACAAAGTTTTGAAGAATATGAATTGTGGTGAGACTATCTACCACATGGCGCGGCATATGTATGTTAGTTTCTTAGGCCTAGGTCGGGAAGTGAAAACGAGGTGGGATAGCTTTGATAATAGGGTTATACCACCTTACCCCTAAAATAATGGCAAGATAACATTTTGGAGGTTAGAATCGTGGATCCTTTATAGTTTGGTCAAACTAGAGAAAATCAAATATTGGTGGCATGATTCTAAGTGCTAGTTTTGGTAGCCGTACTAATGCCACATTGGTACATTGTTGGTACAAGTATGCTAACAATTGATATGCTCCCCATTTTGAGTGTTAGTTTGCTAACATAATAGTATGATGCACTCGATATTGGGTGGTTTCGTTCAATGTGATAAACTATGATGGCTCCTTAAGGTACCCGAAATGATGCTATCCCCATTTTTGTTCCTCAAAGTGAAAATATCCAAAATAATTTTATTGACAAAAAAATTTCTAAGAAGCAAGATTGTATGTATTCAACCAATAATAGCTTGTTGTATTAGCTGCACTTTATTGCTGGTAACGATTAAATGGGGATAAATTCACATATTCCACTTGCTTATCCCACTCTATTTTGGTACTAGCTATACCTATGAAGGATAATAAAAAGTTATCCTCAAATAGCTTATCTTGCTTTTGAACTAGATCCTAATCTATTTCCCCTAGCTGTGTTACCATTTATTTTGTGAGATTTCTCTTTTTTCTGACTTTTTGACTTTTCTTTATATATCCCAATTGTAGCGATCTATACTCATTCCAAAACTACTCCATGTCATGGAAATTATCCCATAATCATACACTAAAATCCCAACATGACTGCTTTAATTTTCTATTAAAATTTAAGGATTAAAGTGTCGATTGACATGGGTGACATGAACCAATGTATTATGTGTGGCACTTGCATGGTGCCAACCGAAGTCTGCCGCCATCTAGGGTTTAGTCCATGTATCAGTAATACACTGATATAATATCAGTATGCTTGGTACATAAGTTGGTTCAATGTACCAAGAGTCAGTATGTATCCCATACCAAGGCTTGATTCAGTACTGGTATGGTATGGTATACCCAATATGGTATACCATGATGCCAACAGCATGCATTGGCATGGCACTTGCTGTTGGCAAGGCACTGTAAGTGCCATGCTAGTGCCTAGCTAGCATGGCTCAAGCATAAAATATTTTAGTCCTTGGTTGAAACATGTTTTAATTGTAATATTTGCCCACATATTAGCATATATTTCTTTGTAATGGATATGTCCGACTTTTTTCCTAGCAATAGCATTTCCATGACTTGGTTAAATGAAGTTGACCAAGCAATGCCCTTTAGGGGTTGGGACTATGCTTGCTAAATAATAGGAATGAGGAGTTTTCATGTGTCTATCCTTTTTTTTTTTTTTCTTGTTCGACATGATGTGTGCAGCAAATTGGGTGCTAGAAGGAGAAAAGCATATATCCTTTTACTAATTATTTCCTGATGACACAACTAGAGGCACAAGAGGGACCAAAAAGAACCTATACATCTCTTTGGTAGAAGGACATATCTTGTTATTTATGTAGTTCAACCTAATGCAACTGAAAATCAGCACTACAAGATTTGTCTTTTTTCAGAAACAAAGAGAAGAGGCAGGTTTTGATTAGGGAAAGTGCTTTCATATCTACAGCATGAATTAGATGCTAAAGAGCCAAAGTTGAATATGTTCCAAATCTTTAAGATTGAGAGTGGAGAGTCCTACAACATCAAAGCAAACCAGCAAGGTTTGTGGAACTACAAACCAGTGCTAAACCACTAGCGTACCATCCTTTTTCCTTTTTTCTAAATTTTTCACGGTTTTTCAATGAAACCAAACCGACATGGTGAAATGAACCAATAACTGGTTGATTTGGTTTTGTTCAGGCCAAACCAACCAGTTCAGTTCAATTCAGTTTGGAAGACAATGCATCGCAGAAATATATTCTAATTTTAAAAATTATGTCCATTACTGCATCATCGATACTTTTATACCTTTTGAACGCTACCTTTTTTTCACTTTTATCTCATCTAGGGCGGCATATTAGTAATGTAACAAGTTCATTATGGTCATTCACCGGTATACCTTTCAAAGCCTCCCTTCACCTCGCATTTATCCCTCTTTGGGTGATATAACTGGAATAGATGGTAAAGTTATTAACATGTCAAGCACAATAATCAGGCTTTGTGTCAATGCTGCCCTTGTAGGAATTAAATAGTTTTTGAAGATCTCTGCATTTATCCATCCAGGTATATCTTCTTGTGCCTCGAATCCCCAAAGTGCTTGCACATACTGAAATACAGTTCCTATCTGTGAATGTTCTACATGTCTACCCCAGAATATCTATTTATGCTTGACATAATTGGTTGGATCAAAGTTAACGGCTATCATGGTTCAGTATGCTAAACAGGCACATCAAATTTGTTGAGACAGACAACAGCTGTTTTTCCATTTTGACTGTAACATAGTACTAATATTATACAGCTTCTTGTTCCTTGATTTGAATTTATCTCTATCAGTTATTTGTTCTTAGCAGCCAATTAACTTTTCTTGTTATGTTGAATATGGTAGCTGTGTTTCTTTTGTTACTTTTGCTCCATGTTTGATGCCTTATGCCATTTTTGGACTTATGCAAAAGACCTTTATATTTTCCCTCTAATGATTTCTGCAGATGAATTCTGTTGAACTAGATAATGGTAAAGAAGAAAGCACAGAGACATTTGCTGACCAGTTACATTGGCTTTGTTCCCCTGGCATGGATGATGTCAATAATGAACAGCCAGTGTGCCCTCGCATAGGAGATCGGTACCAGGTGGAGATTCCAACCTCGGTGACAGAATCTGAATGCCTTAAGCTAAGATCTCACTCAATTAATGCCAAGAACATGCTTGATGAAAACTCTATTTTTGGATCGGGATTAGCCATTCCGATCATGTGGATTCACCATCATAAGGACAACCCCATAAAAATTGAACAGGATGAATTCCCTGGTTCAAAAATGGGTAGTAATGAAGCTGGGTCCGTGGACTTTAGAATCATTAAAGAAAGTCAGATTGATGCTAAATGCAGTATAATGGGTAAATTTCTAGCAGAAAATTCAAGTTATCATGATATCCATCCTCAAGTCTTAACATGTATAGTTGAGCTAATAAATGACTTTGCAGATCATGGAAAAGAATCCGCAGGGTTCATAAGCCAGGGATGCAGTGCTTCAGATGATCAGATGGATATAGGTTCTCCTTGGCTGCACCAGAGTAAAGCCAAAGTTTACAGTCCATTGCCTGGTTCACCAGCTTCCTCCTGGACCAATGCTGAGAAACAGAGTTTTCTCCTCGGTCTTTACATTTTTGGAAAAAATCTTGTTCAGGTGAAGAAATTAATGGTGTACAAAAAGATGGGAGATATTATGTCCTACTACTATGGAAAGTTCTATAGGTCTGCTGCACATTGTAGATGGTCAGAGTGTAGAAAGATAAGAAATAGGAAATGTATACTTGGACAGCGCATTTTCACAGGTTGGAGACAACAGGAATTACTGTCACGTGTTTTACCAGCAGTGTCGAAGAAAGGTCAAGATACTTTGCTGGAGGTACTTTTTTTTTTTGACTTTCACTGAACTTGCATTGCCAAATATGCAATTATTACTTTGTGGCTGTAAAATGCTAATATTTCAATTTCAAGACAATGTAATGTCTTGTAGTTTCATACATGGATATAACAATTGGTATGTTTCAATGGTAGTCCATATTCATTCTTCCTTTTTTTGTCCAAATGTAGATGTAGATAATGTACATATTTCTGTTCATTCACCTTCTACTGTGTATCCATAGCAAATGTCAGTGCTAGTGGAAATTTTGGCCCATACATGCACAAGAAATGAAGGAATCAGAACATAATCATATATACTAGTGGTGCTGTAATTCTCTTCTAAAATGGAATTTAGTGAATTTGTTCGTATAATTAATTACTTTCAAGAATGCCTGCATAAAAGATATGGTATAACTCTGATAAAATTTGGAAAATCTTTGTGATAATGAACATCCAGTACTTTTGATTTGGCATTGAGAATGTCTCTTCAGCTGAGATATGGAATTTGCTACTTATAAAATATGCTTTTCATTTGTTGTCACATGATGGTGCCTTTGCACTTTATGGCTCTGTCATGCTGATGTGCCATTTCAGCAGCTATACTACAAAATAGATAGATACATCATAATAATAAAAAGTTTGGAAATCTATCAATTTATCAGCAATATTTAATTGATTATCATGTCAAATTAAAAAGAGCTAGTTGATTATTTTCTCCCCACACAGAAATGAGCTACTAAAGACAAATAAAAGAAGCTGGTTTCATTTTAGATATGAATAAAAACTTGTAGTCGACACTGTACATTTAATTTAATACCCTTGAATATAGACATTTTATTGAATCTTTAGAAAAAAACCTCCTAATTATATACATTAACTATATTTCTGAAAAAATTGAATTCTATGAATAAATAAAATTTTACTTCTGGAAAATATCTACAAATAATTAGCATTTTGAATTTTCTGAGATACAAGAACATTTTTAGTGGCTGGATGCTTCTCATTGTCTGAAGGGAAAGCAACACATTTTTAGTGCACATGCTCAGATTTGTCAAAGTACATACATACATCCTATGAACTATATAAATCTGCCAATGTGCCATGTGGAAACTTTCTTACTCTCAAAATACTCATCCTTTAATCCCCCACTAATAACTAGTATGCCACTTTATGAATTAGTGGAACTGCTCGCCATTAATTCCAAATCATTCCTAGATTCTTTGATGAGAAAAGCTGCATGCCATACCACTGTCCTAGAATGCCCCAATAATTACAAGCATGCCGTTAAATACTCAAATCAGTTGAGTGTTATTACTAGATTCACTGATGAGAAGAGCTGCATGCCATTGATGCTTTCTTAGTGTTGCAGCCAGTGAGGTTGCATAATGTTAGGATGAAGATCGCTGGACCATGTGTGATTATGGGATACAAGATGAAGCAGGGACACAAAATGAACAATGGACTTGATATCACCATCTGGTTGCATGCATGCATGCATACATGCATGTATAATAGAGTTAGAAGGTTATTATGCTATTAGGAAAAAAAAAAAACCCATCACCAAGCCATATAATTCTTGATATAGAAAATACAATGGTTTTGAACATAACTGAATAGTTTACTGAAATAGAATAATTATGTTTAAATTTATTGTTGGGGAAGTTTTAGAATTCTAATTTCTAAATGTTATATTTGTCAGTTAATGGTTGTTGTAATGACTTTAAAGCATAGATAATGGCCAGTACTTGTAAACTGATGCATATATAAATGTATAACCTTAGCTTTTGTTCCCCTCTCTTCTGTACTCTTTGCAAGTTAATGAGCTTTATTAAATACATGGCATCCTTAATTTTTGCTGTTGCTTTGTGGTTCTAGTGCCTTCTTAATTGTGATATGTTGTATCTTGTTATTGCGAGTATCTGTTGCCTCTTTCCCTATGACTTTCAACTTTCTTTGTTCTCTTTTATCTTTCCTTTTATAAATTCTACACTTGGTCCACTGAGATTTGACAGTTAACTATACTCGATCATTGTGCTTTGGTATATGCACCTTTCTTTGCATTGACATTTGAGTTTAGAGTTTTATCATCGATAGATTAGTTTCTACTCTTTGGTGTCAGTGGTGTTGACATCATGCTCCATCCTTATCCTTCTGGCTCAGCAATGGTCTCCTCACTGCTACCATTCAAGTATTGGATATACTATAGATATATGTCAAGATTACTGGGAAGAAGCATCCTTGGCAATAATTAGCCCCTTCTGTGGCTACTGTCATAGCTCCTATCCAAGCTTATGCTTCTTTTCAGCAACAAACATCTATATTGGTTCTGTTTCTTTTGCTGAGTATTAGTATCATCAATTTCTTGCATAGTTATTGTGAATTATTTGAGCCTCCAGTGGTGCCACTGCGACCATTGCAGGCACTATATAATCTTGTCTTGGTCATGTATATTTCTTTGGTTATATGTTGCTTTGCCTTCCTGGTTTAGTGGTGTCCCAGTAAATGGATTTTACACCACACTTATGGTTGTTGAGGTATAATTAAAAAAACAACCTCCTTCCACAATTAACCTTAGCCTTCATATTGAGCAGTCAAACACCAGACAAGCACTTCAAAGAATTTTTGCTAACAATGGCATTATATTTATCAGAAATTGTGCTAAATTGATGGAAAGTTGAAGTGAATTTCTAAAAAAAGCTGGTCTTTCATCAGCAACCCTAACCCCACTAATTCAAAATTTAGGCGCGCAGATTTTCTGATGCCAATGTTGCTTTAAATCTCCAATCTGACACCTTATTTTAAAGGAAACAACAAGTCATTCCCATGTTAACATGATAAAATACAAAAAAAAGTATCGTAAGGATAAACATCAAGCCATACCCCCAACTATTTGGAACTTGGAACTGGCTTTATGGATTCTCATTGATCAAGGTCACAGAAAATAAGCCAAACATGGCTATATTGGCAGCGTATGCGTTAAATGCCTCCTGAGGTTCTGATTACACTGAATAATCTGTGTGTAAAGGACTCACTACTTTGCTTAAACACATTGGTTTACTTGATTTCTTCAAATATTTGGAACTTATGAATATGCGTTCAAGTCTTGTTCAATTACAATCAGAGGCTGATAATAATGTTTCTTGAAAGAGATGGCATACAAGGAACAAAGTAAGATCTTTTTTCCTGACTTGAACTTTCTTTTCTTCTATGCTTATGCTGTAATGTGAACTGATGCTTTTGGTCTTTCTTGTATTCCATTTCCCATGTCATTTTAATCAAAGGTCTTTTAATGGTATATCTCTAGTCATTTTAAAGTTAGTACACCATCTTTCACGTTCAAATTAATGTAATGGAAATTCTTGATCTATTTATGCCTTTATAATATATTTACTCTTAGCCTCTGTTCAAGACTTCTTTTTTAATGCAGGAATCATTAGGTCATGTTTAGCCTGACCAAGTTATGTGATGTGGTTTGAGGCTTGTGAAAGCTATTTTGAGAGTACATT
Source organism: Calamus simplicifolius (assembly GCA_900491605.1). Classification (NCBI taxonomy): domain Eukaryota; kingdom Viridiplantae; phylum Streptophyta; class Magnoliopsida; order Arecales; family Arecaceae; genus Calamus; species Calamus simplicifolius. The sequence continues at coordinate 658,219 of UESW01004564.1, read as the reverse complement.
TGTTAGTCCAAGACCTGTGGTGAACTTGACTCCTTTTATGCTTATGCAATAACCTGATAACTATGCTACGTTGTCATATTTGAATATTATGTTTCTTATACCATAAACAAAAAGAAGGGATTCACTACCTGAGCTGGAAAGATATCTCTGAACCATCAAAAACTATTTTGATCAAAGAAAAATCCAACTGTCATTTTGTCTTAGTTCCTGATTAAGAGGATAAAACTTGAAGATCATGAATGGTTTCCCCCTCACCATTTGCTTGGTTTTTTTTTTGGTTGAATTTTTGTTTAACTTGTCCATCTTGCTCTTGGAATTTAATCATTCAGACATGTTATTCTCACTCTTTAGTTTTGCCCTTCTTGTTGTTTCTCATCCATAAGTTATAAGTGTACAGTTCCTGTGAAGACTTTCTGCTTCCTGGCTTTGAAGTCACAAACTTTGGACTCAGTATCATTTTTAGGTTACGTTCCATATTTCTTACTAAAATCTCCTTAATCTTATAGATTATAATTATTTTGGCAGGCCACTAAATCATTTAATGATGGAAGAGTTTCTCTTGAGGAATTTGTCATCACTTTAAAGGCTATTGTTGGCATGGAAGTTTTAGTAGAAGCTGTTGGAATTGGCAAGGGGAAGCATGACCTCACAGGCATTGCATTAGATCCAGTTAGAACAAATCAATCTGTCTCTATCCAACCTGAAATTCCAATAGGCAAAGCATGTTCTTCTCTATCATCTGGTGATATCATCAAGTTTCTGACAGGTGATTTCAGGTTAAGCAAAACAAGGTCAAATGATCTCTTCTGGGAAGCTGTTTGGCCTCGTTTGCTAGCAAGAGGTTGGCACTCAGAGCAGCCCAAAGATAGCTCGGTTTTCTCAAAGCAGGCATTAGTATTTCTCATTCCCGGTGTTAAGAAGTTCTCCAGGAAAAAGCTTGTAAAAGGCAACCACTATTTTGATTCTGTTAGTGACGTCTTGAGCAAAGTCGCATCAGATCCAAAGCTTCTTGACTTAGAGGTTCAAGGAGCTAAAGAGGGCAGCAGCATAAATGATGAAAATGGATGGGCTGTGGATAACAAATCAGACCAAAATGATCTGTCTGAACATCCACGTAACTGCTATCTCCATCTAAGGCTCCCAAATTGCAATTCGGGACTCATGAAATTTACTGTGGTGGATACAAGCATGGTTCAAGGAGAAGGACCGAGAAAAGTTAGAGAACTGAGGAGTTTACCTGTTGATTCCACTTATGACTGTTTAACTTGTTCAGGAGAAATAGAGAGAAATAGCTTATCAGAGCAGCTAGACTCTGATGATAGCTCATCAGATGATCAAGGAGATTCTGATCTGAATACCTCTCTTGATGAGAAAATGAAACAAAGCAAGAATTGCAATACTGGCAATGGAACGCCGTCTGGTCCATCTGACAATGTGGTTACCATTTCAAACAAAAGGATGCCAATAAATAAGCATGTTTCCAATGATCAATGCATGATGGAACTAGTGAAAAGCCACTAATAATGGGTATAAAGTGTCAGTTCAGCCGCAGGGCAAAATCTAACCAACAAGATTATTTAGCCCCAATGTTGAAACGGAGGAGGTTAACTGCCTGTAAAAATGAACGAACTTGTTGTACTTCCTCTTTCCCAAAAGGCCATCGACTGAATAAAGAGGAAATTCACCATGGGTTGGATTCACTAAAACCAAGTGATACCACCGGTGCAGAGGTTGACCTGCCCCAAGGGAAGATACCGATGTGCATTTCAACTAATCATAGCCCAGATGGCAACAGCAAGTGTGATTTTAGTGGAGAGCATTATGCTACTGCTTTAAGTGAGATGACAGTCTGTGAGGAAAAGCATCAACCTCGCACTTTCATTGACCTAAACTTACCGCATGTTCCAACAGATTATGAGACTGCTGAACCCTACAGCATGGAGGTGGTGAGCAGCCAGGATTTTCTGAACCCAGAGGAAATGGCATGCCCACCAGAAAAAAAGCAACAGTATGATGGTTCCCATATTGTTGGGATGTCTAATGGACTGCTTGATGAACAGTCTTCCATGAACTCCAGGAGGCAGAGCACCAGGAACCGGCCACCGACCACAAGAGCTTTAGAAGCTCTTGCATGCGGATTTATTGGCACAAAGCGCAAGGGAAGGGACACAAGTATCCCACTTAAAAGCAGGTCCTCTCGCCGGGTACGCAAGACTGAAACCCTGGTACATGTTCCTTCTACTAGTTTCAATGCAGTTGGTACTGACATCAAGGAGCCAAATGCTTCAACAGATGAATGGTATGGAAACAGTACAAACCATACAATCATGTTCAACAGTTCACATGTTGAATCAGAAAGGAAAGCAACTCATGAGTTAATTGGGGTACCTTAACTTGCCTACAACTTTTCATTTCTTTTCATAAACTGGAAATGCCGCACTGTGGTTCATCTGATGCTGTGGCCTCAAGGCATGACATCTAAATTTTGTGGGGAACCTGCACTGCACGGTGGCTGGGGAGGTTTTAGTAATATTGTCGATGTGATTTTGTATGTTATGCTAGATTTGCTTGACCAAGTTTATTGGAATAGAAATTTCATGGGCATTCAAACGACACATTCGCTGGATGAGAAAGCTCAGGGAGTTCACAGAAGTGGCTTGTCAGTTGACAGGAACTTTAACATCCTGTTGGTCAGGTAACATTTGCTGTTCATCATGGTTTATTCATCATGAGATTGATAGAATAAATTTCAGGGCAGCGGTGGCTAATCTGTCTCTAAAAGGGAAACTTCAAAAATTCAGTTAATTTCAATTGATTATGTAGCATTGAAATTTTCATGGTGTGCTCCCTCATTATAAAAGTTTGTGCTGAATTTATACTATCTTGTAGCATTTTAATGTCTAGAGTCATGATCATCATCCTATTTCCTCTTGTTTGCTCTTTGAGTTTGTTGATGCTCCTTCAGTCATCAGTTTAGATTGGTAGTCAACCTTGATCTCTTGTGCGCTTGGTGTGGCCTCCTTCAATGGTTATAGATTGCTTTGGTTTTCAAGGAATTCAACACGATTCAAAGGGAAATAAAAAGAAGGCATCGTACAAAATGGGATTGTTAAATTATTATTTCCTCCATATGTTAATGGCTGAAGGCAAAACTATAATGACAGGAGCTAGGAGTCATCACTCATGGAGCCAGAGACGTGTTGGAGGCCATGGAGAAAGCATTTAAGTCTCTTAGAGCTGCTTGTGATAAGGAGTGAGTGCACATTTCAGGATCTAGATGGCTTACATCCTAGAAGCTGACTTCCTAGACATGTTGCAGCATCCAGTTCATGGTGATATCCAGCACCAACTTACCAGTGACCATCGAAGATCTGTGTCTTGGTCTCATGCAAGCGCTGAACTTTTCAAACATTCACCTTAACTGGTAGCCCAAGTTTTCCACCCCCAAAATAAATTCAAAATGTGGAAACTATTTGGGCCACTTGGAAGTTAGTTTGGAAAAAAATAGGGTATTTTAATATATAATATCAGCTTCTCTAACCTGCCTCCCACTGATCTCCTTAGTACCATGAGGAAAATTAGTTAGAGCATATGGCTGTTGATCATAAGAAAAAAACATTTAAACCCTTTTTTGGCATTTAATAATTTATATTTTTAATAAAAGCTACATGCACTGCAGATGCTACACCTCTGGTAAAAAGAATGAGGTTGTGAGATGTGGTATAGAGTTAGTAATAGATTAGGAGGAATAGGTACTCACTCCCCATGCCGCTGCTAGGAAGTGCAACTTTTTTAGGTTTACTCTTTGTTCAAAGGTTTTCTTCCCACCTTGTAATTGGGACTCGAATTTTGGTCTGCTTGGTTTCTTGGATTTGCTACTCTAGGTTCATTTCTAGAAGGGTTTGGTTCTTAAATGTCAAAATGTTTGAAGAATTTCAGATCTGAGCTTTGTTTCATTACTTGGCAGAGTACCTTATGCTACCGATGCCCTGCCCTAAACAGCTTTAAGTTGTTAAGTAGACAAACAAAAATGCCATGATGTCCTGATTTGTGTTCTTGGCACATGATTAGTTTGCAGAATATGAAATGGTTTGTGTGAATTGAGAAATTATTCTTAAAAACATAGATTCGTTTCTACCACAAAAAAAAAAAAGCTCGACTAAACATTATAAAATTTCATAAGAAAGTAATGAGCTCTCTCTCTCTCTCTCTCTCTCTCTCTCTCTCTCTCTCAAACCAATCAGTTTTCTCAAAAAACAGAGAGACCAACAAGAAACACATTTGCTATAGGATATTCATGTACTTCCTTTTGTTTTTCACAACAATCTTCAATTGTAATATTCATATATTTCATTTTTTTGGTTTCTAAAATTTTTTTGGTGGTTTAGGTTGCTGAATTAATGGCTCAAATGGTGAAGTTATTGAGTGCTGAATATTAGTGACCTATGCTCGTCCTCACCTGATTTTGATTGGATTTGCTGCTAGCCTAATTTTAAAAATAAGTAAACAAGTGAATAAACAAACACATAAACAAATAAAGATGGTATTTTTAGTCAAGTTATAACATGTAGTTATAACATGTACTTTGTCTACGTGGGTTTTACTATTTAGTTCTTTAGATAATAGCTTGGAAGACTAGGAAGGTGGTTTTGCTGAGTTCTATAAGAATAAAAGTACAGTGAGATACTGTATTATATGGATAATGATATAGTAGAGTAGAGTTGTAGAACTAATGAACAGAACACTCTCAAAGAAAGCTCATCTCTAATCTCAGCTCAGAAAATTCTTTTGGGCTGAGGTAATGAATGCAACAAACTTCTTGGTAAATTGGTTTCTATCGATTATCATTGACTTGAAGATTCTTTAGAAGATATGGTTCAATCAAGTATGGTTCAATCAACCTATTGATTATTCTAATTTGAAAATATTTGATTGTTCTAGATATATTTGTGTTAATAATGGCAAACTTGAATGATGGGTAAAAGAGTATACATTCCTTAATAATGGTACTAGAGTAAAGGATTACAAACTGTAGTGTATAGAGAATCTAAGGTCATCTAAGCTTATGATTAGTAGAAATATCACCTTTAATGGCAAACCAGAAGGAGGAACCGTTAAAATGTAGACAAAGGACCACGATGTTAGTAAGAAAGTTGGGCATATGAACCATCTAGTTTACATACTAGCTCAGGGTGGGCATCCGTAATGTTACGTAGCTGACGGCAATACCTATCTCATGGAAAGTTCGAATATCTCAATGAACCATCAAGTTTACCCAAAATTAACTTTTATACTAATCAAATAGAATATATTTTAATCATTAGTATATTACATCAAAAATATCCAATGCAAATGGCTCACATATTGTGCAATCTAAAATCATCCAGTGTATGACACATATGTACTTAGAGAATATATAATCATTTATTAATAATATTTAAGGATAATAACAAACTATTTATATCATAATTATCAAACATATGGTATACATATATCTATATAGAGAGAGAGACATACACAATATTTGTTATTATATAGGTGATTGTATGATAGAATTTCTTACTTCTATCAGCACAATGCAAATGCAGTGCCACCAATTCATGCTTAATATGTTGAATATAACATCGAAACATCTTCAATATTAACTAATTACCATCAATTTCTTAACTTTGGATCTAATATATCCAAGTCATCTTTAACTCTATTTTCTTAGTTTCTACCACAATTTAAAAAATAAATATTTTTTTAAAAATAGAATTTTACCTCGATTTAAGGGTTGAAGTGTAAACTTTCTTGCATCTTAATTTCTATCTAGACAATAGTCCTCTTATAGAATCAAAACCCATAATCATGGCAGATTAATAAACAATTATGATTAATGATAAGAAGAACATGGGATGAATAAGGCTAATCGGGTAACATGGTGCCTGGCAGCCTGGGTCAAATAAATCGGGTTGACTAATCAAATCCAAGAATGGTGGACCAGTCTAGGTAAGAATATCTCAAAAGGATAATCTATAGATAGGGTCCTATGACAACCTGAAAGCTAGTGTGGGTACCAATATAACCAGCAATAGTCTGCATGGTTCTAGCCTATAACTGGTACATCTACATAATAAATAAGGGCGACCTCTCGCTGGGCACCATCTAATTAATTCCATGTAGATAGAAAGAGAGGAGAGAAAGAAGAGAGAGAAGAGAGGAGAGAGGAAAATATAGGGGAGATGGAACCTTCTTTACTCTCTCTCTCTCTCTCTCTCTCTCTCTCTAAAATGAGAAGAAGAGAAGGGACGGAGGGACAACAATATTGGGATGGCATCACCAGCAATTGGGCCAATAATTGAGATCGGTTGGCGGCGACAAGGAACAGTAGACGATGGGCCTATGAACAGTATCACAGAAAGAGGTTAGAAAAAAACTCCAAAAATAGAATGGAGAGAATGAAAGTGAGAGACGGGAGGGCTCTAACCAGTTAGATCAAAGTCCTTATTGGCCAAGCTAGCGGTAGATTGATCATGGTGGCAATAAATAGTTGGAACAATGATAGCCAATCAATACAACAACTAAACCAAGAGAGGGGATCTCTTCGCAAATAAGGGAAGGAATGGTGTAATACCCTAAAAATAGTTTCATATCGAATGAAAAAAAAAAAAATTAAGTATTTATAGTTGAAGTGCACTTGCACTTAAGTTTTTAAAGCCATATAGCTTTGATCCACTAACAGATTAATTTATTACAAATGGTATTCGAGCAAATTCAAAACCCAAGTATCCTAACTGTACAAAAATTAATGGGTTGAAAGAAAGTGAGCCACTTTTCAGTACCATTAAACTTTATTAAAATTTTTAGAACTGTATGGTATTAATTAGGGCAAATAGATTTGAAATGTTTTAAATGTTAGGCATTCAAGCTTTTAATCAATAAAATGAACCAGCAACGTAAGAGATAGATGGACACACACATAGAGTGAAGGTTGGACTTCTAACACTGGCCACTATTTTTTTTTTCTTTTCCATCTCCTACTTGAAGTATGCTTCAAATGTAGACCCGATTATATTCAAGTCTACATGGTGCAGCACTGAGATGGCTCAACCAAGTTGACTCGCACCCCCCCCCCCCCTAGTTGTCTGATTTAGAGTGAGCCAGCCAACTTGAGGGAGCTTCTATTGCACCGCAAAAATTGCTCGGTACCATCCCTAATTTTTTTTCAAAAATTAATTTTTAAATTATCCTTAAAACCCTCATTCCCCTTTCTTCCTTCTTCCGTACGCTTCTGCAGCGCCCCCTCCTCTCGGGCTTCCTTCTTTTCTGTTCGCTCTAGCTGCCCCTTTTTTCCTTTTTTCGGTTCACTCCGGTAGCCCCTTACTTCGGCTTTTTCTTTCTCCCCTCAGTTCGCTCCGGCAGCTCCCTTCGATTTTTTTTTTCTCTTTTTTGTTCGCTCCAATGCCCTTTCTGGCTTTCTCATTTGAGCATCGGGGCAAAAAAAAGTTGAAGAAGGATCGGTGCTTGAAAAGAAAGGCCGCTGGAGTGAATAGGAGAGAGGCTTTGGAGTGAACGAAGTAGGGAAAAGCCAAGGAGAGCTGCCGATGCGAATCAAAAAAAGGAAGGAAAGGAGGGAGGACCTAACGGAGCGGAGCATATGGAAGAGGAAGGGATGAAAGTTTCTAGAATAGTTTAGAAATTAATTTTTTTTAAAAAAAATTAAGAACATACTAAGCATTTTTACTGTGCAAATAGAAGCTTTCCAAGACGATAACGCTTAGCTCTTTGTTATGCCAGCCCAAGGGACCGGACCTTACATAAAAGCCATATATATATATATGCTATATTGTTTTCGATTCTCATCGATAAAGCCTAATCTAAAGCTGCTCCCCTATCCAACGAAAGGTTATAAGTCCAAGGAGGAAGAGCGACGAGAGACTGAGGGCTACGTTAACTTGTGCAAGTCCAACTCAAAAACTAGTTGATGGACGTCAGCTGCCTGCATATATGATATTATTGCCACTCAATAAACATCACCACGTTAGTGAATTGAATGGAACTTTGTGCATAAAATGATGGGCTCTCCACGGCATTTTTCTACTTTCTTTGCGTGTAATTGTGGACTCTATTCCAGGTACAGATGGAAACATAACAGCATTGATTTCTTTGCCCGTAACGTACTCGATCATGATATATATATCACTCAAATATTTGTGATTGAAAGCCCTTAGAGGGATGTCCTATATATCTTATTCAACTGTACAGAATTAAGATTTTTAATAGAATAATTAATACTTTGATGGGTACACTGTACCTATTTCCTTGAAGATAAAGTACCAATTGAATGACTTAAAAACTGCAACCCAATGGCCAAATGAGAAGGGTCCCCTCACTCACATCATTTCTGGCCAACAAATCCTGTACTTGTTTTGGTGCTCTACGAACAGATAAGCTTTGGAGTTCGTAAGCCTCACGGACGTACATATTAATCTATCCCGAGCTATACGTTGAGAGTTGAAATTGAAGCACCTAACTTATTCCAAAAACGAGATAACTGAGATTTGAGAATTCCGAGACTGTCAATATATATATTTTTGTGCCATTTAGATCTTAATCCATTGGCTCTGCTTACCGTAAGAGGCATCTCATTGCATCATTTTTTGTGCTATATTAGATTATAATACGTCATGTCATTCTTGAAGTTATGGAGCTTATTCTAAGAGTAAAACTTAGGGTTGTAAAACAGTCATCTTAGTACAACCAAAGTGTTTGTGCAATGGATGGGCTGGATTGGAATTGTATCAAATTACCTAAGACCTTATTACTTTATTAAAACCGATTAACATTATTATTTTATTAAACTTGATTAACATCAGCCTGATACAGAACCAATATAGTTAATAATGTAGAGGATTATGTTGCATATGGATTAGATTTAGGGCTACAAACAATATGGCTATCAATAGGTTAATTAGTCTTAGTAATAGCTCATATACACTTGCTCAATTGAAAAGAAAAATCAAGTTAAGCCCATTTTATACAAGCTTATAATTTGCCCTTCTTAAAAAGAAATGTCTCTATTTAGATAGAGAATAATTTTATATATTCTAAAAAGCAAGCGCTAATTTTTTTTAAAAAAAAGGGATTCATATAGCCAATCTCTTTTAGTTTGAAATTAAGATTTAATCATTGCTATTATTTGAATGAAGCGTAAATAAGGGATATTCCATTAAAGTGAGAGAGATTCTCTCAAACGCCTAAAATGGAGGCAAAGTAGGCCTATATAAAGGGGATAAATAATTGACCAAAGATATAGTTCTATTCTCTATTTTAATAGACTAGACTCTTATTCTATAGAAGATGAGAAAGTTATCTTCTTCAATTACTTTTTTTCTCATATAATTAACTCTAAGTAAATAAAAAAAGGAAGGAATAATTTCATCTTTGTGATAAAATCTATATTATAATAAAATCTAATGTATATTAAATGTATTTTATTTTTTTGCACTTATCATCCTTTATCTTCATTCTTGCTTCATCACCACCAACATAAACAAAAAGAATCTCAATCCCCGTTTTCATCTCCAATCCTACAAAAGATAAGAAATCCTACCCCGAATGAAGTAGGACGGGATGGATCCATTCTGGATAAGTTGAAATTATCATCTTTATCTTCATTTCTTACCTAATATTTATCTTTCGTAATGCATATAAGGATTTGTTTTCTTACTTATATTAATGAATATCATGTTAAATTTAAATTACTTGCAGTTATTCGCAATGAGGGGTTGTAATATAGAAATATTATGTCTGCATGTACGTACGTACGTGGAAAAAGAAACAAAAAAAAGCTATAAAAGTGGGTAGGAAATGGTGGTAGTTCAATCGTTTATATTTAACCTCCTTCACACTATTAATTCATGTGAAACTAAATCTCACACATATTCTGGATATCAAGAATTAATAATGACCGGAAAATAATAAGTAACCAACCAATTAGATCTCTCTCTACATGCAATGCATTGCTACAATCTCGTGTTATATCTTCCAACAAACGCCAACATCCTCCTCTCTTTCTCTATCTCCATCTGATTAAGTTACAGTGAAATGAGGTCAGGTTATAATTGGACAACGCAAAGTTGAATTGATGGAATTGACTTTCGATCGGCTCCACTCCAATTTAGTATCCAAGAATCAATAGACTGGGTGGACTTGGTGCACTCCATATGCATTCTTATCATATATCAACTCATTATGTTTGTTTCTATGAATTCATTCATTATTGCAGCCTTTCAACGCTTATCCTTTTTATTATCTTAGAATGGTTACAGATTCTTAAATTCTACTAAATTATGCAGGCTCGCTAATTCTCGCATTCATATATTGTATTGGAACAAATGGCTTTATTAATCTCTACTAAAGAAATTAAGCATATGATAATATTCCTCAGCATGTACGCATGCATGCGTATGCGCACAGTGATTCTAAATGGGGAATTCCTAAACCTACAAAACTTGCAAACCATAGAAACAATCACATATTTTACATTTTGCATCAAAAAAGAAAGAAAGAAAGAAAAAAAAATTCTCAAACTTCAATTATCAGTAAAAAGAATTTCTTATGATCGAGTAGTACCACAAAAGGAGCTAATGATGATATCATACAACCAACTTTTAAATTACTTTTTCTTTTTTCTTCTTTTTGAATTTGTTCTGGGTACTTTCTTGTATCAAAATGACCAAAAGTCCAATAATAAGACAGACATATTTATGTGAAATATGGTGGTTTTTACCATCATCCACCTTGCTGCACTTTTCTATTAATACATGCATCATATATAATTTGGTCCTAAATTAACCAATCTAGCTAAAGGTCTCCCATGAACCCAAAAAAATCCATTACTTGGCTGTGAACCATTTTTCTCTACCAAACTCTAAATATCACTTAAAAATATTGGTTCTTAAAACTTAAATCCCGCCTTCTTAGAAACCATCCATCATTAAAACACATCTGATCATTTCAAGAATATATCCAACTCACCCTACATTTTCTTCATCCGATTATCATTCTCCATTTCCTTGCATGTTCCTTTTCAACCTTCCTTCTTAGGAAGAGGTGTGTGACCATTGTAGCAATGCCCAATTTGCTTTCCTTGCATTCTATTAACATTATACTTTGAGCCCCAACCAAACCCTTCTCTACCAAATGTCAAACTAAATAAAATACTTTTGAACAACATTATTTTCCACACCCAATTTTATGAAAACAGTTTTCACAAAACTATCAACACAGCAAACAGTTAGTATAGTCTTAAGATGTTGACACCAGTCACTGTGCATGAAGGTGTCGCGACTCAGGTTGAACTTGAGTAGAAGTATCATTTCACTAGCTCAACTGAATGATATTTAATTCTCATGTCTAGCTTTTAGCAAGCAATTGCAGCCCCATCTTAAATTTAAAAGAATATTCCAAACTATCTACATGCATACAGCAGCAGTGGCAGCAGCATATAATAATAATAATAATAATAATAATAAATCTTAATAACAGACTAGATAAGATCAACGTACTGCATTCACTATTGGACTCGTGCCATAATATTTACATTCATATGCATCATGAATTCATTTTAGGATGATAGCATGCTACCAATACCAAGATGATACCTAAAATCTGTTTTCTATTAAACTCAAGCTAGGAACTCAAAAAGGTTATTTTTATATCGCAAGCTTCTAATAAATAATATATATAAGCGTACCTGGTGGATACTAAGAGTTGCATAAATTTTCTTTGGGGGAATGCATGAATTTCTTTTTCTTTGTTCTGCTCCATGTATGCCTTTGTGTCCAGAAAGATGGAGGCACGAGATTCAGATGATGGTACGGTTTAAATGAGTGTGTTTAAGTACGTGTTGCATCCACTTGTCCGTTCTTGCATGACATCTATTGCCATTATATATCCACTCTCCTCACAGACAACATGAATTAATGGGGACCTTCAACCATCCAAAAAACAAAATCCTCTTAGGGGGTAATTAGTTTTGAGCATATTCCAAGACCTAGGAGTACAGTTCCTGGATGAAGAGATCAATTAGTATGTGTTGCCTTATACTTGAAGTCAGGCAACAAAGCGTTATGCTCCCCTCATCTCTCTTTGGGGTTGCGTTGGGATTTGCTGCCCACTGACATCCCTCTCCTTGTCCGTTTCCTAATATTAGTATTATAAACATTTGCTGATTAACTTAATGTATTACAAACCCCGCTGAGAATCTAATCTTACTTCATACTGCAATCAATGTTAAAATATATGATATATGACAGACACGACACGTTTCCTTCGGTGCAGTCCAGCCTTCGAGCCATGTGACTTTTAAAACTAATCATAAGGACCTTTTATTTTTGTTTTAAACAAACATATTATAATATACTATTGATTGATCTGTTTTAAATCCAAAGTTTCACGGAATGTAATGAAATGTAAACTACTTTCACAGAGTGCAATGAAATGCAAAGTATCTCATGAGCATAATATATAATTAACAACGCTTGACGACTGGGCTCAAAAATTAAAGGAACTTAGAGATGGATATATAGAGAGAGATGAATGCATGTAATGGATACGATAGATTTGATCGTTGAATGAGGTTTTCTCCCTCCCAAACTGCAACTGCTAGTGCCCCTATAAGACATGACATTTTTATTTAAATGCTGGCACTGAGGAAGGATGGTACCACACATCAAGCATCAAATCACAAGCAAGTGCTAAGGGGAAGCGAACATAAATCTTTTTAAGCCATGTACCGTACTCGATCAAAAGTCCTCATCAGATGCCACGCTACCATACCTCTCAAAAGAAGATCTCGTGTTTTTCTCTTTGCATTCAGAACTGGTACGCGACCCTTCCTTGTGGTTTGAGGCTCCCCCTAGCTAGCTAGCTACATCCACCGCCCGTTGGGTCATCAGGAGGACAGAAACTATGGTCGTTGGTGTTGCTGCACCCATTGTTACAGTCCAGCAGTTGCTTGATCTCCTCATAATTATACTCTAGAACTGGAGCTTCCTCCCACAGCCGCGATCGCCCATAATCCCTCCCCAGTACTTGAACACCGCCACCGCCTCCGCCTCCACGTAACCAGTACTGGTTGCTCTCCTCAATCCCACCACCATAGAAATAGCTCTCATGGCCCATCTGTGCCCCTCGCCACCTCTACCAATGTTATAGGTATTGTCCATCTCCTTTCCATAGCTGATGTGGGTGGAGCTCCCATCAGGTGAGCTGCAGCTGTGCTCGCTTCCAAAAATGATTACATCACCACCGTCCTTCATCTGGTACTGACAAGATGGGCCTGCTGGCAAGAGAGTGGAGAATGTGGTGGTAGAAACAGAGCTGATGAAGGCATCTTGGGAGATTGTGGGGAAGCTCTCAAGGAGTGGGAGGGAGGGAAATGGAGAGATGTAGCAGCTGCCTTGTGAGGATGAGGTTGGTGATGGGAAGAGTAGCTGCTGCTGCTGCTGCTGCTTCCGTTGTTGCTGCTGCTGCTGCTGTTGATGTGGTTTCCTTTGGGAAGGAGCAATTCCCAAGAACTTCTTCTTGAGCTTGGTGTTCCAGTGGTTCTTGATATCATTATCAGTCCTCCCTGGAAGCTGGGCAGCTATGATGGACCACCTGACAGCCGAAAATGATTGTTTTGAATGTAACAATTGATTTTGGAAAGCAGAAAAATCTTGTCTCCTATTTAAATAGGCAGGGTTTCAATGAGTATTCATGAGTGAGCCAAGTTTGGCATGCATGAAGTGATGCATCTAGACATAGAAAATTCTTCACTCCATGCAAAACTTTTGCTAGAAATTATATGCAAAAGGATTTCGGATCTCTTTTCTAGCTTCTACTTGACTTTTCAAATATAATGGATTTTTACCTGAACCTCAAATCAAGAGATAGGAGGCAAAGAATCAAACAAAACCAAGCTCATGCCTCTTCGGAAAAGGAAACGAAAAATATATAAAAGAGGCCGTCTCTCACCTGCTTCCAATACTAGCAAAGAGGCTGCATATTATCCAGTCCTCAAAATCTGAGAACTCCCCGTGTTTTATGTTGGGTCTCAGGTAGTTGAGCCATCTCAGCCTGCAACTTTTCCCACATCTCTTTAGACCTGTCAACAATCCAACCAGCCAAATCACCACCATTCATAATTAATGACACCAACCACCTATGATATCGCTTACTTTTTAATTTTTGATGTAACAAAAGAAGGTGATAGCTCTTGATAAACAATTAGCCGTAAAGAAAAAGGAAAAGAGAAAAGGACCTTATCACTTGGGATATCTTACCAGCTTTGTGAGGGAGAGCAATCCAATTGCCACCAGTCCCATACTTCTCTATGAACTCCTTGAGCTTGGAGTCCTCCTCGGGAGACCAAGGCCCCTTCTTGACGCTGGACTTGTCACAGCATGGAGCCCTCCCCATCTGATCTCTTAGCTGCACACCCCCAACAAAATCTCTCTTCCCCCCTCTCCTTTTGTCCTCTGGGTTGTGGTTTGGTTTGGTGGTGAGAAGCCCTTGGGAAGAAGACACAGGCTTCTAGGAGATCTATATCACCAAAAAGAAAGCAAAGAGACACAGAGACTGTGACAGAGAAATACATATGACAATATATATGGGGAGGTGCAAGAAGTCAAAGGATAGCCTGTCTAGTTCCCATCACTTCCTACCTCATGGCTGGCACCGGTGGGGTGGGGGGGCCGCTCAGTCTCAGCGCCCCAAAGGCTTACCATCATTCATAAATAAATCCATCACATTGTACCATTTTGAGGGCCTACCCCTCTCTCTCTCTGGCTCTATTCCTTTTTCTTTTTCCCAGGATCAAAAAGTCTATACGGGCAGTGCAAGAAGAAAGTGAAAAGGATGGATGGGCGTGGGGCCTTTGTAATGGTGACGTCTTCCAAACCTTGGGCTATATGTGAAGACGATGGGGGGAGGGGAGAAGTAGGCTCTATGATTGAGACCCAACCTCATTTGGCCACTGCATGTGCGCATGTGAACTGTGTACCATTGATCCGCTTATGTAATTATGCATACGTACGTAAAATTGGGTCCACTTGGATCCAATATGCATGAGCTCATGCCTGTGTACCATACTTTTTTTCAGGTAAATCTTAATTCATGGATCTGAAAACAGCTTGTACACAAATGTGAGCTAATGGTGGTGCTCAAAAACAGATGGTGAACCCTTCATCTACGCATAACCAAGAGATGAACTCAAATGTTAGGTTGAGTTGAGTATTTGCTTGATTCTAGTTCTGTACTTAATGCTCGTGTCTAGAAGTCAAGACCCACCGTCATGAAATAAAAACGACGTTTCATATATATATATATATATGAGAGAGCATTTAATTTTGTTGTCTAAGCTAATTTTATTTTTTCTTAGAATTTGTTTAATTTAATTGTTGATCAATATTTACTTTCTAGCCATTTCGAGCAGCTAATCCAAAGAAACCCTCAATCTAAACTTAAGGCTTTATGCTTTGGCTCAGCTAATATTAGAACAAAATTAAAGCAAATTTTGATGGATCTGACAAGAAGAGATAGAGAATAAAACATAAGAAACAAGTGGACAAAAAGATGGAACAAAGATAAAAGACATCAAATAACCGCATAAAATATAAAATTATGACACTTTTTTTTTCAAACAGTCATGACTTTAACTAAGTTTGACCATTAGAATATCTACTTTATGGTACTTCTTACATTTATTTTAACAGTTAGGCTCCCACTTATATGTATTTTAACATTTAGATTTCCACATATATTAATTTTAACTTTTGGACTCCTCATGCATTTAACATAAAAAGAAAATGACTCATGAGTACTCCACTAAATATTAAATTACAATAAAGTTTATGCACTCAACAAATTTCATGCATGGTCATTCAGCAACAGTTCTATAATAGGGCAACCTCCAGTAGAAATTCTCTTTTCATTGCTGTAGATACAGTGTTTAACACAATCCGATCAGATGCCATCCTTTCTGACAACCTTTTTGTTGAAGCATATGCTCAGTTTCTAATCTTGCTCCTCATTCTGATAATTGGAAGAAGAAACATAAACTTTCCTTACATGACCTTTTGATAAATATAATTAGTACTATATTTTGGTTTGATGCGCATGAGACTGGAATAGGAGGAAGGGCTGCAATATAAAGGATAACAGTCATCAACCTTGTGTCGCTGTGGTTGGAGAGAATGTGTTGGACGTTTCGATTTCTGTCGTCTAGTTTGTTTGACAGGAGATTCCATCATTATTTGATTGAGCTAGAAGGGATTTAGAGCATGGTTTCGATCCCATTAGAAAGGAAATGTTTGTTTTATCAGTCAAGGTTTTGTGCTGGCATTTTCTCTCATTGATATGAGCATATATATATATATGTTCACTTTTTGCTGCTGCTTTCCAAAAAATTTTGTACAGGGAAAGAGGAAAGAGAGTTAACTGCTGTAGATTTATAAAAAGACCGGCGGACGTACGTAAGAAAAGGTGAAGGGGCTATTTCACATAAGCGACCTATGCTATCATCATGAGTGACCTAATGCTATCATCATGAGATTAATAGCGCACTGATAAAACTTGAAACGCACACTGAAAGATGTATTGCACCAGAAGTGCATGTTCGTTAGAATGTTAAAGTTGATTAGGTTTTACTACAAGTTCCCATTAGTTGGTGGGATATTTAAGTTGCATTTGGTTTTAAAAAATGTTTTTTTATTTTTATTTTGTAAAAAATCTTTTTTTCTGGTTTTTAAAGATTTGATAAGTAAGAATAAAAAATATTTTTTTGATTGCTATTACCATTACAAAAGATGTTTCTTAGGAAGAGAGATGAATACATGTATGTATGTATGTATATCATTCACTTTTAAATTCTTTATGTTTATTTTTTTTATCGTATACTTTACTTTGATTAAAATATAGAAACATCTTTAACTTTTTTTAATTTTCTACTATTTTAAAGTGGTGTTTTTAAAATCATTTTTACTTTTCATCACAAAATATTTTTTTGTATGGATTATTTGTTTTCTATGAAATAAAATGTAAAATAAAACTATTCTTAAAAACTAAATACATTTCTACTTTAATAAATATTTTTTTTTCAAGTAGGAATCTCGATCTTGAATTAATTCATCTATTCTTCTAAAAACTTTACTTTGTCACATTATCTAAACTTATTGAAGAGCATAAGCACTAATAATATTTATTGACTCCTTATCTATTACTAATTTATTAAAATTATTCTATCTTCTATTTTCTTAATATCTATAACTTCATTTTTTAGGCTTTTTATGTACAATAATTCTTATTCTATTTTTATTCCTATCTTTACTTGTGTACCAAAGTTTAAAATTATCAACCTCTTTTACTTTTTCATCTATTAACTTGTTCTAAGTTCTCCATCTAATCCTCACTATAAGAGGAAAAAAATATTGTGATGCCCTAATGCGTCACTATTGCGTCGCTAAAGTCGCTATTGCGACGCAATAGCGACGCAATGACGGCGTCGCTCAGAAGATCGTCGCAATCTCAATTTATCGCAATTGCGTCGCATCACAGCGACTCTCTGCGACGCAACAATGCGTCGCAATATTGCGATGCATCCAAATGCATCGCTAAATTTAAAACTAATATTTAATATTTAAAATTATTATTAAATATTGCGACGCATTCAATTGCATCGCAATATTGTGATGCATTCAATGCATCACAATATTGCGACGCATTTTGTTGCGTCGCAATATTTAATAATAATATTTTAGATATAATAGCGAAGCAATTTTAGTCGCTAGTGCGTCGCTAATAATTTTTTTTAAATATTGCGACGCCAGGTCATTGCGTCATAATATTTAATAATAATATTTTAGATATATTAGCATCGTAATTTTAGTCGCTAATGCATCGCTAATTAAATTTTTTAAAATATTGCGATGCCAGGTCATTGCGTCGTAATATTTAATAATAATATTTTGAAAATATTAGCGATTCAATTTCAGTCGCTAATGCGTCGCTAATTAATTTTTTTTAAAAATAAAATATTAAAATTAAAATGGTTAATACAATTTGTTACATTTAAATATTGATCGAAACATTCTTCACTCATATTGATCCAAACAATAATCATTCAATTTCTAAAAATAATTAATATATTAAAATTTTGAAGTTTTTTGTAAAACATATAAAAAGAAAAAAATATATCAAGAATCTGAGCGATCACGTGGAGGCTGGAGACACTGCGATAAGCGGCTAACCATATCCTGCAAATGATGCATCTGATCTCGCACGTCTACAAGCTCCTGATCCCGGCCTCGCATACGCTGCTCGAACTCGTTCTCGACCTCCTGATGAACGTCCTGCCGAACCTCATCCGCAATAGATCTCCGAATGTCGTCTAAATGCTCGGCAGGAATATCACCAGAAATATCGCGAGCTGAAGGCCTGATGGGGAAAATATGAAGAAGCTCTAGTGCCCAGACCATAGACCCTGCGGTCTCGCGGCTGGGCACCAACAGCCTCCAAAAACACACGCGACTCTCCTCTGCTGAGAGTTCGACGGGCGTCTCCCCATCAGTGGAGTCGACCTGCGATGCCTGGAACGAAGCTCTCGACTCGTGTCTTTGAATTATAAAATCAACAATAAATGAATTAATAAATTTTTAAAATAAAATTTTAGAAATTAAACAGATACTACGTAAAGCTAATTTCTTACCGCAACCTTCCGTGATCGCGTTTCGACCCAGGAACCGTCCCTCCTGGTATGTGTCGCCCTGAATAGACGAAACTCACCAGGATCTCCACCTTCTGCTCAGACTATAACAATAAAAAAAATTGATATTAATACAAATATTTAAATAACTAAATTAGTAATTAAATTATTTATGTTTTCTTACCATACGGCGTCTGTGCTCCTGAATCGAAATGGAGCCCGAAGTATGGCGGAGAGACCCGTGCCAGGACCGCCCTTCTCAGATCGACGGTTCGTGCTGGCTGATGCGGACCTCCTGCTCCAGCCATCGGACTGCCAGGCCTGCTGCCACTCGTGCCAAATACCCTCTAGCACATGCGCAGGACGCTGATCCCGATGACCTTCAACGATGAAGCATATCGGAGTATCGGTGTCCCGTAAGAGCCTCCCATGCTGCCCTAATGGCGTCATGGCTGGCAGGGTCCCACGTAAACTTTTTCTGTATTAAAATAAACAGTTAGTTTTAGAATTTATTAAGATTAAGAAATTTTATATCAGTGATAAATTGTATTTAATAAGTTTACCTGAAACTCAGAAAAATAAACTCCCTCGTAGCTGGAGATACGTGGCGCCAATCGTAGCCACTGGGATCTGCACGCCTCTGAAATACGGTGCTGATGTGGCTGGATACATGATGCTGCTCAATAATCTGTTAAAAAAATGCATGTTTATAAGTAATTGACTTAAAAATATAAACATATATTTTAATTAGTATATACTTACAGCCCATGAGCATCAAGTCGAAGTACGGTGCGGCCGATGGTGGAAGAACTCTCGGAGGTATGTGCCGATCGGCTGGATGGTAATACCAATGCAGGATCACTGCCGACTGCTGAGAGATCGAAGGCTGTGCGATGTGTGGAGATCCGAACTCTCCATCTCTAAAGCTCATGTGATCTGATGCAGCAGGGCTACGTCCCTACTCACTCCATATGTCGTCGGTAGATCTACCTCTGCCCGTCATACTGAAAATATTAAATATTCATGCAATTAAATTACGATTAATGATTGACTATGTAAAAATTTAACACTTATAAAATAAAGTTGAATTTTAAAAAACCTCTATGTTTAATCGGTGTCATTTGTTTCGTGAAATGTTGGTTCAACATCCAATGCCGTCGGACTGCGATTCAGTTTCATTATCATCAGAAGGAAACCGAACATTTGCATTCGCAATTTCTTGGACCGATCGATCCAAGCCGTGATCCCGATCGGCCACGACCGATCCTGGACCATTGCGATCGGTCCGAGATCGTCGATGATCCGAACGGTTGCGATCGATCCAAGCCCTGATCCCAATCGGCCACGACCGATCTCGGACCGTGGCGATCGGTCTGATCGGCGATGATCCGATGGTTGCGATCGATCCAAGCCGTGATCCCGATTGGCCACTACCGTTCTCGGACCGTGGCGATTGGTTCGATCGGCGATGATCTGACGGTTGCGATCGATCCAAGCCGTGATCCCATCGGCCACGACCGATCTCGACCGTGGCGATCGGTCCGATTGGCGACGATCCGACGGTTGTGATCGATCCAAGTCCATGATCCCGATCGGCCACGACCGATCCCGACCATTGCGATCGGTCCGAGATCGCCGACGATCCGACGGTTGTGATCGATCCAAGCCCTGAGCCCGATTGGCCACGACCAATCTTGGACTACGGCGATCGGTCCGTTCGACGACGATCCGACGGTTGCGATCAATCCAAGCCCTGATCCGATCGGCCACGACCAATCTCGGACCGTGGCGATCGGTCCGATCGGCGACGATCCGACGGTTGCGATCGATCCAAGCCGTGATCTCGATCGCCACTACGTTCTCGGATCGTGGTGATCGGTCGATCGGCGACGATCCAACGGTTGCGATCGATCCAAGCCGTGATCTCGGACCGTTGCGTCGACCGATACCGGACCGTTGCGATCGGTCCAAGATCGCCGACGATCCAACGTTTGCGATCGATCCAAGCCCTGATCCCAATCGGCCATGACCGATCTCGGACCGTGGCGATCGGTCTGATCGCCAACGATCCGACGGTTGCGATCGATCGAAGCCATGATCCCGATCGGCCATGACCGATCTCGGACCGTTGCGATCGGTCCGATCGCCGACGATCCGATGGTTGCGATCGATCCAAGCTCTGATCGATCCCAATCGGCCACGACCGATCTCGGACCGTTGCGATCGGTCCGATCGGCGACGATCCGACGGTTGCGATCGATCGAAGCTATGATCGATCCCGATCGGCGATGACCGATCTTGGACCGTCGCGATCGATCCGATCGGCGACGACCCAACGGTTGAGATCGATCGAAGCCATGATCGATCCCGGTCGGCGACGACCGATCTTGGACCGTCGCGATTGATCCGTTCGGCGTCACAATATTTTTATTTCATAATTCTTTTTAATATTTTTATAAAATTTATTTTTTAAAAAAACATTGTGATGCAGTACTTGCGTCGCTAAATAAAAAATTATTTTTATTAATTTATTATTTTATTGCATCGCTATTGCGTCGCTATTTAACATAATTAATGTTTTAAAAAATATTGCGAACGCACAGGGTTGCATCGCAATTTTTTAATTTGATAATTATATTATATAAAATTAATTTTATTTAAAATAATTGTGACGTAACTAGTGCGTCGCTAAATTAAAACATAATTTTTCTAATTTTCTGATTTATTGCGTCGCTAATGCGTTGCTATTTAACATAATTAATTTTTTTTAAAATATTGCGACGCACTGAGTTGCGTCGCAATATTTTTTCTCATAATTATATTTTATAAAAATTAATTTTATTTAAAATAATTACGATGCAATTAGTGCGTCGCTAAATTAAAAATATTTTTCTAATTTTCTTGTTTATTGCGTCGCTAATGCATCGCTAATAAATTAATTTTTTTTAATACATTGCGACGCACTAAGTTGCGTCGCAATTATTTTTTCTCATATTTATTACTTTAAAATTAATTTTATTTAAAATAATTGCGACGCAATTAATGTATCGCTAATTTAAAAATAATTTTTCTAATTTTTTGGTTTATTGCGTCACTAATGAGTCGCTATTTCAAATAATTAATTTTTTAAAAAAACATTGTGACGCACAAAGTTGCATCGCAATATTTTTTTCTCATATTTATATTTTATAAAAATTAATTTACCTAAAATATTTACGACGCAATTAGTGCGTCACTAAATAAAAATAATTTTTCTAATTTCTGATTTATTGCATCGCTAATGTGTCACTATTTAACATAATTAATTTTTTTAAAAATATTGCGACGCACTGAGTTGCATCGCAATATTTTTTTCTCATATTTATATTTTATAAAAACTTAATTTAAAAATATTGCGACGCATTTCTTGCGTCGCTAAATAAAAAAATTACTTTTTTGATTTTCTGGTTTATTGAGTCGCTAATGCGTCGCTAATTGCGTTGTAATAATTTGTTATCGCGGATGCGTCGCAAAGTGGTCACAATTTAGCGACGCAGTATTGCGCGCTAAATTTGCGTCGCTATTTCAGTATTTTTTGTAGTGCCTTATATTTATTAGTTTTATTAACTTTTCTGTTAATGACCTTATATTTTAATTGCTAATCATATTTTATTTTTTTTTTGAACTAACTTTTTTGTTCATATTTATTTATGTAGATGTAAGAATGCTTGCTTATTTTTTATCACATCTTGATGCCAATGTAGCACATCGCTTTTGAGGATCATCCTAACTATCTTTGCTGTTTTCACTGCAACCAAAGTTCGATGCCTCTGGAAAAAAAAAGTTCTATCTTTATTGATTTTTTTATTATATTTATAGTCATAAAGTGCGATCCTTTTTTTTTTTTTATTCAGACTTGGTCCTTTAACTTAAAAAAAGCAAAGAAAGAAAAATGCCGTGATGTGGATGGCTGGAAACGTCCAACTTGTGCCCTGTTTCAATGCATTCAATAGAGATTATTTATATAAGCCACTCATGCCTATTCACGGCAACAACTATAGAAGCAAGAAAGAATGAACTCTTTAGATTCTTGGAACAGGACCTGGAAGTATTTTTCCCACCCATTATCTGATTACAGTCAGCAAGCCTCAAGTGGTTACCCTGTCCATTTATTATTGATGACAAATGTTGGGCCTTGGCACTTGCAAGAGAAAGCCAATGCTGAACTAAATCATTACCAAAGAAGAAAACTCCTCTCTCCATTCCCATTACTGTTTTATTTGACATTCAAGACCATATGATGCAAAACTTCTGGCAATATCAATGGCACAGTTATCAGTAGCCTTGCACTATAGTCAAGATTGGTTTGGACACCAAACAGGACAATTTCTTTTCGCTTTCAATGACTGCTTCAAAGAGGGCGATGCCCTGTTTTCCATCATTGGAAGCAATGACATGACAGTGGGCTGTCCCACTGGGGTCAAAAGTTCTAACTGCATTAATCAAGCCTGGTCTAAAGCAAGAAAATCACTACTCATTAATTAAATCCATTGAGACTATTGGTTATAAAGAAATGGTGGCAAGAACAACTTGTGGCCATAAATCTTCAATGCAGGCTCCATGGTTTAGGGGGTTTTATTTCTTGGTATTACTGCTAGTCTGCTGCATTAGCTTGAATCTTATAAATGGTGGAAATCATGGCATGCATCATTGCAACAGAAGAAGTGATTCTAAGGAAGGCTTGATGAGGTGGAACAGAGTCTATGTGGCAGGCTTCCACTGAATCCACTTGATTCAATTGGCCGATATCTTGGCTCAGTCATTCAGTATTGGGCCCTTCAACTTAAAAAAAAGTTTTGGTGGTGGACCACTGAAACTCAAATCCTTCTTTTTCTGAAGAAAATTACTCAAGAGCCAGTGCTGAAGTGAATGCAATTAGCCTGCATGCATCTAATATTGATGAACAAAGAGAATTCTGAGTAAAATTTTCCAAGTAAAGTTTTCCAACTTACATGCGATATTTTCAATTGTTTTGATAACTAACGTGTGACATGTGAATTGGGAATTGCCCCAGTGGACACACCCCTTCGACTAGCAAATAGAGACTAAGTTTCGGGTGCTGCATCAAGTATTAGGACTTTTGTAATCATAATATAAGTCTCTCTCTCAGAAGAAGAAGAAGAAGAAGAAGAAGAAGAAGTGCTAATTGAATTGAATGACAAACTCCAAAAAAGTGACATCAGTTAATATCTTTGATGATAAAAAAATGATGGATGTGCAAGAAGGTTATACCTAACAATGAATCTACCAATGAGACATAAAATAATTGAATAGCATTGTGACACTTGTTCTGAAATTCTTTGAGTCCTCATATAATAATCGCGGAGAGAGACCATTGTCTGTCAAATCAAAAGGATCGGAACTCAACTGAGAGAAGGAATTGTCAAGCTTTCAGCCTATACTTTTTCTTCATGACCAGTGTTGTTGAAATAAATCGAGTCATCAATTCTTGAAACGTTATGTTGTGTTCCTTCTATTTCTCTTTCATGCGCCTGAGCAAAGTTAGGCAGCATGACATTATTGGATTCTTATATAAACCACAAAATTATTTGTGCTCTTAATTTCCTTTGTTTAAGTCTTGCTGATCATACCGGCCTTACGTATTGTTTCGTTATCCTCTAAGAAATTTCTAAGCTTTAAAAGCATGAACTTTGACATACGAAGAGACGTGCATGAGAAGTAGGCCTTAGAAAATTTGCATGTCTGAAAGAAAGAAAACACACCAAAAAAAAAAAAGAGATTAATGCTAAGAGGTGTCCTTTTAGAAGACCAAAGTAGATAAACCAGTGCTATATATTCCTTTCCGCATGCTACCTAACAAAGCAAGCGTTGATCTTTGGCTTCCAATCGTTTCATTTATTCAATCCTTCTAAAGAAAAATGGTGTTTGAATGCCCTCACTAAATATTAAACTACCAAAGCCCTTGGCCATGCAAGTCAATAGTATGCATCTTTGGCACTTTGGTAAAACTTTTATGGTCTCCTAAGCTTGCTTACAGGATAAGTCATCTAAAAACAATGCAAGCTATCGTATCATATTAATATATATATATATATGGTGAAGAAAGGGTGATGAGGCTAACGCACTGCATTGGTTTCCAAGTTGGTTTTATGTTAGGGTTGCAAAAGTCTTTATATATCACCATTCACAGAACGTTTTTCTTCTGTTAATATTTAAACAGATGCAAAGATATCAATGGTCCCTGTCGGAGTAAATGCGAGCCAGGTCTGGCTCTAGCTTGGTCCATTTTGTAAGCAGGCCAAAGATTAAACCAGCTTATTAAATTTCAACCCTAACAACAGGTACTGCTGACAAGCTGGCTGTTAAAAAGTGGCAAGGATCTAGAGATTTTATTGGTTTTCTCTCAATCTTATACTTTAAGTACAATCCATTTTGCATTACTATTTTGAATAAATTAGTTAATATAAATTATGCTTTATTTACCTATTTATATTTTAAAAAAGGATTTGATATATATTAGTTATAGGATCGATTCGATTTATCTTTCACAGGATATCCAACTATTCTCATTCTGGACAAAATAAAGAAAGCACTCGCCAACTTTTGAACAGTTTGTTGGTGGACAACATGTGCTAAATAAACCTCTGTTATTTTCTAAGCTTGACATGGAACCTTCAATAAAAACAAAGATAATATGCGAGCTCAATTATAAGAATAGATTGCATTGGTCACTTGAAAGAAAGTGCCGACATAAATAAGATGGTCGTTTACGCTGTGTTAATGGAAAAGAAATGACTTGGTGCAGTGGTTTCTTGTTCAAAGGTTGGCAGATTGGTAGGCGGAGACTCTTCCCTTTGACTAAGAAATAAGAACGTCTCTTCTAGTGATGCCTATTGAGCCACGTTGGCAGGTGCTATGCAGAGGAAATCAGAGTTTAGTTTGGCCACTCTATCCATTGACCAAAACGAATTTTTTTCAAAGTCTTCAAAACTTCGGTTTTAATACGTGCATAAAGTATTTTTCATCTATGTTTGGATGTTAGCATGTGATGATCATATAATAATTATAGCAAAAAAAATAGAAAACCATGATTTCATAAAGATAAATTAAAATTTTCACCTAACAATTTAATGGTGTTAATGTATGAATGGACGAAATAAGTCTTTTTATACTAAAATGAAAGTTTTAAAACTTAAAAAAAAATTATATTTCTTTTCACCTATAATCTGAGAGAGAGCCTGTTATAATTTCTCCCATTATATATTATTTTGAATTGAAACATAAAATAATCGTACGTCCTATGTCCAATAGATACATTAATCGTACTAATATAATAATAGAGATCAGCCATGAGGAACAGAGATTAATTTATGTTGATTACTGTTTGAGTCCATCATCCGGTACTGTACACAATGGTACAGAAAATAATATGACATGGTTTGTTGTTGATTATCCGTATTAGCGTACGAAAGCAGGCATCCAACAGTGATTTAAAAATATATATATATATTTTCAATGCAGATCATTGTTATTTTTTCTATGCTGTAAGAATTTGATTGTTTTGATCAAGGTCAATACCTTTTGACCTTTTGCTAGCCCAAGATTATTCCTGGCCACTCATTCAACTCTAATCTCTAATGGAGCTAATCTAATAATATCAAATCCAACTCTTACATTTTTTATCCATTAATCTGTTGAAAAAAGTTAAATAAAAAAAAAAAACGCCCACCCAGTGTTGCTCGCAGACGTTCTTTCCGGACGTTCTTTCTGTTAACGTTGAAAGTCAACATTTCAGAAATGATTCAAACAATTAATTTTGTAAGGTATTTCTGATTTAGGATTAACGGCTATTAGAGATCATTGTTGAAGTTTTATGAGCCGAGCCTATAAATAGGCATTCAAGATGATTGAAACATGATTTGAAGTAGCCCTTTATAATTTTTTTATCTCATTTTATTTCTATATTTTATTAATTTTTTAGGCATACGAAGGTAATCATTGAGTTTGCACCTTCACACGATCGTGCTCGTAGTAAGAGGATCGGATCGAGCTAGGTCATTGTACCTTGGGAACAGATCACCAATAACCTGCACGAAGGGACGAAAATCTAATCTTTAGAGCAGTGTCTAACACGCATCGGTCCTGGTTTAATCATATCATCTTTTATTTTTTACTTAATTTATATATTTAAATTTCTATGTTATATTTCTAAGAAGAGTTTTTGCAAAGATCAAAAATATTTTCAACAGCTAAGGATCATATTTTTTCTCTTCTTAGTTTGCAATGCCATCTTGTGTTATTATTTGTTTTCCCTGGTCCATAAATTTGTTATATTTTAAAACCATGACTTTCTGATTTATTTGTATTTCTATGTAATGTGAAGTTATGAGATGAGTTGTTAAAGAAATATTATTTGAATAAACCAGGAAGAATATGGATGTTTAGATAGTAAATCAAGATTGGCATCTATGGTTGTATGTTGCATACAACTTCAATCACTTGTTAGCTGAAATGAGATTATTTTCTGGCATAGTGGTCAATATTTAATATCTCCTTGTTGTGTTGTTCATTGCTAGATAAAAGTGACAACATTGGGCAAATACTTATTGCTTACCTACTATTGTGAATCTTTTATGTTACCAAATGGTAAAGAATGGTGATCCAGGTAACGAGAGGTCGAGATAATATAATGACCTCTTTAATCTATGGAACAAGTTATTAAACTCTTAATATGACAATTATATATTCACTTGTCATTGTTGGTTATTATGGATTTTACATAGGGTATTGTTGTGTATCAATGTATGTAATATGTATATATAATGAGTCACAATTCTTTTCATACTACAATAGATGGGACAGAACCCATTCCTTATATTATCTCATATTGCCTATAGCAATTTCACTTTGCTTTGCCTTGATGCCATTCCCAATTTGAATGCCACTTTTGGTGAAGTGTGGATATCTGTTTGGTAACTCACAAGTTTGCATTTGCTCAACCTAATGAAACAATAATGTAGCACAGGTGTTCCTTATAAGAATTACTCTCTCATATTAGCACGTGATATTTCATATTCATGAAACTGTTGAGAACACCATAAAAGTTTAATTGCTTGGTAGTGTCCTTTTGTTCTGATAAATTGCAATTCATTGAATGTTTTAAGCTTATATTGTTTTTTAGATAAAACAACATAGTTGTGACAGAGATATGGTATAAAAGTGTGACTAAAATCACTCAAAGTAAGAAGCTTATTTTATCTTCGGACATCAGAAGCGAGCATATATGTACATTCTTACATAAATGCAAAAGTCTTCTTATTCCAGATAAGTATTTTATGTTATAGTGGCCATCGAGAGATTACACCATGTTTTATCTTATTTTAGTTTGGAAGTTGTGATCTCTTTTAGTTATATTTTTTTTGTATGGCTTTATCTTGAATATCAAGCATTGCCAAGCCATATACAGCTTCGTCATAAGTCTATAAGACAAATAAAAAAAATATCTCTTTAGAATTTGCTGAGAAGAATTTGGTAGATTAATTGACCAAGGAGTTATATAGGAGTGGAGTCCTAGATTCATCGAGGGGATGTGGCTTAAGCCCATTATTTGGTCGCCAGTAGTGAATACCCAACCTCTGTGATTGGAGATTCCATGAATGAGGTTCAATATGGTAGAAACGAAGCTGATTGAGTGATTATGTTAGAGCATAAATTTTTTAAAAAATTTCATCTCATCCCTATGATGAGTGCTCTTGTAAAGTGACAAAGTAAATTTGTCTAAGGTTGAGTCATACTCTTAATGGATCCGAAGTAGGTTATCTGCAGGGTATTGTCACAAATACCCTTGGAGGATTCACCTATATGAGAATCGTCATATTAGGCCGTGACTAAAGGTTTGGGCTAACCTTAAAGAATTATGCCTTTAATTTGCGCTGACTGCTTAAACCCAATTGATCCATACTGTGTGATTAGTAGAAGTATGAGTCAAAGGACCTAGTTCAAGGTCTAATCCACTATGGTTCCTTTATATGTATACAATCTACACTAAGTGAGGTTTAAGTCCATAAGATACCTCATATATTGCGCAGTATAAGATGCCTAAGATTTTTGTTATATTTTATTTTTTTATTTTAAACTTTTATGGGAGATTGTTGGAAAAAAAAAAAAAAGAACGCCGCATAGTTCTTTTTGGATATTCTTTCTGTTGCGTGAACGTTGAAAGGCCAATGTTCATCAACATTCAGAAATGGTCCAAACAATTAATTTTGTAAGCGTTTCTGACATAATTTGGAGCTAACGGCTATTAGGCCTTTAAGGCCATTATGGGCTAAGCCGTTGGAGCTTTTATGGCCGAGCCTATCGCTCAAGGCCTTTAATTTTTTCTTGGGCATATGAAGATAATCATTGGGTTTGCACCTTCACACGATCGTGCTCGTAGTAGGAGGATCGGATCGAACTGGGTCGTTATACCTTGGGGACAAATCGTCAATAACCTGCACGAAGGGGCAAAAATCTGATCTTTAGGCTGGTTTGATCCATATCATCTTTTATTTTTTACTTAATTTATATATTTAAATTTTTATGTTATATTTCTAGGAAGAGTTTTTGCAAAGATCAAAAATATTTTTTAATATAATTTTTAAAATAAAATTTAAATAATAAATATTTAGAAAAATATCAATCACTAAAAAAGTTCGCTTGATCTAAATTATTTTAATACAACTAAAACTCTATATCTTCATGATCTCTAGCTAGTATGCAACTCATTTAAAATTTGGGTCAGAAAGTTTAATTAGTCCACACGCAACCGAACTAAAAATTCTTGCCACAAACCTAGCCATATATAAAATCCGAATGGCCTTTTCAAAGCCAGTTATCTTTTGCCACCTTTATAAAAGTTTATACTGTGCAAAAGAGATGCTTTCCTGTACCCCATCCCAAGGATATAAGGCATCTAAATTCCAACTCTTTCCCCCGGTGCAAGCAACCGAAATTAAGGTCCAAGGGCTTGAGAGCAGCTCAAAGCCATCTCGATCGGTTCTGGACCAAGTTGAGAGGAAGCTGCATGGATGCATGTTCCATGCTATATATTAAACTGAAAGCTACGTGATGCTGACCAATAAAAAGAAATAGCGACTTTATAAAATTTGGAAGATATCGAAATACAGGGCATCGAATCCGAGAGAAGAATTTTGACATTGGAGAGTGGATATCTTTCTTTCAAAGTTCATATTTTTATGCTGATAGAAGGGTGGATTTTACTATGTACATGAATTTTATCTTACATTTCTTTATAGGGATGGCAACGGTTCAAAAATAATCCAAGACAGCCTATACCCCATATTCATTAGAAAAAATGTTCATTCTTCGTTTCGTTAAGCCGTTATAGTTAATGGGGCAAGGACCGATATACCCGATCGAGTAAACGGATACCCACTGGATATCCATTTGTTCATTTACATAAAAAAATAAAATTATTTTATTAAATTTATAATTTATTAAAAATTTAAAAAATAATTTTGTTTAAATAAGATGAAGATTAATCGTAAAAGAAAGAAGAGCAAAGACTATTACGTGAAAGAAGGAAGAACAAGGAGAATATATTATATTAAAGCTAATAGCGATAGGGATGAGCTAAGAATACCGTCTCCGAACCGTTTAATTGTTTAGCTATTAACGAAAAATTTTTATTACCCGTTAAGTTGTTTAGATCGAAATTTTTTTGATCCATTTAAAACAGTATCAATTGGATAAATAGTCAAACATAAAAATTACTTGTTAAGGATCGAAAGTATTTTGATCTGTTAAAAATAGTATTAATCGGATAAACACTCAAACGAAAAAATTGTCTTCCCTTTCTTTCAGTGACTGCAGGAAATAAATGAAACGACTTCTGAATGCAGATAAATATCGCACATGGATAAATCTTTACGTCTCTTTGGATGCGGAGGTAGGAAAAGAAACGATTGAATTGAATGCACAAACGTCTTTGAGACATTTCGTATCAACATTCGCCGCCTTCGTGACGGTGAAGCATCACTCAACTTCACCTTAATTAAGGGATGGTTGTCGTGGGTCCACCGCTTCTCTCTCTCTCCACCGTTTCTCTGATGGTAATACTGGTTTTGGTCCAGTAAAAGGCTCAGTCCTTGATTATTATTATTATTATTATTTAGATTACTCTCAGGATACAAATCCTACGGCATATATTTCAAGATAATTTTATTTTAAAAGATATCAAATAATTTAGTTGCTTAGGATGGGATCCTTCGTCATTCGGGCTCTTGATGCGGTTAGGCCCGA
This sequence comes from Calamus simplicifolius, assembly GCA_900491605.1. NCBI lineage: Eukaryota > Viridiplantae > Streptophyta > Magnoliopsida > Arecales > Arecaceae > Calamus > Calamus simplicifolius. The sequence continues at coordinate 627,186 of UESW01004564.1, read as the reverse complement.
TCCGACCTAAATCTAAATACCTATGAGTTAAGTTGGATTTTAAAATTAAATTTAATTCGACTTACAGGTCATATATGAATCTTGTATATATATACCTGATGTAATCTAATTCAACTTAATTTATGAATATTAATTAAATAAATTTTATTTCCTTTCACTCTAATTATTTTCATCAATTCATTGAATAAACTCTCATTAAAATTAACTCTTTTTTTCACCTTAATAACGAGATTTTTGCCCATCTTTTTTTAACTTAATTATATTAAAATATTTATTTTGATAGACTTTTATTTATAATATGTTTAACTATATCAATAAATATTTTAAATATCATATTTTTATAAATTTAAGAATAATTATTTACTTGGATAGAATTAAGTGTTTTTAAATAAAAATTAAGTTTAATTTTATTTTTTTAATCTTATTTAATTTTTTAAATGCATATATTTGATTGTCAAAATTTAGATTTTAATTATAAAATAATAGTCAAATATTTGGCTCTAATACAAATATAATCTGGTTTAATTACATCAAAAACCTTAATGCTTTATTTTGAACTTAAATTATATTGAACCCCCAATAAAACCAGCTTATTCGGTTCTTAATTTTTTTTTTTTTCATAAAACCAACCCAATCCTACCTAATCGGTAAATAAGTTAGGTCTGGATCTAAATTCGTGATTTGAATATTAAATTAAATTAGAACGGAATCAAGAATAACTCAACCTAGCCCGGCCATTTTACAGGCCTAAGCTCAACTAAAGGGGGGAAAAAATTTACTATCCTATTTGATTAGTGAGGTCTAACAGGGATAAATTTTGAATCATTGAGACCTGAGCACGTAAGGTGAATAACCTCCACATAGCAATCAAAGGAAGGGTTTATGCAGTCGTGCTTTCAGTTCAGTTCATATATCGGAATGCTGATCTTCATTTTAAAATACATGCCCATCATTGACGCTATTGCAACATTTAACGAGTTTCGAGCCAGCCATGCATACATACGTACACGCATCCATCTATTTTTATGGTTGCAGCAAAACAAGTTTTCTGGTTGATCTCAAACAAGAAAATTTATGTGCTACAGACATATGGAACCAGAAGTACAAAATTATATGCTCCAATTCGATTTAGTTTCTCTGTACAGGTATCTATCATCCATCATGGCCCAAACATGGGTTACAAATTGGATCCACTATACAAATCATGCATCAGGTTAAGCTCAAGTTCACAATATGACTGTGTTTGCATTTGCTCCAATCAAAAAAGAGCCAACAAAGCTTAATTAGTTACAAATGCTGGTTACTCTAGCTCAATTCATGACAGTGGCAGAATGAATGTAGTATCTGGTTAAGCTCAATTATGCAATAGCCAATTTTCCCATTAGCCTCGAAATATAAGTTACATGTGGGATGCCATTGTTCCCACAATCAGATTTTTGTTGCATGAGAGAGCAATTTACAACTCTAAATTATTGTCATGCACTTTGGATCTTTGCCAAGAATGCTGGATTTGAATTCAAGGCCTTCCTTGCAAGGTTGCGCATATCTTCTCTTGAGGACTCTGTTATGCGTACTAGTACTTTGACACCACCACTGGATATGAAGTCCATGGCATTATGTTCTGCAGAAATTAGACAAGCTTTAAATCCTTGCCATACTTTTTGGTGAAATATAAATGATGATGCTAACTTAGTGTCGGTTCAAATATATGCTAAGAAGATCAGGGAAAAAAGGATTCAACTTATAATCAAAAAAAAAAAAAAAGTTAAATCTGCTTTGTTTTAGGAGCATTGCAAGATGGTGAGTTGAAAATAAACCACACCAAAATTCGTGCCAATTATTTCATAAACATTAAGAGCTTCTCCTTCCATAAATTTTGCAAACTACCAGTCAACTTGCATCACAATGCAACCTGAGTAAAAATTATTATAATATGTTGCAGAAGATGAAAGAAAAAGAGAGACCATATAAAGGGTAGAGAAACTCTGAACAAGAACCATATATTTATCACTTCTTGAAACTAATCAATGTTTGTAACATATTATGTACATACAGATTTATTAATATTTGATATACAACTTGCCAACATCCGTACCAAAATGGAAGATTGGCAAGAAACATACATATATCGATGATTATGGGGATTAATTTTTTTGTGTAAGGTAGTTGTGACTTTTGTGATCTATGTGGAGTGAAGATCCAAAGTGAGTTCTAATCCTGGGTACACTAGGCTCTCTATTTTCACTTGATCTTGGGATAATAAATGGACCCTCTAGATGGCTTTCCTTTTTAACAAGCTAAACTCCCTATTATAAATGATTCAAGTAAAATCGTGTGCTTCAATTTACTCAGTAAAAATTGAGTCAGAAGTGGCAGAATTTTCTGATTGAAAATGACTCAAAATACTTGTCCAACAGATTAATACAGATGGACAACCTTCTGTAGTTGCCCAAACACTTATTATATTTTGCATCTGCAATCAATCTAAAGAAAATTTAATTCAAGCATGTTAAACAATGAGGCAGAAAAGTTGAAGAACTATCGGTAAAGCACCAGAGCCTCTAAAGGTATTTTTTTTGGGTTCATACTAAAGTAGATCATCCGGCAATAGATCCATGATTTGGGCGATCCAGTAGCGGGGGAGTCGAAAAACCCCAACAGTAGCGGCTGAACAATTAGATCAATCAGCTCCATCAGGGAACCCTTGATAAAAAGAAAACTGGTTTTGTTTAATAGAGCCAACTCAAGGGTCCTGAATCCTAATGCATTTATTTTTCTCTTAACAAAATTGATCCCACCAGCCAAAAGGAAAGGGAATATGGAGATGACACAAACGAGGATTACTATTAGAATTTCAAAGCTCGCTATGAATTCTGCAAGTTTTCTGTGCTGACCTGAGTTTTAGTAAATTTTGTTGGTTGTCTTAATATTGCAGCAGGGCAGTGCAGACAAGGGCACAACCCAGGTGCAAATAACCCAGGAGGTGACTGCAATGAGCAGAAATGCCACTCACCAGCCTAAACAACGAGAAACACTCAAATGTGAGGGGAAGGGAGCCCCCACATTAGAGTTGAACTTAGGTTTTGAATGAGGAAAATTTTAGCATTTTTTACATTGAATGAAAAGTATCTAACAAGTGTCCCAGTTGTTTTAGGAATTATTATAGCGGCTTTATATAAGGGTAAACCATAACTTCAAATTTACAAGGTGGATTTATGAAATCCTAAGGTTGAATCTTTGCCTATGTACTTTGTAATTTGCACTAGGAAAGATAGGATTGTTGTATTTATTCAAGCAATGATATAGTATCAAATTATATCAATATATTGGAAGCGAATATAAAAAAGATTTCTTGCAAAAAAAAAAAATGTATTCGTGCATTATGAACCTCAAATAGATGTACCATTTTGAGCTAGATGACAGAGAGCAAGTTCAATGTGGTGCCTTGTTGGAGCTGAAAATGTAGCTGAATTGGAAACCATCCAATTAAGTGCACCATCTTCAATAAGAAGAGACCTCCCTCTTTTGTATCCTATAGCTCAAACATATAAAATATACATCAATGCTTATATGAATTATATGTTAATAATAACTTTATACTAGCAAGATGTCATACACATGACTATCACATTTAAAACTAATACAGTTAACAAGCAACACATTTGGTAGCTGAAAAGAATCATCCATTCATTATAACCTAGAGGTACGCTTATGCAAAGGAGTAATTTGATACATGCAAAAGGAAAAAGAGGCAAAGATAGACCAAAATTATATGAGAGAATATGATAAAGAAAAAATTAAAATCTTTGCATCTTATAGAAAATATGATTCAAAACTAAGTAAAAAGAAGAAAAAGGGTTCACATAGCTGACCCTAACTAGTTTGAAATTAAGGCTTTGTTGTTGCCATTATAATAACTAAATACAAGCTTACATTACACATGCTTCGGTTTCATGATTTTGCATACATTTATTACACCTTTGAGGGCTTGTACATGAAAGAAATTGGATTAATACCTAAAATTAAAGCATCAAAACAACATGAGCATGAAATGTCCGAAAGTGTAGGTATATACCTGAAGCTTGTATGCATGCACATATGCATGTGGATGCATGAATATATGTACAAAAAATTGTTTCTGGATAAGAATAATGGTTAAGAACCATAAATCTTGCCCAAGTGAATTGTATAGGTCAGTATTTTATGCTTGTCTGTACCTTTTTTCTGCATGACACAGGACTCCTCTTTGACAAAGTCAATAGCATTGACTGATCATGTTGGTTTAGTAATCAAAAGAACTCCTTACCAAAGGTCATAACATAACAACCCAGTTGAAGAAAGTAATTACAAATGCTGCCAAAATATAGTTGGCTATTCTAACATAAACACACCAGTAGCATGACTGACCATTTTTGCATCAACAAAACATATTAATTGGATTTTTACCAAATAACTAAATTGAAGATTTCTTGAGCTTCATGAAGCTAAAATCCAACCACTCTCTGATTGCATCAACTATGTACTTTAATAGAAACTTCGAAAAGTAATCAGGTACCACTGACAAATATTATTCAAGCACACATTATCAAGATCTCATCCTCAGGACCATCATTAGCTGAGGTGTTATGTCCAATTGGTTGACCCAACATTCCATAACGTGCAAGTCCCAAGCATATTATACCTTAACAGAATGACTTAAGCTCACCAGAAAGCAATAATTGACCACAATAGACAAGATGAAAACATAAGAAAAAAACCTTGGTTGATTCCCCTTGATTCACATTTTGCAAAGTTTGCAATCCCTCTAGCAATCTGTGCTATCACATCATTATTTCTGGATCTGACCATTCCCAGAAGTGCTTTTATTCCACCATCTTCTTTCAACATCACATGTAACTTTTCTGCAAATAAGAATTCAATGTTATATTACAATGATCAGTGGAAACATACAGAATCAAATTAATATTCATGAAGAGCATATTGATGCTATTTTGATCACACATACATGCACAAATATCCTTCAGGGGTATGCTTATTACAAGTTATAAGAAGATATGTTGTTAATTGGCTTTGATGTAATATCTGAAAGTAAATATTACCCTACCTGTTGCAAACAAAGGAGTCATAACTCAAAGAAAAGAGCCGGCTTAAACAGAAAAACCCTAAAAAGAATAGTCAGATCCTTTTCGATCTTCTACAGGGTTACTGGTTGTTCAGATAGGACAGTGATAGAGACGTGGACTATTGATGGAGCTTGCTAATTTGTGCATCATACTTTTCTGTCTATCATCGGTCATGAAATCATGGAGTAATGATAGTAAGAGAGAAGGATCTGTGCAACCTCTGCTGACATGTGTTTTATGTGTGTACTAGTTTGAATTGCATGATGAACCATTCAAATTTAGAGTTTGGATTATTAACTTGGCCCTCTATGAACTTGTCTAGCATAATTGGCATCTTTATTCCCATCATCTAACTGTTGATCTCAGGGCCGAGAAATTAGTTAACCTTGCTAGCTGTGATCATGCACAACAAAAGACTACAAGTAAGTTTCCCCATTTAGAACACTTCTTTGTGGAACACGAGACCTACCCAGTCCAAAGGGATGGATGAGCCCGCATTATGTATCCAATCATTGAAGAGCTTTTCCCCTTTTATGGAATAATATAGTAAGTGTTATAGCCTTTGTTCATCGCTACAGCGAAGTCCTTTCTACTTTCAAGCATGCATGTGCAAAAACGTTCACATATTTACTACTACCATGTCAAAGAAGTTTCCTTATGTTGTCAAGCCACGTGTAAATTACATTAAACCCCAAATGCATCTCTCCACATTTTTTTTATACATGTTTTAGAATAGAGCACCTCTCCGTTTCATTGTCCTAGTTTATTCGACACAATTCATTTTCACCTATTTACATCATTTTACATGATTGGTCCAAGATATTAACCACACTGTAATGTCATTTAGCCATCATTCTTGGGGACTACTAACAATTTCATTTCACTAAAACTGCAACCATTATGCTGTATTCTTTAAATTTAAAATCCTTCATCAAATCTAATTTCACAGACAACTTCATCTTTGTTTTATTATTAAAATTTTTTAGTCTGGAAATAACATAAAACATAGGACCTCTTACTTGATACAAATAGCAGATTTATCTATGAAAAGTATCAAAAAAATTAATGAGCTCAGTCCAGCCCTTAAAACAGGGCCGTTGCAACTTGAGTCAGTTATGCCACTATTACCACTTCTGACACTTGTTACTGCACCCTGATACATGTTCTTATTAATTTCAGCCTATCCCTTATGTGTAGCTTATTTCTTATCAGCCACCAAAATACCTGCCGCAGAACTATACCAGATGCATCCTCAAAATTAAGATCATCCACAGATTCTTTATCTTTTCTTAGATACGTACGGATGTCCTGGTCTCCAAACATTCATACCACAACCACTTGAACTCAAAAAAAAGCATAACCATTTTGATTATCATCATAAGCTACTTATTAAAGGAAAGACTATAAATAGTATAAAAGACTATAATATTCCTAACTCCATCAAAAATACCATCATTTCCAGGACTTCAGTCAAAGTATTTTCATGCATCAGATGTGTACGATGAAGGCCCAATAAAATTGCACATGACCATGCTGAAATAAATGCCAGAAATAATTAAGCATTCAACATCTTGATTGTAATTTTATTCAAAAATAGAAATGTTGATGAAAAATTGAAACATGACACCAACCCATTTAACTGCTGTAAATCCTGGGGAAACTTGAACACAGCCTTCAAAGAACAGATTATTTTGGTTTCCACTTCAATAGAAAGGAGAGCACCCTAAAGGCAAACTCAAAAGAGACAAATTGATGTGTCTTTATGAACAATCAATGCTTGTATACCACTCTGTATTGCATAACATTTAACCCTTATCTTAATCTAAAAGCAATGCACTATGATGGGATATGCTCATCTTTCATACATCAATTTGTGAACATTCGATGTGGTATTGCAAGGAAAAGAGAGTATCCACCAAAAGAGATTATATTTGGAATTTCAACCAAATCTCAGCAGAAAGAATTCTGATGCTCAATACTTGCTAATATTTTTCAGAAAAAAGGAATGATTAAAAGAGCTGAATGACAAAACAAAAGTTTATCTATTGTAACAGATAATAAATATTGAAGTGTGATATTCATGAATTACCATTTCCGCATAAATTAGCAAGTGCTCCAGCCACCATCTAAGAGTTTGAGGATCATCCGTCCTAGATGCTATATTTGCTAATAATCGAGCACCTCCTTTGCTCATTATTAAGCCTTGATTCAACCCTATAGGTATCAGATGAAAAATAAACAAACCCATCATTGTTAGTTTGATAAAAATGATAGAGATAGAATAGCATGAATGTTTTTAACAATGAATATGACTGATATGACTTCCTACATATGGAGCCTATTACAGTTGTCAACATATATAATGATTTGCCTTAGATTGTCCCTAATATTGGTTCTATTGAATATATAATGATTAAGAGTACAGGAAGCTGATGCTCATGGCTGTCAACATTGGAATATAATTGAGCATTTGCTGATTTACAGGACAGCATGTTGCTTTTACCAATGGCTGTCAACAACATAAGGTTTTTGTAAGAAATGAAACTGAATGACCCTCTAATATATCATACTAATATCAAGGTTTTCTGGTTTTTATCTTTTGCATATGGGCATATTGAAAAAATGAAATGATTTTGCATTGTGCCTCGCACACATCCTTCCTCTACTATTTCCTTTATTTGTCACTCTCTTTGTTGAACCACAGCCATTTATTTTAATGTCATTGATTTCTATTCAATCTCAGAAACCGAAAAAGATAATTTCTTGTCAAGAATTCTGCATTCCATTGAGATCTTACCAAGTTTTGTTCTCATACAACTAATGTCACCACTCCACTATATAAAGGACAACAAGAAAAACCAACTACTAGAGAAATACAGAAGAGGGAAAAGAAAAGGCACTGAGATACTTAGCCATGCCTGGAATTAGCAGTCTCAAAGCCTTTGGCCTAATTTTCTTCTAAATAAAGGCAAATTTAGATATATCCAACCTCCAATTTCTCAAAACTTGAAATAGCATTGCAGGTCATCCTAAATAGGGATGTTTAACAATTGAGGATCCATAAAATCCCAAATAGAATGGATATAAGGCAGGATGGTTATGGTCAAAGTGACTATTTATACCTCCCTTCTCTACCTTTGTCATGTCCATTTTTTTTCCGCTTTTATTCCTAAATCCTTTTGTGTTGCATTCCTAGGAGACTTGTGATAAAAATGAAATGTTAAGTCATATCTGCCCAAATATTTTGGGTACCTATAAAATATAGTGGCTCAATGCACCATAGTTGTCAGATCCGGCTCGAACATCGACCCGACCAAGGGCTCGGGTCATCGGGTCACTGGTTCAACCGTCGGATCACCGATTGAACCATCGATTCAATTATTTTAATATAAAATATATTTATATTAATAAAAATTATTTTTAATAAAAAATTAAATGAACATGATAATAAACTTAACATCTAATGCCATAAAAAATTGGTTTAGACTGGGTTGACCGGTTCATGGGTGAACCGGATGGACTGATCGGGTTATTCGGCTCTCTTACACATCTGGTTTTATGTTAGAACCAAACCGGCTTAGCCTCGGTCCGATTCAACCGATCCAATCGGCCGGTTCAATCCGGTTCTGACAACTATGCAATACACCACGTGCTACATATGGTATGGGTGCTATGCATACTTAGGGTACCATAAGATAGTACAGCGGCACACTGTATCATACTAACTTATAACGGCAGTTACCGGTACAAGATTAAGTACCAAACCTTGATCAAAAGAAAAGAACTTCTTTCATGTAGAGCGGAAATTGCCATACCTTAATGCCTGTCCAGATACACCTGCTACTATGGTATTCTGCTGGAACTGGACAATCCATGGTAATCTTAAATCATTGCTGTGGGCATAAACTACAGCATAATAGAATAAGGTCTTCACATTATTGATGTACAGTTGGTTATGGTAGAATAAATAATAGAATCCATTGATATGGAAAAGCAAAGGGCCAGAAGTGCGCTTAGGCTGGCCCAAGCCTATCGAGCCGGACTATGGACTAGGCCCAAGCTAATTCGGGTGAGGTTTGGACCTAAAATTAGAGTCCAAAAAAATCCAGGCCAAGCTCGGGTCTTACTGGGCCTAGCTCAAGATTGGCCCTGACACTGCCCGAATCTTGACCTGAAGAAGGCCCAGAGGATGGCCCTCAGTCAAGCCAGAATCTAGCCCAGACTCAGGCCTGAATCTAGCCCAGATCTGGGCCCAAACCTTAAAGAAGTGGTGGACCTCATAGATTTTATACTGAATCTACTATCTACCATGCGAGAATAGCCTTTCATAGTAAATCTTCTTCTGCTTGTTAATCAATTAATTTGAGAACCTCCTATTCCAGAATGATTAGGTGAAATTATTTTAAATCTTACAGGTTTTTGTGCAGGCATTTAAAAACTGATATTAGTTTGCTGGCCTGACTTTAGCCCAAATGAACTGCTGTGGGTTGGCCCAATTAGGCTTCAGGTTGGGCTCAAGCTTAGATTTTGGGGGAAAAAAATTGATCCTCAGCCCAACATGAAGCCCCAAAAAAATTTGGACTAAGCTCAAGCAAGGGTGCCCCAACTTAGTCCAACCCTCTCAAGACTTTAAAAAGCATGAAGCAAAATATGGGGAAAATGATCCAGTTGTGAAGAAGAATATTGAACAATGACATAGCTTGCCATTTCTTGTAGAAGTGGCGTTACTAGTGAAAAGGCTTGTCAAATTATTCTATGAAAATCAATCAACAATATACATTGCCAAGCATTCAATCTTTCATGGAACCACAAAACATATCAAAACCAGCAGATATGTTCACAAAGACCGTGGAAAGGAAAAAACAATGTATAGTGCCCCCTAATTAAAATTAGGGCTGCAAAGAATCCAAGCCAAGCTGAGCATTAGGCAGCTCAACTTTGATTCATTACACAAAAGGGGTAATTAAGCTCAAGCCAAGCTCAAGCTGAGCCTGAAGTTCTGTCTTGAAGCTCAGCCTGTTCATCATGTGAACTGAGCATAGATGAGCTTTTTTTATTAACAAGCCTAGTCATGTTTCTTTTCATTTTTACAAGCCTATGGTGTTTCAAGCTCAGTCTTTTACAAGCCCATATTTAAAAAAGGTTCTAGCCCAGCTAATTTCCTAGCTGACCGAGCTTAAACAATCAGTTATAAACCAAGCCCAAGCTGTTAACAAACAGCTTGGTTTCTCCGCAGCCTTATATGAAGTGCTCGAATTTAAGCAACAGTATTCAAGATTTATCAGCTTGATAATGTTGTAATGGCATTGCAGTATGTTCCCAGTGCATGATAAGTTTTTTTGTAATGAATCACCTGTTTTCCAGGTTAACTAAGAGTTAAGGTTTCAAAGTACTGATGCAACAATATTCTAGAGGCCAACTAACATTATTAGGGGTGGATTAGTCATTATATCACACAATAATATCACCTAGCAACATAAACGATTGTGTAGTTGTAGACATTTGTTTATTGCCAAGGCATTGTCAACCATAAAATTGATGAACCAAGTTGTGATTCAAGCTTCATGAATTTCATCAAAATAATTTCTAGAAAGATCATAGAAATTACATATGATTTTTAACTATTAAAACCAATAACGGTGATTCAGGGGTTTGAGATAGGAATTTTCTACTAATGGTGTAGAAGGAAACAAGTTTATCATTCTGTTGTATGATGTTAAGATTTACACAGGTCATACAACGCACATCGGTTTTCCATCAAAGTGTCATCATCATATACAAAGCATCACATCAATCTAGTCCTTGGGTGTGTTTAATTTATCCCCTCTCCATTTATTTTGAATGCTCTAATTTATGCGATCTATCAACAAAGATTAAAAAAAATACAGACAAGTTCAAGATTGTTCATTATTTCCAAAATTTGGGCAAGATTATGGAATCCAAAATCAAGGCGCATGCCAAGTTATCATATTTCTTCATAATCAAGGAAATGGATAACAAAATTAATGATATTTTTACTTTTTAGCAAGCAAACAAATAATCATTCTGATGAATTTGCAATGGAGAACTAATTTATCAATGTTGCAACTACATACACCATTTCCACTATTCTAATTCATATTAAGATGGTTTAATACCTATTTATCATTCAATTACATAGTTATTGATCATGTACAATATATAGGGCATCTATCATCACCAAAGGCACATGTTGCTATTTAAGTGCAATGAAGATATTCATGTGGAGATTAGGATAGAGGATCCCCCAGTAAAAGATCAAAACATCCATCCTTATGGTAAAAGAATCTTCTTAAATCCCAGTCATCATTTCTAGCACAAAATTATGTCAAAGTATTCTTCCTTGCTTCCTAGTCAATTGATCCATGCAAGGACTTTGGCTCTATATAAAAGGTAGACTTAGGTTAAAAGATAGTACTTGTTATTTAAGGAACAAATTTTAGTCAATAACTAGGTGCACTATATTTTGTTTTCTCATCATTTGATGGAGTCAACCTTGGTAGTTAACCAGTTTTTGCCAAAGTTCTTGCACCGGGATATTTTAAACCAGGTTCCCTACTTGTCAAGTAAACCACACACTTAATTAGGAATCAATGAACGAATCATAAAGCATTAATTTTTTGCATAAAGTAATAGATTAAGTATTGTATGGTTAAATAAACTGTTTAGCCTCTATAAGTCAGATTCCATGACAAAGACCAGGATGGAGGAGCTTTAAGATACATCTTACAAAGAAAAAGATTAAAAGGTTATTGTTCCAGCATTCAAGGTAAGCTAGTAATATGTTTTGATCTTTATTTTGAATATTTCATAGTTATATCCTAAAATTTAAGAGCATATGAATGATTCAAAAGCTAGCAGTGATGAAAATGTAGCCCAGGATAGGACCTGAATACAAAGAGGATTCATAAACCAACATCATTTAGGGTTACTTTATTCTATATCTATTGTAAAATTCACAAGTGTTGAATATTAAATTTTACTTATCGCTACATAATAGGCTAGCTAAAAGAATTTTATTTTCTAAATCACATGAACAAATATAACTACATTCTTAAAACCACAAACTAACTACTCAGATATAAAATAATCGTTCCATCTTCAGATATTTATTCTATTACCATTCATTGCCAAATTAGCTATAGCACCAGCAGTAACTCGATAGATAGATATATTTTCCGATGATTCTAAAAGCGCAAGTAGAGAATCCAACCCTCCTTCCTCAACAATCCTTTCCTGGTTTACATCTGCAAAGAGGAATATAAACTGTAATTTAAAAGGGTGTAGATTGTTAAATTAGTAGATTACAAGCTGTCACATGGAGAAATATTTCTAAGGTCGTTATCATCCAAACATCCAATCAACCAAATGAAGATAACATCTGCAAGAAAAGTAGTAGATCTTCTATTATTATCCTTCTAATTTAGAGGTAACTTAAACAGTAGAATGGTTACTTCAGTTGAAAAAGCCATTTCTGATTCATTTTCTGAAAAAAGCTTCAATAGTCTATAGGAGATATAGCGAAGATCAGTCACTCAAAGTTTACACCCAAGAAGATTGCTTAATGATCCAACAGAAATTGCAGTTATCTACAATCTGAACCTTAGAGCTTCTTTAAGATAGATAAAAGAGTGAACAAGAAAGATGAACTACTGCGTACATTATTACATAATTTACATTAGCATGATGGTGGGTGGTGTCATCAGGAACCATATTGATTCCCATTGCCTATGCTGGCCTGTTCAACTACTTTCTAAAGTGGCTGACTATATGGTACATGAACATAAATATGCTAACATGATGCCTCATATAATGCAGCAGGTAAAACATATTTTAAACCTTGGAATGACATTAATTAACTTGAACTTCATTCAAGAGAAAATAGGTCATTGTGGATGTCTTAAATTAAGAAAAGCATCCATGAAAAGGACTTAGATGGAAATAGTCTGGTTTTCTTTGCTCCAAAGGTCAAGTTACAGCAGGCAGTACAGATCCAATCATCCAAAATATTCTATTTCCTATGCAGCATTTAATGCCATACAAGCTCAAAATACCCATGATGATGGATTAAATAGGCCCAGTTCACTGTAGATTGGAAGAAAACACAATTCTGCAAAAGTATAGATGATGTTCACAAAGAGAATAACAACACTCAAGCAGGCACATGTAGACTTACAAATGATGATGTTACATTCATTTTATTATTCAAGTGGACATATCATCTCCAGGAGAATCAAGATATAAAAAAATTTGCAATTTGGAACATTGACATAAAATTGACCAGATTCATGAGAATACAGTAGGGAAAGAACTAGGATATTTGTCATACCTTCAGCAGCAAGATTGGCAACCACCCTCACTGCATATAATTGCACATCCAGGTCCTCAGATTTTAACAAACCTATTATATTTGAAAGACCAACTGTACATGTAACACCAACAATCATGAGTCAGAAGAACAAAACATATCAAGACCCTGCCAGAAAGACATTTATGAAGACACGTTAAGCTTGATGCATAATATCATGCCTTCTTCAAAGATCTTGGAGATAGTATCCTTTTGAATGGATACTGTCTCCCTTGACTTGTTTGACTTGGTTGCGTTCAATGCACCTCCTGTTCCTGATGTTGATCTAATCGAATTGTCCATCTGATACGACCTCTTATACTGTGAAAGCAGCCAAAGATTATAGCACAATCATTCATGAGCAATTTGCACACTATTAAGCATTGCATTGATCAATACTAGTTACCTCAAGTTCACTATTGCAATCATTTAAAACTTTTTTCAATTTGACAATATCATCTTCAAGACTGTCTTTGCATTTCTTCATAAAACAGTTTTTCTTGCAGGGATTTAAGCTCTTTATTTAACAGTTCCTGCGTAAAAACATTAAAGTTTTACCATTCAAGATATAAGGAAAGATGATTTTCACAAATATGATGTAGAAGCTCATTCAGAAGATTTTTCAATTATGAATATCAATAATGTAATGCTGATCATACCTTTCCCAGTAACATTTCATTGTTTTCTGCTTCTAGGATTGAATTTTACTTGCAGCCTCTTTGTTCAGCTTTGACATCTCCTGTTGGAGCTCATCAATCATTTTTTCTTTAATCTGGGCAATTTTTTCTCAAGTACATCAGTACTTATGGAATCATTTATAAGAAGGAAATCACAAAAAGATGATGAGAATAGAAGATGATGACAATGACAATCCATAGCCTAGGTAAGCAAGATATGAGATATTCAAAAGGAAGGGAGCAAGGTCTGTTAAGGTCTGTCGCACCGACCTATAGTGGACATACTGTTGCAGTAAAATATCGGTATAGTACCATGATTCAGTTTAGTATATAAGCCAAATTGATCCACACAGTTCCAAATGGAGCATAATCGGAACATACCTCTTAGTGTTTATACATATACATATGGGGTACATACTCTCATTAACTTTACCAAAACTTGGAAGGAAGTGCTTGACTCTACACATCAATGTATCCTAGTTTGGATTGCACAAACACTTGTTGCCCACTACTAGTTCAAGGTATTCAAGCATTTTGACAATACATTTTGACTCAACCCAATTATTAGTCAAAGAATGGTTGGAAAAGCTAAAAGCAAATGAAAGTAGGGTCTGGTTTGGATCATTTATCTAAGATTATTTTGATATCTGGTTAAGCTGCCATGAAATGATAAAAACCAAGTTGCATAGCATGAAATGAATCATATGTTTAACACATCCATAGGCAACATCTTGTGTCTTGCATAATTATTCCTCCCTCTTCACCCACTAAGTCAACAAAGAAATCAGCATATATAAATATATGATTTAACATGACCTCAGATAGCTGGGTTAGGGATTTTTCTTATGACAGCTTGGGTTATAAACCTTTTAAGTCTCAAAGTGGTTTTAATACATGGACTATTTTTTTACACAATGGTTATAATCTCTCAATTTTCATTTATTTCATGTTACAAATTAGGGGCAGCAGAGATTCAAAGAATATATAATCTTCTATTTTATATGTCAACAAAAGTTTGATTCGTCTTATATATAATATATAAAAGTCTTCATTTTTCTTTAACTAATCAATATTCAATAAACTTGTAAGCTCAGAACATGATTTCAATTTTTTCATAAAAAGCAGCTTCTACTTTCTTTTCCTTCTGACTCCTTATTTCAAGAAACTAAATGAGATTATAAGAGTCAATTAGATAGAAAATACAGGTCTCTCAATTTTGTGCACATATATTTATACATTATTGTACAAGACTGGACAAGCCGTCACCCAATTTCAGATTATAGAAAACATAATCACCAACTACTAACTACATCAAGAGTATACTTTGTTCTTTATTTGGAAGTAGGATGAAAATGCAATCACAAGCAGCAAGCATTATGATCTTAACTGGAATCAAAATATAAATCTTTATTATTGGTTCCTATTGGAGGTTGCATCCTCCGTCTTAAATTATCATCAGATAAAAAACATCCATGTATAGACTATTGGTTAACAGATGGCCAATAGCAAGTTTACAAGAAGGTCAAAGTTACCAAAGTTACACTGGACACATAATACGTATATAAAACATGTTAACTTACATCAAAATTGAACATAACTCCTTTCATTTGAGTTTATTGCTATTCAAACTGAATCCTCATAAAAAGCACAAACTGGTCCTCGCAAATCAAGAGAGAATTGGCCATCAACCATAAGCCTTTGATTCTACATGCCGATAGAGAATCACATACATACAAACAAAATTTATAGCATAAAGGAAAAAAAAAACTCAGACATAATCAATAACCAATAAAAATAACAATTTTACATAAAGGTACAGTTATGGTACAAAGAAAACTAAAAGCATATTGTGGATACTAAAAAATTAAGTGATAGAATGAGACGTTAAAGGAAGAAAAAAAAAAGCTTCATGATGCATATAGAGAAATTCAACAGATTGCAGCCTATGGATTAGGAAATTAGTAAAATTCCTAGAACATATGCAAATATATGTTCTCTATCACAAGATTTTTCTTTGCAACAGAAAATGAAACTGCCATTACTGGTTGAGTCAAAATAAGAGTACCCTATATCCTAATAAAACTCTAAAACATACAAAGATGAGTCAAAAGTTTCCCCACAATAATAGGAGTGCAAAATCATAGCATCCAAAAGCAAAAAGACTGTCAAACACTCAAATGAATAAAACCAGGAAAAACATAGGTGAATTATTTTCTCTAATTTTACATGGAGTAATTTTTGATTGTCACTCAGTTGCTGCTGCATTTCAGTCATCTCGGGCTTTCAAAGTTGCATGATAAGAGTTTTCATCTTCTAGTCTATGGAGTAGCTCTGCTATTTTTCTTTCATACATCTGAGTTGTGTCTGCAAGTACCTTCTGATATGTAGAACTTTCAAGCTGGTGCTGCTACTAGCAATAAAAAATAGCATTAGATGTACAACTCTGTGGGGCTAAAATATAAGCAGCAAATTATCTACAAATGCACTTCAATTAAACTAATTTAGCATTTAGAGTTATATGTTGAAAAAAAAATGCTATCAAAGTGGTAAATCTAAACAAATAAACACAAATATGCAAAGCATAAAACAATAGAGAACAGGGAACAAGAGAAAGTAGTATCACTTATCTACTTTCAAAGTAGCATCACTTATCTACTTTCTGAATCTTGTGTTCACATAATCCATTCAAGGTGAGGCCAGGGTACAAGTTTCACATGCAGGCTGGTGTGGGAACAAAAACACAAGAAATTTCTATTCAAGCATTATATGCCATACCGATTTCCACTCAAACACAACATGCCAGTGCATGAATGACATCACACTATAGGCACCAGTTTTTTCTTGTGTGTGATATAATGTAGGACCATTTGGGGAGTCGCATATTTTAGACATGGTGGGTTGGATCAAAACCTGCCAACTCATGCAAGACTCAAATTTTATCGGGCCAAGATAATGGAAAACTGAACTCAACCTGCTCAAGTTCAAGATGTTTCAAGGCATCCAAGATAAAATTAAACAAATAAAATGCATTTTAAACATTCAAACTAAATTAATAAGAAATTAAAGTCCATCCTCTAAACTTCCACCTGCTTTCTCCTTGCTAACTGAGCTAAGCCCAGCCCTGATCCCCTCCCCCCACCATGTAATCCTCTCACTAGAGCCCTAATCTAGCCACGCATTTCCTCTCCAATCGCTTTCTCTCTCTAGACCAAAGCAGGGAATTCCCCTATCTTGCTTAACTTTCCTAAGTTTATCTGATTTGGATTGAATTGCAGAGGAGTAGCTACATTGCTGGCAAAGGAGATGGGAGGAGGCAAAAGACACAAAGAAAAGCAATGTTTTGTCTTTGCATTTCCAACAGGTATTTAAACATTTCCAAACCTTAATAGCAATCTTGTTAGGTCCGGCAACTCTTTTTATTTTCATCTTTTCCATAGCCTCTTTTACTTAGATATTCCAATTCTGTGAGTATGCATCATAACTCCATCCTTGATGGAATTAACAAAGCATCCTAAATTATCCGCATGATTTTTATTTAATAATTTATTAACATTATTTTGTCATCTTTCTTTGATCTGATCCTCCTTAACCAAAACCTTTTTATAATTATCTTTGATGTTATTGACCTGAATCATATTTCTAATTCTTTTGTCTTTGAATATCGCAATTTTATAAATATCTTTCTTTTTATTTTAAATTTCTAACTTGTGGTATAAATTTTCATATGCCTTACATCTAGCTTTTTGTACTACCTTTTTAACTTCTTTTTTTACCATCTTATAAATTTCATATGCTTCTCTAGTCCTACATTTAGGTAGTTTTCTATATCACTCTCTTTTAGCCTTAACCACTAATTGAACTTTCTCATTCCGCTATCAAATTTCCTTATCATTTGATCATTTTTTCTTTTGGTACTCCTAACACCTCTATAGCTATTTTTCTAATACTATTAGTTATCTCTTCCTATATGGTATTGATTTCTCTATCTATACTCCTTTCCTTCATCATTCTATTCTTAAAGCTATTAGTTTCTTTTCTTTCAAATTCCACCACCTAATCCTTGAATTCTTATGCTTTTTAGTTCTCCATTTTTGAACACATAAATCTATAACCAACAATTTATATTGTGTAGTTAAACTCTCAATCAGTATAACCTTACAATCTTTATAAAGCACTCAATCAATCTTTCTAATTAGGAAGAAACCTATTTGACTAATATCATATCAATTTTTAAAAGTTATTAAATGAGAATCCTTCTTTTTAAAAAATGTGTCAGCTAATACTAAGTCATAAGCCATTTCAAACTCTAAGATATGCTAACATGCATATTGAGATATGCTACCACAAGATAATTGTGACAATAATGTAAAGTGCCCAAAGGTCATTTTAATTCAATGATCTTTTCTCATTTCCCATTCTATTAAGGTTCCAAGTCAGAATATGTGGGAACCAAGTTTATCTTCAGGTCTCCTATGGGTGGCCACCTCCTCTATTTTTCCAATGCCATCTAAACAATCTTGACCTTCTATGCGCAAGTTTTCCAAGTAATGAAACCCTCCTTAGAACCAAGAAGATGAAAGTCTAAATACTTTCTCAATGATCTTGGTCATCTATGGAGAGACATAGGTGGATAGAGAAGCCATCTTATATCCAAGCAGATGAGTACCCTAGAGACTTATCAATAAAAGTGGTTCCCTCTCCCTCATCACAAAATGTGGGCAATCACATGAATGATTTATTTGATACTTGAATATGTCTTTTATATTTGATACTTGAATGTCTTTTACTTCTCTAATCTGATATGGATGTTCTACGCTGACATACGTATAAACATGGTAGTAATGATGTTGACTAGGTATTTATGAGAAGTGATTTCTTATAAAGACCCTCCCATACAATTAGTTTCTAAAAGTCCTTACCCATTTTCTACCATAAAATTTGCATAGAGGATTTTGTGGTGCCTTGTTGGCAATCCTCTTTAAATAACTATTGTTCCTATGTTGACCCTAATCTAGTACATGACTTTATAAATATAAATTTATATTTCTTTGTCACTTATTTATCAAAGTTATGCTAAAATTTTGTTAAACGATCATTATATATGTAAATTTTCTGCATTTACATATGCCAAAAATAACCCAATATATATAATTTCAAATGATGCGCAAGTTGCTTTGATCTCAATATTCATGTTGTATACAAACTTATAGAAAACTACAAGGAATAAATATTATCTTAAAAATTAAAAATCAATAAAAAATAAATCAACACATGAAAAGAAGTCAAAACTACCTTGTTCTGCTTCAAGCACATTTCTAGACGAACAGTTTCCTCAAACAAACGATTGTTTTCATCCTTTTGAGTATTTAATTCCTTCAACAAATTTTTGATCTTTGACTCTAAGTGGATATTTTCTTTCTCCAAATGCTGCCCCCCAAGAAAAAAATGCAAAGCAGAACAAGTTTAAAAAAAAAAGGTCAAACAAAGCGCAGAAAATGGCAAATAACAAATCTCAACATAATTAAAAGTTGAATCCTAGATTTCAAGATATGATTAGGAAAACAGAGCTGTTATAACTAATTTAGTCATTAATCCTTTAGCAAACAACACGTGGAAAAGACAGAAAGCAACAAAATAAGCATGAAAGAGTACATATGGTAAAATTTAGTCAAATAGAACAAGAGTGACAAAGAGCAAGATAAAAGAGCACCCATAGGTGACTTTCAAGAAATTTAATACAGTAGATTTCATGTTGAAAACCAAAACCAATTAAAAAGTATAAAAGCACTTTGAGCAAATTATATTAGGAAGATAGATGTTACCTCAGACTTCACAATGAATTTCTTCTCCGCATCAACTAAGGATGCCTCATACGCTTTCACTTTCTTCTCCATTTGCTCTTTCTCAGCGTCTCTATGTTTTTGTTGTCTGTCCATCTCTGAAGTAAGATCATCTATTTGGCGCTCAAGTTTCCAGCATAGACTCTCATAATCAACTTCCTCCCTTATCTTCATCATGTTTACTATTTTCATTGCCTGGAATTATAAAAAACCACAAAAAATAGTCCAACAAGAATAATTATAGATAGACAAACTAGTTTTATACATAATGTTTACATAATTTCAGATAAATATAATGTAAATTGAAAACAAAAACGCACACACTACCTCCATGAAACATGGGATAAAAATTTACTATCTAACTGCAGGAATGCAGCTTCAAAACAGCTGATTGACATCATAATACCAAAAAAGGGAGATCAAACACTGGGAATTAGCTAAAGCAATAGGACAAATAAGACAACAGATTAGAAGTCCAACATTAGTATGTCAGCCAATTTCTGAGTACAAGAAAGAATGCCTTACCAAGGACAAAGTGGATGATGCTCCAGACACTTTGAACCAAATTAATCAAAATGGCAGTATGATTTTGGAAGAGTATGTCAATAAACCAAATTTTGTGAATCAAGATGGAACATAAGATTGGAATTTACTTTCTCCTCAAAACAATGAAGATTAGCATCAACCAATCTAACAAATGAAGCGTCTCGTTAACTTGGACAAATGATTGGGAGATTTATAGCTTTTCTCTACTCTTTAAACCAAAAATATAAATCTAATACATGATCCAAAATCCAAATAAAGGATTTAAATATTGCTATAGCAGAGCAACCTGGCCAATGGCTGATATAAATACATGCACTGTCATATCAACAATTTTGAGAAATCCCAAAAGATTCAGTCAACCCCATAATATTAGCAATGTTGAGCCATAGTCCAGCATGAACTGATACAAGCAGACATGACCAGTTCTGTGGTACCAGTCCATGTTGTTTGCAAGCCCAGGACTGGCAAAGTTCATGCCAAGCAACATGGACCAGTACCTTAATCCTCTGTCCAGAGAAGATCCAATTTGTCATGGCCAGTGCCAATATGATTTTCCTGCCAAGTTGCTTGAAGAATGAAATTTAAGGCAGAGCAAGAAAAATGGATTTGAAACAGAAAAAAAGAATACAGATGCATTTTCTCATACAAGTATCCAGAACTTAAACATGTTTAAAAAGAAAAATTGCCATTGAACTTTTGAATAGCACTGACCCTCTGTCCAAACATGATTGTGCTTGCTGTTTCAGAATAATGCCGTGCCGATGGACCAATAGTTGTAATAAGAGATGTCCTTGCAGTGCCTGAACAACAAAAGGATAAGTAAGAAATCCTTTAAAAGATCCATTTGGCATGATGAGAAGACAAATAAAAATTTAAACACTGATGCAACAGCTAACATCATAACAAATTTCTATTCAATCAGTTCAACATATTCCGCTTTCATCAATTTAAACAAAAGCCACCGCAAAACAGTTTAACATGAACAGGTAATAAATGGACAGCTAAGTTTTCAGCCTAAGATGTATGCAAAACCCAAATTACACACTGTGCTTGTAGATACCATGTATAGGATACTCAAACTTATCAATTGCAGCTAGGACAATTGTTGGATACTTATTTTTTAATCCTCCTTTTTATAATATAAAAGATAGTCTCTGGATACTTCCACGAAGAGCGCAAGTTATTTATCTGTTCTTTCAAGGATGAGGAGAAAGGTTTTTGTTATTGATGAAAGGTTTTTGTTATTGATGAATGTTGACATTTTGATAATGGATATAATCGATAGCTAATTTTAGAGGCTATGATGTTGATGCCATTGTATAGAGTATAGAGTACAGCCCATGGTCCATGAAACTGAATGATAACTAATTGTTGGTGTCTGTGAACTCTGCTATTGTTGCATGTAGCATGGACTGTTACTGGGAAAACTCATTATATTTTACAGTTGTTTTTTACGCATATGTAAAGAATATATAATTATTTAGTGTCATATAATGGCCATATCACATGCTATTCTGTCATAATTTGTAGTATTGATGTGTTTCCTTTTTTCATATCCATGTCCATGCTTCATACATTTTAACTGGCACATATAATGCAAAACAAGTACAAGTAGCAATTTAATAGACAAAAATTAAAGGCAAAACATCTATATCATAATTCAACTAAAAGTCCTTTTAAAATATTACAATATAATGACAAGGAAAGCATAAAGACAATCTGGAAATGACAGAACCAGGTTAATAGGAACACCTCCAAATGAATCACGAAGCAGCCTTGTGAGCTTGGAGTCTCTTGTTGGTATATGAGGACTATTCTCAGCTAACGCATTGATACATTTTCCAAGAGAAGTGAGTGAGAGATTAATAAACTTAGCCTCTTCAAGCATGTGACCTTCACTGCCTGAAAATCTTTGTCATTAATTGTGAGGAAATGAAATAATAGAGTGAACTGGTAAAAAGATGGTAGAATCCATATTTACAACCACCAAACCAATAAATTTTAACAAATCTATAAACATAATTTCAGAAAAAAAATGCTATTAACTTATCGACAACTTATTATGGATCTTCACACCAATTTTTTCACTAGATACATGTAGGAACTTGTGCACTACATAAATTATCCAATCAATAAATTGATCCAGATATGTCAAGTTGAATATACGAGGTCCTTCCAGTTTCTAATCAAGGTATAATACTTTTGTGAAGCAAATTTTTGAAATTCTTCCTAGCATGTTTCCTAAGTTTACTCAGTTCAAGCGTCTACACTAAAATGTAAAAAATTAATAACCAATATGTTTTTATGCAAATATATGTTACCATATACAAAGAAATGTGTATGCATGAATGTATGTAAATATGTATGCATGCATGTATATAATGGGGTGGAGATATAATAGATACACAGTAAAAAACAGTAGTTCGCACCAAGAGAAATTCAAAGTGGGGTTGCAAAAAATATTAACTGTTTGATATGATCTAGAAAATATAAAATGCATATGAACTCCTCGACTTTGCATCAAGTTTCCCAAAATATGAGCATGTGTAAACAGATAATAGAAGATTAAAGTATAACACAAAATCATCAACAACACACAAAACATCAGCCACATTTTATTCCTTGAGTTTTTTTTCATCATTCTCTGCATAAAGCTACAGATAATTTTTTTAAAAAAAATATTTGCAAAACAAAAAATAGTAAGCATGTGAAGCATGGAGTAACAACCTCCAAATATTTTCTCATTTATAAGAGTTTTAGATGATATACCATCCAACCTACTTTCAGAGATGCCTTTCTTTTGGCCAAGTTGCCATATCAAGGTTTCCAAGACCAGTTTAGATGGCTGAATTCATCTTGAGAGCCAGTCAAAATTCATTCTCATACTTAATGACTAATGCCCTGATCCTTGAAGAAAATTCCTTAGATGAAATAGACTGTTGGTCAATGTTAAGGTTATGGTTTATGTAACCAGTAAAGAAAGTTTTTAAATAATCTAGTTTTCATCTAGAGAAGGTTAGTGTGAGAACGAAACAGTACTTAACTTTCACCTTCAATAGACAGTGTATGTATCATTATCTGGCAATATAAAATGTAATAGATGATAATTTACTGGGATATAATGAAATTATAATAGAAGCACACCGGATTTGTTTATTCTTTCAGATCCTGCAAGATCGACGATCAGCAACTTGCTTTTTTGAACAAGTGGCAGATGGGATGATGGTAAATCGCCATTTGAACTGCTAGCCAGAGAGGAGGCATCATTTTCCTCTTTCCTCCTTGAAGATCTTCGGATGTGAACCTACATACATGTCAAAAAACTATGAAGTAACCAATAATGTAGATCCTCTAAATATGTCATAATAGAATAATTATAATTTAATAGAGCAAATTCAAAATAGTCCAAAACTAGACTTATATAAGGTCTACCCACCATAAGAATAGCATGACTTCGAGATGATTCAGTATTTAATTTAGTATTCGCAGCATGGCGGTTTGCTTCAGCAATTTGCAGCAGCTCCAGAAAATGGTCAAGATCCCGTATTTCAACCAGAGAAGCACCAGGCAAGGACACCTCACCAGTTTTCGGATCCTCAACAATTGGAATATTGATCTTTTCAGGTGCCAGCAGATCTTGTATTGATTCTAGATACAACTGAAGAATAATGAACAAGAATAAACCATTTATTGTTGGCAAACATGTCATTGATGGAACACAAATAAAGCAATTAATGAAAATGACAAACTAGCAAGCTTAAGCAATAGAGACAGAAATAATATTGATCCTCTAGACTCCAGCAGTCTAAGATGTGAAGGAATTATTTCAGACGTGGCAGTTAAACCATTAGAGGCCATAAAACTATTATTAAATCATCTCCCGCACGCATTATCTTAAAAATAGTAGTTTACAAGACCTGGATAATTAGAAAGGGGAAAAAAACCTAAAGAGAACAAATTGAAAATGTTGGGATAAACATCCAAAAGTACAAAAAAAAAAAAAAAACACAGAAGTAGCATATCCAATTAATCATGGATTTACGCTTTGTTCCACTTGGTTCAAATTGGCCAACGGACCTAATCATTCCCACTCAAGCAATGCTACAAGAATAAGCTTGTATGCATGTCATTTAAAATATTTAAACATATTCTGTACTACTCCAGCAAGAATGCAGTATATCCCTAATAAGTAAAATAATGAGTATGCAAGTTAAATGTTATTCTCTATATGCTAGATCACTTCCATCTTCTTTCACTTAAACTCCAGAAAAAAAAGTGCAATCTTCAATGTCTTAGATATTGTGCATATCATATCAAAGCGATAAATGTAATTTGGCAACCTTTCCATCAAGGTGACTATACTGAACTCGTACCTCAAAGAGGTATTGGTCTGTATAGGGGTGGCAACAGGTCAGGTCTGCTCAGTTTGAAGTTGTATCAAGTTAGGAACACAGCATATAAAACGTAGTGCTGTACCTGACCCAACATGACATTGGGCCGAGATATTTGACCTATTACACACCCACAGGTTGATCAATGTGCTCATTTGACCTGTTAATCCTATAAATAATCTAATTTGCATGGATTATTCCTCGACCAGCCTAGTCTAACTTGTAGCACAAGTCCTTAACAATTCCTAGTCTCATTTTCAAGGTGAATTAAAGGGCTAATATTAAAGAGAAGACCAACAGCACCTAAGATCATTAACAAGGTCATGACTCAACCTGACATAAATTATCTCGACCCAAATAGAACTCTACTCTCATGGCCCAAGTCAAGTCACCACTCTGATCCATACCTGACCTGATGAAAGTCTAGGTCAAAAATGTCCAACCTGAACAGGAAAACCTCTGACCCAAACCACACCCCTCCCCCCCAAAAAAAAAAGAAAAAAGAAAAAACCAAAAAAAGGGACAGTTCAGGTCAATTTTTGCCTCCCAAAGACTTATAGCTCTTTCAGTTGCTTATTTGTGCTTGTGTCACCACCTAGTAACGCAATCTCATGCTCAGACTAACAAGAAGTAGTAGTGAAATTTGCATCAACGCGTATAAAGGAAGACCAAAGCTAACATTGCTGAATTTTGTGAAAAAGAAGTATCAAAATAATTAAAATATAGATTTTGTAAAGTTGATCCCACAAAAGGGTTTTTCAGTTGCTTATTTGTGCTTGTGTCACCACCTAGTAACGCAATCTCATGCTCAGACTAACAAGAAGTAGTAGTGAAATTTGCATCAACGCGTATAAAGGAAGACCAAAGCTAACATTGCTGAATTTTGTGAAAAAGAAGTATCAAAATAATTAAAATATAGATTTTGTAAAGTTGATCCCACAAAAGGGTTAGAGAAATTAGATTTTGCCGAGGAGATCAACTAGTTCATCTATTAGTAAGAAACAAGACACAGTATGAATCACTTGGAAATTACAAAAATTATACAGCCTAAAAATTTTGATTTGCAGTTTTTAAAAGATGTATTGGCACTAAAAAAAGAGATATACAGTTATCTGGACAACAAGTAATGGTCAATAGTGGACCTGTAGGTTGTAATAGAAATTCAGGTTTTGTGCACTGATTTCTATTGCAGTATTGATATAAAATACATAACTAAAATATTCCTTCAGAGGATCATCAAGTGATTGTTAGAAGAATTAAAAGATAAGTAGGAAAGCAAACTAATTCCTTCAATAAATTATTTATAATCTCCAAAATCAAAAAATAAAAACAAAGAAGCAGCAATTTAGAATTCTAGATACATCACATAAAAATAAAAATATGTAGAAATAAGGTGAAGGAAATCAAAGAAGAGATGAGGCAAAAGGGAAAAAATCAAATTTGAAAGAAGGAAAAGGGACTGAACAATGGGCATTGTTTTTTTTCCTTTTTCTTCTAAAGATCTCGCATAGGTTCACTTCTTGTAGCCAATCATAGGGCTTTTCTACATCCTAGTTGTGCCAAGACTAGATGGATTTTGGCTTTTTTTTTGTCTTGAGAAAATTGTTTCCATATACTGCTAAATCCTTTAAGGGCTCCTGAAACCGAAAACCCTAGAAGTATTTGCATTTGGCCCTTATTCACCTTGATTTATTCTTAATTTTGACTGGTACTCTTAACTTAGAAAGAGACCAACTGTGATCAATGCTCCAATGAAGTTCTCTTAGGGGCATCTAAGATTAGAGATGGCAAAAATTGGCCCAACGTGACACGATCAGGTCTAGGTCAAGTTCTTTTAGTTAAGCTTGGGCATGTACCAAATTGTTCACATAAACATTCAACAAGCCAGGTATGGATCAGAGAAACATTCAACAGGCCAGGTATGGATCAGAGCTTCAACCTAACTCAGGTCACAACAGTAGAGCTTATAAATCAGCTAGTGCTAATGCATACCAATAACCTAAGAGAAGATGGCACAATTTGTTGCTTTTTAACAGAGAAATACAATGTGGTCCTTAAAAGTTAAAACTTTATCCATAATTATATGTAGTAAATAATTGACTTAAGCTTAAGGCAATATTTATGATGTGCTGCACTACGTATGTGCTGGTTCATAAGGACCCAGGGAAAAGGAATAAACCTACAAATTCCAAAACTAAAGTAATTATATCTGCAAACCTGCAAGTAGGAAACTGCCACAAAATCAGAGTTAGAATTGGTATCCATATTGGCAATAATGTCCTCCAGTGCTCTGACCATAATACCACGTTCTGAAGGGTCATCTTTCCCAAGTCGACCAACTGTGTAAGTTTTTCCGGTACCTGTTTGACCGTAAGCCATTACTGTCCCATTATACCCATCTAATACACTCTGCAGCAAATATACCAAAATAAGACATTTATTCAACAAGGCTATTCACCAAGGTATCAATATGGCAATAACATATTTAGTGCACAATAGCTTCTTATAGTTCACACCCTCTAATGAAACAATGTATTAAAATTTCACCAACGAAAAGGGAACCAAAAACATTATTGTTGCCAAAACCGCATGCAATAAAGCCCAACCCTACCCAATTAACTTGGAACTATACTTTGAAATATTCTTGCAGGATTTTCACCTATCATTCAAAAATGTCATTTAATTGTCATCATCAACCTAAACCATCAACATGTCATTCATACCACCTAAACATTCTTTAGGCTCCTCTACGGAAAAGTTCACCAATAATAAAATAAAGCTCAAATGGATGCTTTTCGAAGCAATTCATGGAGTTTTCTGGCTGTCAGGCTTTCTAAGTATCTACTTAATGAATTTTAAGTTTGAGCATATATTTTAGATTTTAAAGTTGATGGCCATCTACATCTACACATGCATATGAACATGCATGAAAATATAAACAAGTTTAGATGATAGAAATCATCCAATATGATTGAAGGTGTTTTCAGCCTAGAAAGCTATTGCAAAATTTGAAAGCTAGTGCAATGCCACATTTCCAACATATTAAAATACCACATGGCATGATCATCTCAACTCAACTCAACTCATCTAAGCCTTTTCCCAATTACATGGGGTCATGGCATGATCATACAAAGATTTATTAGTACAACCATAACATTAATGTGCACCCAACTAGTTAAAGGAGCTACTTCTAGATACAAATTTGTGTGTGTGTCAATGTTGTTAAAAGCGCTAGGCGCACCTAAATGCAAGGGCTCTTGGAGCCTAAGGCATAAAGCACAAGCGCACGCCTGTGCTTTGCGCTTGAATGAAGTGAGATGCATTTTTAAAATAAATAAAATAATTTATATAAGCAAGATTATAACACATAATAAAAAAAAGCTAAAAAAATCATGATAAAATATATTTAGTGTATTAGCTTAATGGAAAACCTCTTCTTTTTCAGCTAAAATTTGCAATCCTTTAATGTTTTTCCTTCTTTTTCTTAGATAATAGCATATTTTTTTATGTTCCATCTTTTTGTCTTCCAATTTTTAGCTTTTTTTATAGGCTAAAGAAATAATTATATATGGAATGGTACATCATAAAGTCAATATAGTCTAATAAATATAATATATTTTTTAAAAATATATATTATGAATATACCACCTTACCAAGAAAAGCACGCTTTTCTTGCATGTCAAATCAGATTAAAAGGGTGTATTTTTTCACCTTGCGTGCGCCAAGATAAGGGCACTTCGCCTAAGGTATAAGAAGCACCTAACCCGCCTTAAGCACACTATGAGATATAAGAAGCACCTAACCATTGAGCCTTACACCTTATGCCTTAGGCGCGCCTTTGATAACACTAATGTATATATATATGAAACTAATTCCACATATTTGAAAATAAAATGCTAGACTATTATTATGACTACTATTATTATAACTAGCATTGTTGAAATTGATTCCATATTAAAATAATTGAGCTTTTGCATTAGTGACATAATTGTCATTGTTAGGACTTCAGTAATAACAATAATATTGATAAAAATGGAAAACACCATCATATGAATAGAGGCCCAACTTTCACACATTTACATACATATATTATTACATGCACTCATATGTAATCTCATAAACAGAGGTGAATTCACATTCTTATACAGATTGTCTTCTACCATCTTTATATAGAATTTTTTGGCTCCTACGAAAGCTTTAGGAGGTTCTTCCCTAACTGATTGAGCTTTAATAACATTTCTAAAGCCCAAAGTAAGAACAAGCTGAGAGCATAGGTCAAACAAGAACTATTCTATGAGTTTCAGCCATTGAAAAATGTCAATCTACCTAGTAATGGGCCTTTATGGTGATACATTCTCTTCCTAGTAGATGCCTTGGTCACAAATTACACACTACCTTGAAGGGTTGAAATGTGTTTCAAGCTAAACAATATGCATCCTCCAACTCTCATAGATTATTCCTTAAGTCATAAAGCTGTCTTACATCAATGAAATAAGGTTTGCTGGCTAAAGTTGAAGGTTAAAATATTGTTTAATACCTTCAAGAATGCAATTCCTGTTAACATTGAATCCGCAGTTAATACATTCTTAGATTAGTTTGATCCTTCATTGGAGAACTTGGGGTAAAGATCTACATTTTTCCACTACAAAAGAATATCATGAACAGCAAGCTTAAGCAGAAGTAATTAAAGCAGCAAATAAATTTTGACACTCATAGCATGAAAGAAGTTGAAATTACTGGCCTTCGATAGTCCAACTTCATATTGCATGAAGCAGAATAGCCTTAAATAGAACTGTTGTTAAAAATTTCTGTAACAAAAAGATTTAATAAATCAAAGATGCAAACAGAGGCATGGTAATGAGAAGAAATATGCAAATATAATGAAAAGGATGCAAACACACACCAAGAAAGAGATCCAAATGATAAAATCTAAAAAAGATTATGAATAAGAAGAAAGGAATTAAGGGACATATGATATCTAAAACCCAAACAAAGAAGTAGAAGGTTCCACAGAAGTCAAAAAGGAAACAACATTTACGTACCGCAGGAGATGGTGCAGACACTTCCACAAACTCTTACTTTCTCATATCAAGTGATGGAAAAAGTACATGCAAGCACTGGAGAAGCATCATATCTGGTTTATCCACATAAAGGACAGGATGGGATTGATGGAGAAAACTGGAAAAGAATGAGGTAAAAAGAGGTGATATGAATGGGAAGATGAAAAGAAGAGGAAAAGAAGGTGATGGTTAGCAGAGAAAAAGGCATGTTCCACTTCAAGCGTACATGAGATATAATCAGTTGGGTTAATGCCACTAGGATCAAGGTTTTAGGGAGGCTTTAGGGCTTGATGGGGTTGATATGACTCTAGGATCATCACTTCAAATCAGCCCAAAAAATTATTGATAGTGGACCACACTTATCTGGTCATGTCTGAGTGCAAATGTAGGCAAGACCACATCAGATATATATTCACTCCCTTTCAAGTAACTCCTAACAGTCAAATAAAGATAAGAGGGGTTGCGAAAGAGGAAGAAGAAGAGGTAAGAAAGATACAGCTTAGACTGACAATAAATTCATAGAACATGGACAATGAATCAATGAAATGGGTGAAAAACTATCGAATAACAAGTTCAGATGGTCCTCATTAAGCCAGATAAATCCACAATACATCTCATGATCAGGCATTAGCGTCAAATAAATCCACTGCACAAATTATCGTTATCTTATGTCCTCATTAAGCCAGATAAATCCACAATACATCTCATGATCAGGCATTAGCGTCAAATAAATCCACTGCACAAATTATCGTTATCTTATGTCCTCATTAAGCCAGATAATCCACAATACATCTCATGATCAGGCATTAGCGTCAAATAAATCCACTGCACAAATTATCGTTATCTTATGTGTGCATGTGCAGTAAAGTGAGATACAGTAATAGATTCCATTGCTTACTTCCACTACAGGTTTTGCAACAGCTTCGTAAACACGCCTTTGAGAAGCACTTTCTGTAAAAACCTCATCAAATTTATAGGACTCAGAACTCCAATTATTTTTTCTCAACTTTAACCTGTTCAACTGCAAGTAACCAATTCAAAGAATTATTCCAGAATACAATAAATTCAGCTATTTGATTGGTAACAGAATATTGAATAAATATTTGTATTCAGTGACATCAACTTCTTTATTTTTGTCAAGATAAACTTAGCAAAAACTTCAAGAATATAATTGGCTGGAGAATCAAAACCTCAGGCTGCAATTCAACACAATTGGTGTAGTCTGAATCAAAAGGGAAATCCTCAGCATTCTTGGGTCGAAGTCTAATAGCCACTCGTACTCTTCCATTATCTGATAATGAAACCGCAGGTTATCAGCTTTCTGGATGAATTAAGGGATAAAGAATAGGTCACCAGGAAAGACAAAGTGCCAGTAGATATTGGCACTTTGTGCATGTTCATAAGCAATAAAGTTTTCCAATGTACTTTTAATAGGCAGTGGAGTACTTTTCATGGTCAACTAACAATAAAACACAAATACCATGCATAAGCATATAGACATATATCATTGACTGCTTTTACATTGCAGGGTTTGATAAATATGATTATTTCCTCATTTTAAAATTCATGGAGGGCCACTAAATTAATGATCCAGACTGATGATCAGAATGTAAGTCGTCTGAAATGCTAAAAAACTTAAAAAACATTATTTCTTAAGTTATTGCAATGCTCAAAAATTCGCTACAAGTACAAATATTGACCAAGAAGACAATAGTGCAACTCATCACTAGAAGTCATACAAACAAATGTCCTAAGATGGGCAGATCATGACAAAGATTGTAGATTGTTTACTCAACCATCTGATAGAAATTAGAACAATATTATTAATTATAACTTGGGAAGCCTGGAGTCAAAAAGTATACATACACCAAGGAAAGCAGAACCGAATCGAACCAGCTAGAAACTAGTTCGAAAAACAGTTTGGTTTGGTTCTGCCCATGACCGGTCTGAACCATGTTGAACCACCCAGTTCAAGCCAATTTGGGTGTCGGTGGCTAGGTGGGTAAGCTAAGTAGCATATGGACTCTTGTGATCACACATTCCCTTTCATCTGGTTTAGTGATATATCATACTCTAAACTCTAAAAAATACATTTTAACTTAAAAATTGTGACAAGTTTAATTTTATTATTTGATAAGCTATAAATTAAGTTGACAAAAGTCACTGTGAGGTTCGCTATTTCTGTGATCTTATCTAAGTTAAAAGCTCTACAAGATTGACTAAATATTGACCAAAGCCTTATAAATTATATTTTAATATAATATTTTTCATTATTTTTTCTTATTATTTCTAAGTTAAATTAATTTTTTATGATTTTTATCCAAAGTGAAAGCACCCTAACTTGATATTTGCAAAATTGGGATAATCTGAAATTCTTCAAATTTGTTCTTAAGAGGAAGAATTAACTTTTTATTCTTAAAGAATTTATTTTTTATAATATTTTTATTAGATTTAAATAGAAAATATTTTTCTTATTTCTATGAAAAATCTTAAGTAAATGGACATTTACTTAAATAATTTTGAATAGAACTAAGAGAGAGGAGAGAAGTTGTGAGCTTTAAGGAGGCTCTTAGCCTCGTATACCACATAAAAAGGAAAAAAAAATTGAAAAACTGTGAAAAAATTAAAAATGCAAAAAATAGTGAACCTACCCAAACTATCAGTATACTGCCAGTTTGGTTCAGTTTGATACCAAGCCTAATCAGTCCTATATCGATTTGGTACTATTTCATGATTCCATAAACCTTGATATATATCTACACGTAGATAGATAAGATCTTGTGTATACTTAATAATGGTGCAATAATATGTAAGGAGATTCAGATCAAGAGTCAACTTAGTTAATCATGATACACATTATCTTAAAGGACTGATATTCAAAAAAAAAATCAAAATTTTTAGTTATTTATAATTCATCAATCAAGAGGACCAAAAATTGTCAAATTCACTGAAGTTCAGTCCATACTTAATTAAAGATATGTGCACTAAGATAGATGGAACAAAATTTTGATTTATGCGGCTAGCCCGGCATTTGGTGCCTAGCTGCAGTGGTAACACTCATTTTGCATCCGCTACATGCATCAATTTAAACCTCCAATATATTTAGTTAAAGTTCTTAAGCTAGATGTTGCAAATCATACCATATCAAGCAATAGAATCTGACCACATGTTTAATTATGCTACCAATAGCACTCAAAGAAAAAATGAAAAACTATATGTATACTAGCAACTAGCATGACATAGATATATCCATTTTAGGGGTAAAAATTTTCTTTTAATCAACAACACATCGTACTATAATTTATTAATCAATTATTATTGATGTGGCTGATCAGCCATGTTTAGGGTTAACGGATCTAGTAACGGACAGAGTCCCCTCGGCCTCGAACCCCAGATCCCCCTTGGCCTCGGACTCCAGCATTCCCTCAACCTCAGACTCCAACCGCCACATGGCTCACTAACCACCTACAACCGCCACGTGGCCCACTAACCACCTACAACCGCCACATGGCCACTACTCATTACAGTACACGCCTGACATGACTAAGCCCACCTACCGCCTATGGCGCCGCGTCTGGCAGGAGGCTGGCAGGCGGGGCCACCATTGACATGCTCAATGGTTGTTGCGACCTGTCCCTGTCAGCCTTGTCGCCCATCCACTACCAGACAATACGCTTCGAAATCAACAACTTTCCAAAAGCGGGTAAGAGGAACTTCCAGACAGGTATAAGAACCTTCGCTCATAACGAGAGAAGGGATCCGAACTACAGATTTCTCTAGCTAATTCCTTTAGCTTTTTCTTCACTATTTCCCAAGTCGCTTACTTGAGCATCGAAGGATCTTCACCGATGCAACCGGTCCTCGGAGACTTTCTTGTAGGAATCCCATCGAGGAGGCATTAGAAGATTTCCCTAAGCGCATTCCGGTGCTCCGGGATCCCCTTCGTTACCCGACATTCGAGGAACGTGACTTGGCAGCAACAGATTAGCTGCCAGGAAGGGGGCGAAAGAGAAGTAAGCTTCAAACCAGCCGGTTACAGACTTCCCTTTCCCTGAGCAAACAAGATGGTGGTAACGCATGCCCAAGAGATTTTTTCCAGCAACGCTGGGGGGCACCGCCCAGGAACTGAGCAGCCAGAGACAAGTTTCCCAGTTCCCCAGGACAACATCCCTGCACAGCCACAGCCACCATCTCAGGATGATCGAATCGCTGCCCTTACCATGCAAGTCTAGCCGCTTGTGGCGGCGGTCCAGGAGCTGCAACAACAGCCAGCGGCTGCGCAGCAGCACCCAAAGCCACCCTCGCTGGGCGGGGCATAGTTCAACCCAGTCAACAGTCCACCCGTGGGAGATCCTCTCACCGGAAGATCCACCGCCACCGCACCTCCCCCAGGCATCACTGCAGAAGGCTGCCCATGCATGGTACTCCCGTCTACCGCCATGCAGCATCAACTCCTTCCGACAGCTGGAGAGGTCCTTCCTAGCACACTTCGATGCCTGCCAAAAGATCCCACGGGTGGCTGACAGCTTGTTCACCGTTCAGCAGAGGAACGGCGAGCCGTTGAGGATTTCGTGGCCCGGTTCAAGGTCACGCTCGAAGTCTACAATCTTGAAGACTCTGTGGCCATCCTGGCCTTAAAGCGAGGACTCCGCCCCTCCCGCTTCACCTACTCCCTCGACAAGAAGCCCCCCGGTTCTTACGTCGAGCTGTAGAGCCGGACGCAGCAATCCATCCACACCAACAAGACCGACTCCTTTCGACGCGAGGCGAACGAAGGTTCCAACAAGAAGCAGGCTCATCCCAAGCCCGCTAAGGCTCGACCCAAGCGACCTGAGCCTCCTCGCCGGTCGGACAACCGGCCTGAGCTCCCGTTCCCAGAGAAGGGCCCTTCACCCCCCTTGTTGGCCCCGATATCCCATATCCTGATAGAAATTGAGGGCGAGTTGTATCTACAGCGTCCTCCCTTGAAGCCAGGAGCCCCCCGCAACAAAAATCTTTACTGTCGCTTCTATCGGGACTATAGCCACGACACAGAAGATTGCTGCCAACTGAAGAAGGCGATAGAGGACCTCGTCCAACATGGTCACCTAGGAAAGTTCGTCAGGGGGGGATCCCGACCGTGTCGGGCCCATCGGCACCCCCGCTTGCCCAGGCCGACATCGACAACGCTCCGACTGAGAAGATCGTGGCCATGATTTTCTAGGAGGCAGACGATACTTCCAAGAGACCCCGAGTAGATGAAGGGGTAGATTCTGTAATTCCCTTTTCTAAAAGGGACTTGGAAGGGGTAGATTCTGTAATTCCCTTTTCTAAAAGGGACTTGGAAGGGGTAGTTAACAACAATGATGATAGTGTCGTCGTATCCATGACGATCGCAAAACATCCTGTAAAAAGAATTTTGGTTGACAGTGGAAAAGATAGAGGAATAGGGAAAGGCCCGTGGCTGCTCACCACCGCTCGGGAGGATGCCTGCAAGCCGAAGATTCTCCTCCGATAGGAGCTAGTTGCAGCGGCGAATTACTGCAGTCAGCAATTGCCCGAATGCCTCCTTGTCCCTCGGGATCACTGACTGGTCTTTGTTTAGCCACGCATCCGAGTCGCCCCAGCTCAACCTCAAGATCGACAAAGAAAAACCGGGTCTTCCATCCTTTGACAGACGTAGGTAGACCTAACTTGAGGGCTCGGCTAGGCATAGGTTGAAACAGCCACCAATCAGACTGATGACGAAAGGTATAGAAGGAGCGAAAGAGGGAAACCCTAACCTCAATACCTTGGAGGTGGCACAGCACCAAGAAGACGCTGATGGTCCGAATGGAATTCGGGACCAACTGCGCGGGTACTAAAGAGTACCTATTAAGGAGGTTGGTGATGAAGGGATGGAAGGACAGTTGGAGGCCCGCCTTAAGAGAGGCCTCATACACGGCGACTCTACCGGATCGAGAGAAGGTCACCCTATTGTTAGGGGTAGGGGTGAACAGCCGGACACTGCTCAGAATCCCGTACCGGGCCCTAAGGTTAGCTAGTTCTTGGCCGAATATGATGGAAGCGGCCCCTTCCGAGGAGTCCGCTTGAACCCTAGATGGAGCACCGGCGGCCACCGGACGACCCCTGGCGGGGGCCCGGCCGGCGATCCGCTGTTGGGACAGAGGAACAAGATCCTCGGAAGAAGGAGAAGGGGAAGAAGACTATGCGGGTGTGGAGGATGGAGAGGGTCGCACCCGCGAGGAAAGACGATCCTCGGGTGGAGCGGAGGATGACTAGGAGGGAGAAGAGGAAGTCATAAGGGATGTAAGAAAGGATCAGGATGACTGACATGGACGAAGGAAGGAAAACGGCAAAAGGCAAGGTCTAGAAGAGAACTTCGGCAAGGTTCGGACATAAGAAAGGTCTCGAAAGTGAGGTGTCAGGTTCGGAACCCCCCCCCCCCCGGATTATACCTCTTTTTGAATCGTTCCGCCTAATCCAGCCAACCACGTGCATACCCACTACTAGCGAAGTCGCCTCGATAAGCGTCCGACGCGCGAAGCGCGCTGTCTGCAGCCAATCGTGGGACGACAATAACGTTAACATAATGATGGCAATGATGGCAGTGGCCTTTCCGTGGGCTTCGAAAAGATTCCCCCATTTTGAGAAGGATCTCCACGGGTTCGACGGTGGGTGTCGACTGAGAGCAATGGCGTTACGACGCCCCATACCACCGGCATTGAGATGTCCCCACTCACAAGGACACGTGTCTTTCCACGAGTGATGGCGCATCGGGATCAGCCACTCGGTGAGTTAGTGCCCCTTTCACGAGCGAGGGGCAGACCTGCACCATCTTAGGAGCGCGAAGGCATCTGATGTGACTGATCAAGCCATGTTTAGGGTTAACTGATCGAGTAACGGACAGGGTCCCCTCAGTCTCGGACCTCAGGTCCCCCTCGGCCTCAGACTCCAGCGTCCCCCTCAGCCTCGAACTCTAGCATCCCCTCGGCCTCGGACTCCAGTGTCCCCTCGACCTTGGACTCCAACCGCCACGTGGCCCACCAACCACCTGCAACCGCGGGTGGCCACTACTCATTACGGCGCATGCCTGACATGACTAGGCTCACCTACCGCCTGTAGCGTCACGTCTGGCGGGAGGCTAGCAAGCAGGGCCACCACTGACGTGCTCAGTGGTTGTTGCGACCTATCCTTGTCAGCCTTGTCGCTCATCCACTACCAAACAATACGCTTCGGAATCAATAACATTCCAAAAGCGGGTAAAAGGGACCTCCAAACAGGTATAAGAACATTCGCTCATAATGAGAGAAGGGATTCGAACTCCAAATTTCTCTAGCTAATTCCTTTAGCTCTTTCTTCACTGTTTCCCAAGTCGCTTACTTGAGCATCGAAGGGTCTTCACCGGTGCAACCGATCCCCGGAGACTTTCTTGCAGGAATTCCATCGAGGAGGAGGCGTTAGAAGATTTTCCTAAGCACATTCTGATGCTCCAGGATCCCCTCCATTACCCGACGTTCGAAGAATGTGACTTGGCGGCAATAGTTATCAATAAACTTGAAGTGTCCATTTGGTGCATTTTCCTTTCATGGTTACTTTATTTGGTTGTTTTCCATTCCAATTGGTTGATGTGGTGCATTGCAAGCCTTTTGTGCAAATATTTATCAGAAAGAAGAGAACATACCAAAAATATCCAGTGTATAGTGTGTGATGTGGCCAATAAGGCCACATTTAAGTTAATGACCAGAATTGGCAGATGATGCCACGGGTAAGCTGACGGCAAAAGTTAGAGAGGGCTAACGCTCCGAATTCAACCTTGGCCTCCCAAATTGGCATCAACCTCCGAATTCGGCCTCGGCCTCCCAAGTCAGCGGCATCAGCCTCCGAATCCGGCTTTGGCCTAACAAGTCGGCCTCAACTTCCGAATTCGGCCTCGGCTTCCCAAGTTGGCCTTAACCTTTGGATCCGGCCTCGGCTTCCCAAGTCGGCCTCAGCCTTTGGATCCGGCCTCGGCTTCACAAGTCGGCCTCAGCCTCTAGATCCGACTTCGGCTTCCCAAGTCGGCCTCAGTCTCTGGATTCGGCCTCAGCCTCCAAAGTCAACATCAGCCTCCGAATTCAGCCTTAGCCTCCCAAGTCGACATCAGCCTTCGAATCCAGCTTTGGCCTCCCAAGTCGGCCTCAACCTTCGAATTTGGCCTCGACTTCCCGAAGCCAGCTCCGACAGAATCTGTGAAGCAAGGGCGTTTCGTAGAACCACTATCTGACAAGACCTAGCCCACCAACCGCCTGCGGCCCACACATCTGACAAGACCTGGCCCACCAACCACTTGCGGCTCACACGTCTGACAAGACCTAGCCCATCAACCATCTGCAGCCCATGTGTCTGACAAGACTTGGCCCACCAACCATCTGCGGCCCACACATCTGACAAGACTCGGCCCACCTACCAACCGCGGCTACTCAGATCAGATGGGACCAAACTCGCCAGTTCTGACATTCCGCAGGAAAGACATTCTCCACCACTGAACTCCATACGGCTCACCCATCGCTAGGTTGCAATGATCGTCCATAAATCGGGTAAAAGGAGCCCCTGACGAGGTATGAACACTCAAAAGAATTTTCGACCCTAACTCTCTCTCTTTCGAGCCTTCTCAAGCTCATGACTGTGATCCAGATCACTAACTTGAGCGTCGAAGGGTCCCTACCGGAATGTCCGACCCCAGGGACTTCTTGCAAATTCCTGCCAAGGATGGAGTTTATCAACAGCTCAAGGCTCTACCACCAACGTTGGAGAAAGATGATCATGCATCAATAGCGTGTGAAGTCCATTTAAAATATTAACATGTATACTGAAATTTCTAAACATATTTATGCATCTTTTAAGGTTTATCAGATAGTTTAGGGTTGGAACAAAGTGATTTTCACAGTGCACCAAATCCTTACATATCTGCTCATGGGGTTGCATAATTTTGTGGGTTAATACAGTGTCAACTACTCCATCAGAAGTCATGTTGTAATCTTACTTGAAGGTCAACAAAAGGTCTATAAGGGTAAGCTAGGTTGAAGACAATGTGTGTGTTTCCCTTTCCATTAGGGTAACAAGCATAGATACAAATTATTAAGAGTGAAGTACACAACAAAGTTTTCAGCTGATATGATAAACTCATTTTAGCCAATAGTATGTGCTAAAGTAATGCAAATAAAAACCCCTGCACCAAAATTTATCCACTGAAAAAACAACTGAAAGATGGGCATTCTATTAAATTTGTCGAATTACTAAAAAAGGGGATTATTATGTACTCAAATATTATATTTCACAATAAATAAGAAAGGAGATCAAGTATGCAGCAACATGCTTTGCCATGTTACACCAGCTCCTCAACAACTGGATGATAAACGATATCCTTCTTACCACTTTCTAAGAATTTATGTGAATCACCCAAAACACAAGAGAAATCTAGGGAGAGAAGTTGATTAGCAAAGTCACTCACCCAAAACAAGGAGATTTGAGTATAAAATAACATGCTTTCCACATTGAAACTCATGCATCTAGCAGAAAATTCACCATAAAAGGTCACCAACTAGTGTCAAGATTCATATCAGCACCTTCACTGGCAAACTTCATAACACAATACGGATCAGCAACAGAATAGCAACTTGTTACCTTATTCGACCACTCTCTTTGGTTGGTCAATCTTCCCGTATACAATTGGTCCATCTTCCCATGTTCAATTTTGTTCTTCCTTTATCATCACTTTTACCATGCCCATAAATTAACTGTATATTGAGTTTGATTGGGTCCTCTAGTCTATGTTTTGCTCTCATTTAGTTGTAAGTCATGTAATCTTAGGGCACAGCTTTCTTTAGCATGTGGGTAGCAGTCATTGATGGTTATGTGATGCATCTTCCCGACGTTGGCATTTTATTCATATTTGATGATTACACTATGAATTTGCACTACACTGCCCTACCTTTGGCCAATAAATTAACTGTATATTGGTTTATTTGCACTTAACTTTTGATCCAAATGCTCCACCACTAAAGATCAGATTGCTAGTGAAAGTTACCACATAATGTCGTTAGTAAACTTATGGTTCCATCTCATGAAACACAAATGCGCATTGCCATCTGAATGGCCCACATCCGGTGCTCAATTATAGAATCGAACACAATCAGAGGACATTCAGATAATGTTCCCCCATGCAAACAAAGTTTTATACAGGCACCAGACCTAATTTGAATGTTGCCCCCAAGCACACTTCCATTCAAAGCACATGGCCATGGACCAGAGCATCCCCAAGCAAGCTACATGTCTGGTGTGCAGCATGGCACGTGCTATGCACCACACCATGCTAGGCCAGTGAGGCACTAGCAAACAACACGGCAATCTTGCACCATCAATCCATGTATGTCATCATGCTTATATTTTGTGTTTTCCTTGGGCAGGATGCCGTATCCATAAGCAAAAAAATGATGTTTTCTGAAGGATAATGGGAACAACAGATCAAGTACCCACTCAGAAATTTCAATGCAAAAATCTCCAAAAAAGCCCACTTCCAACCTTTAAGGGGGCTTTGATCCTTCTCTGCTTCTAGATCTGACTCAAGGTGGCATTCAATCAGTAAATAGATTTCTTCCTACAAGTTGACCATGGCAAAGCCCTGTCTGCAACCACAAGTTTTCAAATCAGGCAGAATGACAAACATCAAATGATCTCTTCTATCTAACTCCATGTTCCATCAACTTCATCCCTTGAGCACATTCCTTGTATTTCCTCAAGTAATCGTGGTTCTTTGCATTTTTAATTTCATCATTCATAAACAATGAATACAATTTTTGAACACTGAGGCCAAGTAAACATTAAGTATTTGTTTTACTTTCATATAACCTGATCTAACGATATTTATTTTTATTCTATCCTACTCGTTTATTTTTTGATTGTGGTTTGGAAGCATCCCTTCTTGCTTTTTATGAAAAGGACATTTTCTATAAGAACACGTGCAGATATTACAGTTGTAACTTAAGGAGGTTATGTTTTACAACTTGTAACTTAAGGAGGTTATGTTTTACAACCCACCATATTCATGTAGTAGATCTTTCTGGTCCTTTTATTTTCTTTTGACTGTAAGGGGCCCATAAGTTTTGAGAGAGCCACATTTCCTTACAAGTCTTTAAACACTCATCAAGCTGTCCAGATTGCACCATCTAACATGCTATTGTTGTCAGTCCTTTGACCCCTGAGAATCTTTATCAGCATCTTGCAAGATCCTTTTCATTTGCTCCCCGCTTTGGTCCGGGCGTCTCTTTTCTGATTTTATGTTTTCCTATAAAGAGATTTGAGCATTGCATTTTCAGAGAGAATGTCAAAATTCATGTCCTTCATGAGTTTGTTCTTTAGTCGATCTACACATGTTTAGGGCTGAAATGAACAGCTTGTTCTCAGTTTAATCAAGTTTATTCAATAAGGAAACAGCCACAAGATTAAACATCATTTAAAACTTAATTCGTAAACTAACCATGCTTAAACACTGTGGGCTTGCAAAATGAATAGCAGCTTGGGCTTGGACTGTTAACAAGCTCATTAAAGATTGTTCAATTAAACAAAGACCCAAGCCTGAACAGTCATTGTCCAGCCTGGCTCTAGGTTGACTCAAGCCCAAATAATATAGCGAGCCAATTCCAAGCAGCTTAGTACTTGGTTGGCTTGGTTTGTTTGCACTAATACACATCCCACACTTCCATCTTGACTCAACTCTCCATTTTTAGGATTTCGTTGCCAAACACATCATCCCTTTACCTGCTACTTACACTGCTCTGTCTATGGTTCACTTTTCTGTGAGTTTGTAACTCCTTCAGTTAAACTTTGCTTCATTCAAATCTTTTGATGATTTTTTTTCTTTCTCAGTGTCAAAATCCAGCTTATGTTTTGGTTGTTTGATGCTTGGACTTCTTTATTGCATGATAGAGCAATCACTTGCCGCTTCAGTGTTGTTAATACCTAAGATATATTCATGGACTGCATTGCCATTAGCGTTTCACAGCACATCTATCCATGCTCTCTTAAGCACCTGCTTTCATGCATCCGATTCTTCTCATTTCTATCATTTTTCCTTCTTTCCACTTCTTCTTATGCCCTTACCTTTTTTGCTCGAGATTTTTTCTATTTCTTTTCCTTTATTTCATTCTTCTTTTCATCGTCTGCCTCTTTTCTAATCTTCTGCTTTTTCTTGTTCAGAGCATTGGGCATCATAAAGCAGCCTAGGTATCAGCAAACCCCTCCACAAATTGACCAACTTGCCGCTTCTACAACTTATCTAAACCTTCTCCTGCCGCACTCAGATATATAGCTCATAAACTCCTATTCTTTATTATAATCTCTAGCGCCCCACATAGAACATCAAATTAGAACTACAAATCATATAAGGAAAAAAAAAAATTCATGATTACGTGTTCAGAGCCCTTTCCCAATCCCCGGAAACGCCAAGATTCTATCTTGGCCGAAGATCCACGTCAGGCTATCTTTACTACCTACCTCAACTTTTTCCGCGAGCATTAGGC
Organism: Calamus simplicifolius; assembly: GCA_900491605.1. Lineage (NCBI taxonomy): Eukaryota > Viridiplantae > Streptophyta > Magnoliopsida > Arecales > Arecaceae > Calamus > Calamus simplicifolius. Next base: position 584,645 of record UESW01004564.1, on the reverse strand, counting down.
GGATAGGACCGTCAAAGATAACAGAACTCTTAAAAACGAAGAAAATAATATCGAGAAAGCATTTGAGCGTAAAAGAGAGAGATTCGGAGAGAGCACCAGAACTGTCATCATCGACGGACGCTCGAGGGTCCCAGCAGCGACAGAACGCTTGGACGATGGAGGCTTGGTGCGGACGAGGAGTTCGCGACGCTGCCCCTGCCTGTAGGGATGGGCGCTCGGAACGCAGCGACGGCCGGTGGTGGTTGGTGGAGGCCATTGATCAGAACCCTAGAAGCGGGCGAAGGAGCGTTTTCGCCTTCCTCGAATTCGTTGATTTGGGGAGCGGAGGGGAGACTGCGATGGGATTGCAAGGATTTGTCTCTAAATGGCATTGCAGCGCCGGTCTCGGCGTTGAGGCCGGCACGATTGGCATCGTCGTCCCACCATTGTCAAGTTATTTATTCAATTGTGGGAGCGAAAATTTTGAGAGAGGACGCGTTCCCGCTTGCTGTCGCCTGCTGTCTGGAAGGCGTCTCTCGGGCGGCAGGAGAGAGAAGAAGATTTTAAAATAATATAATATAATATAATAATTAATTAATTAATTAAGGATGGAGAAAGAATCTGGACCATTTATTTGTTGTATTATTACCTTTTTATAACCCATTTAATTTGAAATTGAATTTTTACTTTTTCTAACCGGTACGATCTTTCTAACATCCTGATTCTAACTCAATTATAAAACAATTTAATAATAATTTTACCTGTTGAGTATTAAAAGATAAAAATAATTTACATAAATTAAGTAGGTTTAGCAATTTTTTTTAAAATGATATTTATTTAAATATATTTTATTTATTAATATTTAATGAATTAATTTGATTTTGATTTAAATTATTTTTAAGTCACTCTTGATTATTTATATTTTATAACTAGCCGTATCTAAAATGGTCATCATGAAGTGTATGTTGTTGGTTTATGAGTTTTGTCGATGAAGAAAAAACGCTTCAATAACTTTTGTGCGATGAAATATTTTTTGATACATTAAAGGGAAAAAAAAGCACATCTAATTTTAGACTACAATAATTTGAAAAATATTGAGTGCAAGAGAGAGCTATGTATCCTAATCTCCATGGAAAATAATGTATGCACGAGAGCACGACTCTATTGGATTGGGATAAAGAGGTTTGAGATTTAAGATTAGTTTAATAATTATATTGCTGCTGATTTTCATTCTCCGATCTAGGAACGATGCACGTCGAGATTCAGTAGCACTCTTTCATTCGAGTGAATCTGCAAGACAATCCTTACGCAGGAGTCACAAAAGATGATCCTGCAGAAAACCCTTCAATGCCCAAGCCAGTGAAAATCCTCAGCAAGCATATGAGAGGGAGAAGGTTGTTGCACAAGGATGCTATAGAGAAGGTTTATGAAAAGCAATAGCCTTTGCTTCGATGATGAGGGCTTAGAATTACCTTCGAGATGCATACCTGAGAGATCTTGGGACTTAGTATTTATGCGCTATTGAGGTGTGAAGATGGCTCGGCCCTGTCAAGGTATAGAGATGGCTCGGCTCTACTGATGTTCGGAGATAGCAGGTGGCGTCGCTTATCTTTTTTGCAAATGAGAACAGATATATTGTGGCAGTTAGTGGATCAAAGCTCAGAGGTGGGTTTTGCTGTCTGTAATGTCTATCAATCGATGTGGTGACATTTTTACCCCGCATCACATGCCCCCCACTCTCTAGTCTGAAGATAGGTTCAGGCATAGGGAGTAGAGTCCATGATGGCCCAATCTCATTGACGAAATTTGAACAGGCAGAGACGCATCATGATGACCTCATAGATGCCAAGCTGCCATCCCATCATTTCTTCTCGCCAAATGAGGAGAGGCTTTTCGTTCTCACCTAAGGACGGCTTGCAGAATGACATGTAACGGATCCGGGGTTTGTCGCATTTGAACCGAAGGTCCATGACGCTTGGGGTTTTCCGCCGATGATATCTTACCCTTTTGTCGAGGCTTGGAAGAATAGATACTTGGCCTTGCCAAGTCATAGGAAGCTCTGATCGGCCTTGCCGAGGCTCGGAGATGCATGACTTGGGCCTACCAAGTTATAAAAAGGCTTTTCCTTGATCCTACTAAGGTTCTTCGACCTTTGCCGAGGTTTGAACTTTGCTTTGGTTCTGCTAAGGTATGAAAAAAGTTGCTCGGCCTTACCGAGGTTCAAAGGATATTTTACTTGGCCCAGCCAAGGTATGGAGAAAGTTGCTCGGCCTTGTCGAGGTTTGGAGGATATTTTACTTGGCCTAGCCAAGGTACGAAAAAAGTTGCTTGGCCCTGCCGAGGTTCAAAGAATATTTTACTTCGCCCAGCCAATTTATAGAGAAAGTTGCTCGGCCCTATCGAGGATCGAAGAATATTTTACTTGGCTCAACTAAAGTACGAAGAAAGTTGCTCAGCCCATAGGGTCGATGTTCGGAGGATATTTTACTTGGCCCAGCCAAGGTACGAAGAAAGTTGCTCGGTCCTGCCGAGATTCGAGAATATTTTACTTGGTATGGAGAAAGTTTAATCGTGCCGAGGTTCAAAGAAAAAAATTTTACTTTGCTCAGCCAAGATACGGAGAAAGTTGCTCGGCCTTGCCGAGGTTCAGAGAATATTTTACTACGGAGAAAGTTGCTCGGCCCATGGGATCGGTGTTCGAGCAAATCCCGCCTTTCATCAACATCTCAAAAAAGATGATTATTCAAAGAATAAATATACAAATTGGAGTGAATTTTTATGTTATATGAGCAAAATAGCTCGGTTCATGCATACTTCACTGGTAAACACTCGAAGGTTATTCGAGTTCCATGTCTTGAGGATATTGTATCCCTTGAAGGTCTTTATTTGAAAAGGCGAACCCCTCACACCAAACCCTTTTAGGCAGGTTTTCCTCTTCATTTGATCGACCCTGAGAAGAGCTGACCATTGTAATCATATTAACATTACCAGCCACCAATGGGTTCGGTGGGGGTTGTTGTTGAAGCTTAGTTGGACATTCTGCTATGTTGTCTGCTTCGAGAGCCCTTCTATATCACTCCAACCTTTTTCAGTGAATAAGCTGCTCGATTTCGTCCTTCAGCTACCAACACTTCTCGGTATCATGATCGTAGTCATAGTGATATCGATAGTATTTTGTCATATCCCTTCGAGCCAGATTTTCTTGGAGGGGCCCTGGTTGACGAAGTTGGCGCTCAATGTCCATCAGGATCTGGGCTCACAGCGCAGTAAGGGGGGTATATTGATTGAACCTCCGTGTCGGGCTTTTGGTGCACTATCTTGGCGGTGGGGCCCTCTGGCGATGAGACGGGCTCACAGGGCGAGCCAGTCGGCTCTTTTCTGATCTCTTCTTCTCCTTTTTCTTGGATTGCTTGGCTCGGGTCAACCTTCGGGATTCTTCGACTTTGGCATATTTATCCGCTAGAGCCATCATATCGGAAAGATTTTTGGGGTAGTTGACTTCAATGGCGAGGTAAAAGTCTTCCTTCTTTGATACTTTGCCCACTAAGGCGGACATGGCCACCTCATGGTTAAAGTGGTCGACTTCCAGCATGGCTATGTTGAAACGGCCAAGAAAACTTCTCAGGGACTCCCCCTCTCGTTGCTTGACTTCGAAGAGGGAGTCGGATCTCCATCGGTGATGGCAAATGCTGATGAACTGACTGGTAAATGAGTGGCCTAGTTCGTTGAAGGAGTAGATGGAGTTCGGCTTCAGTGTGCCAAACCATATCCTAGCATGCCCCTTAGAGTAGAGGGAAAGGCCTGGCATAAGATCACATCTGATGCCTGTGGAACATCATGATGAATCGAAAGCTGCTCAGGTGGTCATCGGGGTCGGTGGTTCCATTGTACAGCTTGATTACCGGGAGCTTGATGTGAGATGGGACCAACTCCTTGATCTTTTAGGTGAAAGGTGGGCCCTGCTCCACCCATGGCTGTGGGTGGGACGCGTGCTTGACGACATCTATTTCTTGGCGCATCTCTTAGAGTTGTCGCTCCGCTCCCTCATTCTAAATAGTCAAAGAGGTTGGGCGGGGGATCGCAGCCACGACGTCGAATCATGGCGTGAGAAGATCGAAAACAAGGAGTGGGCCCAACAAGATTGATGTAAACTCTTATCTCCGCCCTTCTACAATGCAGGTTCACTCCTTCCTCACGGCTGGGTTGTCATGGGTGGCTCGTGGCCTCAAGTGGGTTGGGTGGAGGAGCTGTCGGTTGAATTGGAGCAGCTGCTCCACCACAGTATTGCTGAGCAAGTGCAGCTGGTGGAGGGACTCCATGGAGGCCCTACACCAACTGCATCAAGGCTTGAACTTGTCAGACTGGTGCGCAAAACTAGTCCTGGGTGACGATAGCCGCGGATAACGATGGAGCCTCGGTCGACGGCAGTTGTGAGGGCGACGTGTTACTTATGGTGTCAGGCTTCTGAAAAGCGGCCTGATCCGGAGCATCAGCGGTTGCTCTCTTGCGATTGGCCATTGAGGATATGTCCTTGCTTGAACCTTTTTACCTTGGTTTCAAGTTTTCAAAGAGACTTGGGGCCCTTCCTCTAGCGCCAATCTGTTCCTGCTGATTTTTGTTCTTCAGCCTGGGGACGATGCATGTCGGGATTCGAGTAGCACTCTTCTGTCCGGATGGACCTACAAGACAGTCCTCATGTAGGAGTCATAGGGGGTAGTCCCTGCGGAAGATCCTCTGATGCCCAAGTCAGTGAAAATCCTCAGCAAGCAAATGAAAGGAGGTTGTTGCGGAAGTATGCTAGGGTTTTTGGAGAGTAATGGCCTCTGCTTCGATGATGAGGACTTAGAATTGCCTTTGAGATGCATACTTAAGGGGTCATGGAACTTAATATTTATGTGTTGCTATGATAGTAAGCAGTTATCTGATTTTTTGGGTGCATTTTAGGGAGTTGGCATCCGATAAGGTCAAAATCCCATCGGTTACGGGGATTAGCGATTGATAAAGCTAACGGACGCTTTTTCAAAAATTTAAAATTCTGTTGATCATGGATGGAGTGTTGCATTTGGCTTTCATTTCTGTTTTGGGAAGCTTACTCTGAAATTCTTGCGATCGGAATGGTTCATCCTTTGAGATATCCTATGTAGTTTGAAGCAGTAATGGCACTTATGTTGAGGGGATGAGGAACGATCCTGCCAAGGTATGGATATAGCTCGACCCTGCCGAAGTTTGGAGATGGCAAGTGACGTCGCTTGTCTTTTTCTGCAAAGGAGAACGAACATATCATGGCGGTTAGTGGATCAGAGCTTACAGGTGGGTTTTGCTGTCTACCATGGCTGTCAATCGATGCGGTGATATTTTATTCTGCATCACAAATAACATAAAACCTGAATGCATAGAATTTTTTTGTTTTTTTTATATTTGCCTTGTCGAAAGAAGATTACAACTAAAGCCAAATAGTTAATATATTTATCAGTAAACATTGCTCTGTGGAAGGGACCCGTGGCTTTTATGTTTTACCTTATGATTATTAGGTTGTCTTAATTTGATATAAGAGTAAAAAATTATAATAATAAAAAAAGGATAGACATATAGTGAGATAACTAATTAAGAACATTATTATGTTCATAAATTTTGTAAGGTAAAAAAAAATTCATCTCAACCTCTAACTCATTAGTTAGAGGACTAATAAGAAAACATCAAAAAGGATGAGACTAATATTTATTTTTAAAACGATGTAATAGATATTGAACTTCTATAATTGAAGATCCTATAAAAAATATGTTCAATAAGAAATAAAATTATAGGATGCCTTAAGCCATACTATCATTTATTTTCTTTCTACCATCATGAATAATGATTGGTGGAGTCATTTATGAGGTGCATGACAATGCCACTATAGTGACTATGAGGCTAGGAACGATGCTTTTAAGTTCGTGATCTATAATTTGGGATGGGATGTTAACTACAATATATGCTCTTGATAGATACTACTTATATGAGTGCAAGAGCAAAGCTACTTCTTATGAGACATTGGTGGGTTTCTAGAATAGAAATGTTGATGAGCCCGCATTATGTATCCAATCATTGAAGAGCTTTTCCCCTTTTATGGAATAATATAGCAAGTGTTATAGCCTTCATTCATCGCTGCAGCCAAGTCCTTTCTACTTTCAAGCATGCATGTGCAAAAACGTTCACATCTTTACTACTACCATGTCAAAGAAGTTTCCTTATGTTGTCAAGCCACATTAAACCCCAAATGCATCTCTCCACAATTTTTATACATGTTTTAGAATAGAGCGCCTCTCCGTTTCATTGTCCTAGTTTATTCGACACAATTCATTTTCACCTATTTACATCATTTTACATGATTGGTCCAAGATATTAACCACACTGTAATGTCATTTAGCCATCATTCTTGGAGACTACTAACAATTTCATTTCACTAAAACTGCAACCATTATGCTATTATTCTTTAAATTTAAAATCCTTCATCAAATCTAATTTCACAGACAACTTCATCTTTGTTTTATTATTAAAATTTTTTAGTCTGGAAATAACATAAAACATAGGACCTCTTACTTGATACAAATAGCAGATTTAACTATGAAAAGTATCAAAAAATAATGAGCTCAGTCCAGCCCTTACAACAGGGTCGTTGTAACTGGAGTCAGTTATGCACTATTACCACTTCTGACACTTGTTACTACACCCCTGATACATGTTCTTATTAATTTCAGCATATCCCTTATGTGTAGCTTATTTCTTATCAGCTACCAAAATACCTCCCACTGAACAATACCAGATGCATCCTCAAAATTAAGATCATCCGCAGATTATTTATCTTTTCTTAGATACGTATGGATGTCCTAGTCTCCAAACATTCATACCACAACCACTTGAACTCAAAAAAAGCATAACCATTTTGATTATCATCATAAGCTACTTATTAAAGGAAAGACTATAAATAGTATAAAAGACTATAATATTCCTAACTCCATCAAAAATACCATCATTTCCAGAGACTTGAGTCAAAGTATTTTCATGCATCAAATGTGTACGATGAAGGCCCAATAAAATTGCACATGACCATGCTGAAATAAATGCCCAGAAATAATTAAGCATTCAACATCTTGATTGTAATTTTATTCAAAAATAGAAATGTTGATGAAAAATTGAAACATGACACCAACCCATTTAACTGCTGTAAATCCAGGGGAAACTTGAACACAGCCTTCAAAGAACAGATTATTTTGGTTTCCACTTCAATAGAAAGGAGAGCGCCCTAAAGGCAAACTCAAAAGAGAAACATAAATTGATGTGTCTTTATGAACAATCAATGCTTGTATACCACTCTGTATTGCATAACATTTAACCCTTATCTTAATCTAAAAGCAATGCACTATGATGGGATATGCTCAACTTTCATACATCAATTTGTGAACATTCGATGCAGTATTGCAAGGAAAAGAGAGTATCCACCAAAAGAGATTATATCTGGAACTTCAACCAAATCTCAACAGAAAGAATTCCGATGCTCAATACTTGCTAATATTTTTTAGAAAAAAAGGAATGATTAAAAGAGCTGAATGACAAAACAAAATTTTATCTATTGTAACATATAATAAATATTGAAGTGTGATATTCATGAATTACCATTTCCGCATAAATCAGCAAGTGCTCCAGCCACCATCCTAAGAGTTTGAGGATCATCCGTCCTAGATGCTATATTGGCAAATAATCGAGCACCTCCTTTGCTCATTATTAAGCCTTGATTCAACCCTATAGGTATCAGATGAAAAATAAACAAACCCATCATTGTTAGTTTGATAAAAATGATAGAGATATAATAGCATGAATGTTTTTAACAATGAATATGACTGATATGACTTCATACATATGGAGCATATTACAGTTGTCAACATATATAATGATTTGCCTTAGATTGTCCCTAATATTGGTTCTATTGAATATATAATGATTAAGAGTACAGGAAGCTGATGCTCATGGCTGTCAACATTGGAATATAATTGAGCATTTGCTGATTTATAGGACAGCATGTTGCTTTTACCAATGGCTGTCAACAACATAAGGTTTTTATAAGAAATGAAACTGAATGACCCTCTAATATATCATACTAATATCAAGGTTTTCTGGTTTTTATCTTTTGCATATGGGCATATTGAAAAAATGAAATGATTTTGCATTGTGCCTCGCACACATCCTTCCTCTACTCTTTCCTTTATTTGTCACTCTCTTCTGTTGAACCACAGCCATTTATTTTAATGTCATTAATTTCTATTCAATCTCAGAAATCGAAAAAGATAATTTCTTGTCAAGAATTCTGCATTCCATTGAGATCTTACCAAGTTTTGTTCTCATACAACTAATGTCACCACTCCACTATATAAAGGACAACAAGAAAAACCAACTACTAGAGAAATACAGAAGAGGGAAAAGAAAAGGCACTGAGATACTTAGCCACGCATGGAATTAGCAGTCTCAAAGCCTTTGGCCTAATTTTCTTCTAAAATAAAGGCAAATTTAGATATATCCAACCTCCAATTTCTCAAAACTTGAAATAGCATTACAGGTCATCCTAAATAGGGATGTTTAACAATCGAGGATCCATAAAATCTCAAATAGAATGGATATAAGGCAGGATGGTTATGGTCAAAGTGACTATTTATACCTCCCTTCTCTACCTTTGTCATGTCCATTTTTTTCCGCTTTTATTCCTAAATCCTTTTGTGTTGCATTCCTAGGAGACTTGTGATAAAAATGAAATGTTAAGTCATGTCTGCCCAAATATTTTGGGTACCTGTAAAATAGTGGCTCAATACACCATAATTGTCAGATTCGGCTCGAACATCGACCCGACCAAGGGCTCGAGTCATCGGGTCACTGGTTCAACCGTCGAATCACCGATTGAACCATCAATTCAATTATTTTAATATAAAATATATTTATATTAATAAAAATTAATTTTTAATAAAAAATTAAGATGAACATGATAATAAACTTTAACATCTAATGCCATAAAAAATCGGTTCAAACTGGGTTGACCGGTTCATGGGTGAACTGAATGGGTTAATCGAGTTATTCCGGGTCTCTTACACATCTGGTTTTATGTTAGAACCAGACTGGCTTAGCCTCGGATCCGGTTCAACCGATCCAATCGATCGATTCAGTCTGGTTCTGACAACTATGCAATACACCGCCGTGCTACATATGGTATGGGTGCTATGCATACTTAGGGTGCCATAAGACAGTACAGGATCACACTGTATCATACTAACTTATAACAGCAGTTATCGGTACAAGATTAAGTACCAAACCTTGATCAAAAGAAAAGAACTTCTTTCATGTAGAGCGGAAATTGTCATACCTTAATGCATGTCCAGATACACCAGCTACTATGGTATTCTGCTGGAACTGGACAATCCATGGTAATCTTAAATCATTGATGTGGGCATAAACTATAGCATAATAGAATAAGGTCTTCACATTATTGATGTAGAGTTGGTTATGGTAGAATAAATAATAAAATCCATTGATATGGAAAAGCAAAGGGCCGAAAGTGCGCTTAGGCTGGCCCAAGCCTATCGAGCCAGACTATGGACTAGGCCCAAGCTAATTCGGGTGAGGTTTGGACCTAAAATTAGAGTCCAAAAAAATCCAAGCCAAGCTCGGGTCTTACTGGGCCTGGCTCAAGATTGGCCCTGACACTGCCCGAATCTTGACCTGAAGAAGGCCTAGAGGATGGCCCTTAGTCAAGCCAGAATCTAGCCCAGATCTGGTCCCAAACCTTAAAGAAGTGGTGGACCTCATAGATTTTATATTGAATCTACTGTCTACCATGCGAGAATAGCCTTTCATAGTAGTAAATCTTCTTCTGCTTGTTAATCAATTAATTTGAGAACCTCCTATTCCAGAATGATTAGGTGAAATTATTTTAAATCTTACAAGTTTTTGTGCAGGCATTTAAAAACTGATATTAGTTCTGCTGGCCTGACTTTGGCCCAAATGAACTGCTGTGGGTTGGCCCAATTAGGCTTCAGGTTGGGCTCAAGCTTAGATTTTGGGGGAAAAAAATTGATCCTCAGCCCAACATGAAGCTCCAAAAAATTTGGACTAAGCTCAAGCAAGGGTGCCCCAACTTAGTCCAACCCTCTCAAGACTTTAAAAAGCATGAAGCAATATATGGGGAAAATGATCCATTGTGAAGAAGAATATTGAACAATGACATACCTTGCCATTTCTTGTAGAAGTGGCTGAAAAGGCTTGTCAAATTATTCTATGAAAATCAATCAGCAATATATTGCCAAGCATTTAATCTTTCATGGAACCACAAAACATATCAAAACCAGCAGATATGTTCACAAAGATCGTGGAAAGGAAAAAACAATGTATAGTGCCCCCTAATTAAAATTAGGGTTTAAAAGAATCCAAGCCAAGCTGAGCATTAGGCAGCTCAACTTTAATTCATTACACAAAAGGGGTAATTAAGATCGAGCCCAGCTCAAGCTGAGCCTGAAGTTCTGTCTTGAAGCTCAGCCTGTTCATCATGTGAACTGAGAATAGATGAGCTTTTTTTATTAACAAGCCAAGACATGTTTCTTTTCATTTTTACAAGCCTATGGTATTTCAAGCTCAGTCTTTTACAAACCCATATTTCAAAAAGGTTCTAGCCCAGCTAATTTCCTAGCTGACTGAGCTTAAATAATCAGTTATAAACCAAGCCCAAGCTGTTAACAAATAGCTGGGTTTCTCGGCAGCCTTATTTGAAATGCTCGAATTTAAGCAACAGTATTCAAGATTTATCAGTTTGATAATGTTGTAATGGAATTGCAGTATGTTCCCAGTGCATGATAAGTTTTTTTGTAATGAATCACTTGTTTTCCAGGTTAACTAAGAGTTTAGGTTTCAAAATACTTATGCAACAATATTCTAGAGGTCAACTAACATTATTAGGGGTGGATTAGTCATTATATCACACAATAATATCACCTAACAACATAAACGATTGTGTAGTTGTAGACATTTGTTTATTGCCAAGGCATTGTCAACATAAAATTGCTGAACCAAGTTGTGATTCAAGTTTCATGAATTTCATCAAATAATTTCTAGAAAGATCATAGAAATTACATATGATTTTTAACTATTAAAACCAATAACGGTGATTCAGGAGTTTGAGATAGGAATTTTCTACTAATGGTGTAGAAGGAAACAAGTTTATCATTCTGTTGTATGATGTTAAGATTTACACAGGTCATACAACGCACATCGGTTCTCCATCAAAGTGTCATCGTCATATACAAAGCATCACATCAATCTAGTCTTGGGTGTGTTTAATTTATCCCCTCTCCATTTATTTTGAATGCTCTAATTTATGCAATCTATCAACAAAAGATTAAAAAAATATAGACAAGTTCAAGATTGTTCATTATTTCCAAAATTTGGGCAAGATCATGGAATCCAAAATCAAGGCGCATGCCAAGTTATCATATTTCTTCATAATCAAGGAAATGGATAACAAAATTAATGATATTTTTACTTTTTAGCAAGCAAACAAATAATCATTCTGATGAATTTGCAATGGAGAACTAATTTATCAATTTTGCAACTACATACACCATTTCCACTATTCTGATTCATATTAAGATGGTTTAATACATATTATCATTCAATTACATAGTTATTGAACAGGTACAATATATAGGGCATCTATCATCACCAAAGGCACGTGTTGCTATTTAAATGCAATGAAGATATTCATGTGGAGATTAGGATAGAGGATCCCCCAGTAAAAGATCAAAACATCCATCCTTATGGTAAAAGAATCTTCTTAAATCCCAGTCATCATTTCTAGCACAAAATTATGTCAAAGAATTCTTCCTTGCTTCCTAGTCAATTGATCCATGCAAGGAATTTGGCTCTATATGCAAGGTAGACTTAGGTTAAAAGATAGTACTTGTTATTTAAGGAACAAATTTTAGTCAATAACTAGGTGCAATATATTTTGTTTTCTCATCATTTGATGGAGCCAATTTTTGCCAAAGTTCTTGCACCAGGATATTTTAAACCAGGTTCCCTACTTGTCAAGTAAACCACACACTTAATTAGGAATCAATGAACGAATCATAAAGCATTAATTTTTTGCTATAAAGTAATACATTAAGTATTGTATGGTTAAATAAACTGTTTAGCCTCTATAAGTCAGATTCCATGACAAAGACCAGGATGGAGGAGCTTTAAGATACATCTTACAAAGAAAAAGATTAAAAGGTTCTTGTTCCAGCATTCAAGGTAAGCTAGTAATATGTTTTGATCTTTATTTTGAATATTTCATAGTTAAATCCTAAAAATTTAAGAGCATATGAATGATTCAAAACCTAGCAGTGATAAAAAATGTAGCCTAGGATAGGACCTGAATGCAAAGAGGATTCAAAAACCAACATCATTTAGGGTTACTTTATTCTATATCTATCATAAAATTCACAAGTGTTGAATATTAAATTTTACTTATCACTACATAATAGGCTAGCTAAAAGAATTTTATTTTCTAAATCATATGAACAAATATAACTACATTCTTAAAACCACAAACTAACTACTCAGATATAAAATAATCGTTCCATCTTCAGATATTTATTCTATTACCATTCATTGCCAATTAGCTATAGCACCAGCAGTGACTCGATAGATAGATATATTTTCTGATGATTCTAAAAGCCCAAGTAGAGAATCCAACCCTCCTTCCTCAACAATCCTTTCCTGGTTTACATTGCAAAGAGGAATATAAACTGCAATTAAAAAGGGTGTAGATTGTTAAATTAGTAGATTACAAATTGTCACATGGAGAAATATTTCTAAGGTCGTTATCATCCAAACATCCAATCAACCAAATGAAGATAACATCTGCAATAAAAGTAGTAGATCTTACTATTATTATCCATCTAATTTAGAGGTAACTTAAACAGTAGAATGGTTACTTCAGTTGAAAAAGCCATTTCTGATTCATTTTTTGAAAAAAGCTTCAATAGTCTATAGGAGATGTAGCGAAGATCAGTCACTCAAAGTTTACACCCAAGAAGATCACTTAATGATCCAACAGAAATTGCAGTTATCTACAATCTGAACCTTAGAGCTTCTTTAAGATAGATAAAAGAGTGAACAAGAAAGATGAACTACTGCGTACATTATTACATAATTTACATTAGCATGATGGTGGGTTGTGTCATCAGGAACCATATTGATTCCCATTGCCTATGCTGGCCTGCTCAACTACTTTCTAAAGTGGCTGACTATATGGTACATGAACATAAATATGCTAACATGATGCCTCATATAATGCAGTGCAGATAATACATATTTTAAACCTTGGAATGGCATTGATTAACTTGAACTTCATTCAAGAGAAAATAGGTCATTGTGGATGTCTAAATCAAGAAAAGCATCCATGAACAGGACTTAGATGGAAATAGTCTGGTTTTCTTTGCTCCAAAGGTCAAGTTACAGCAGGCAGTACAGATCCAATCATCCAAAATATTCTATTTCCTATGCATCATTTAATGCCATACAAGCTCAAAATACCCATGATGATGGATTAAATAGGCCCAGTTCACTGTAGATTGAAAGAAAACACAATTCTGCAAAAGTATAGATGATGTTCACAAAGAGAATAACAACACTCAAGCAGGCACATGTAGACTTACAAATGATGATGTTACATTCATTTGATTATTCAAGTGGACATATATCATCTCCAAGAGAAATCAAGATATAAAAAAAAATTGCAATTTGGATCATTGACATAAAATTGACCAGATTCATGAGAATACAGTAGGGAAAGAACTAGGATATTTGTCATACCTTCAGCAGCAAGATTGACAACCACCCTCATTGCATATAATTGCACATCCAGGTCCTCAGATTTTAACAAACCTATTATATTTGAAAGACCAATTGTACATGTAACACCAACAATCATGAGTCAGAAGAACAAAACATATTAAGACACTGCCAGAAAGACATTTATGAAGACACATTAAGCTTGATGCATAATATCATGCCTTCTTCAAAGATCTTGGAGATAGTATCCTTTCGAATGGATACTGTCTCCCTTGACTTGTTTGACTTGGTTGCGTTCAATGCACCTCGTGTTCCTGATGCTGATCTAATTGAATTGTCCATCTGATACGACCTCATATACTATGAAAGCAGCCAAAGATTATAGCACAATCATTCACGAGCAATTTGCATGACTATTAAGCATTGCATTGATCAATACTAGTTACCTCAAGTTCACTATTGCAATCATTTAAAACTTTTTTCAATTTGACAATATCATCTTCCAGTTTTTCTTGCAGGGATTTAAGCTCTTTATTTAACAATTCCTACGTAAAAACATGAAAGTTTTACCATTCAAGATATAAGGAAAGATGATTTTTCACAAATATGATGTAGAAACTCATTCAGAAGATTTTTCAATTATGAATATCAATAATGTAATGATGATCATACCTTTCCCAGTAACATTTCATTGTTTTCTGCTTCTAGGGATTGAATTTTACTTGCAGCCTCTTTGTTCACCTTTGACATCTCCTGTTGGAGCTCATCAATCATCTTCTCTTTAATCTGGGCAATTTTTTCTCAAGTACATCATTACTTATGGAATCATTTATAAGAAGGAAATCACAAAAAGATGATGAGAATAGAAGATGATGACAATGACAATCCATAGCCTAGGTAAGCAAGATATGAGATATTCAAAAGGAAGGGAGTAAGGTCTGTTAAGGTCTGTCGCACCGACCTATAGTGGCCATACTGTTGCAGTAAAATATCGGTATAGTACCAAGATTCAGCTTAGTATATAAGCCAAATTGATCCACACAGTTCCAAAAGGAGCATAATCGGAACATACCTCTTAGTGTTTATACATATACATATGGGGTACATACTCTCATTAACTTTACCAAAAACTTGGAAGGAAGTGCTTGAGCTCTACACATCAATGTCTCCTAGTTTGGATTGCACAAACACTTGTTGCCCACTACTAGTTCAAGATATTCAAGCATTTTGACAATACAATTTGACTCAACCCAATTATTAGTCAAGGAATGGTTGGAAAAGCTAAAAGCAAATGAAGGTAGGGTATGGTTTGGATCATTTATCTAAGATTATTTTGATATCTGGTTAAGCTACCATGAAATGATAAAAACCAAGTTGCATAGCATGAAATGAATCATATGTTTAACACATCCATAGGCAACATCTTGTGTCTTGCATAATTATTCCTCCCTCTTCACCCACTAAGTCAACAAAGAAATCAGCATATATAAATGTATGATTTAACATGACCTCAGATAGCTGGCCTAGGGATTTTTCTTATGACAGCTTGGGTTATAAACCTTTTAAGTCTCAAAGTGGTTTTACTACATGGACTATTTTTTTATACAATGGTTATAATCTCTCAATTTTTATTTACTTTATGTTACAAATTAGAGGCAGCAGAGATTCAAAGAATATATAAGCTTCTATTTTATATGTCAACAAAAGTTTGATTCTTCTTATATATAATATATAAAAGTCTTCATTTTTCTCTTAACTAATCAATATTCAATAAACTTGTAAGCTCAGAACATGATTTCAATTTTTTCATAAAAAGCAGCTTCTACTTTCTTTTCCTTCTGACTCCTATTTCAAGAAGCTAAATGAGATTATAAGAGTCAATTAGATAGAAAATACAGGTCTCTCAATTTTGTGCACATATATTTATACATTATTGTGCAAGACTGGACAAGCCATCACCCAATTTCAGATTATAGAAAACATAATCACCAACTAATAACTACATCAAGAGTATACTTTGTTCTTTATTTGGAAGTACGATGAAAATTCAATCACAACCAGCAAGCATTATGATCTTAACTGGAATCAGAATATAAATCTTTATTATTTGTTCCTATTGGAGGTTGCGTCCTCTGTCTTAAATTATCATCAGATAAAAAGCATCCATGTATAGACTATTGGTTAACAGATGGACAATAGCAAGTTTACAAGAAGGTCAAAGTTACCGAAGTTACACTGGACACATAATACGTATGTGAAACAAGTTAACTTACATCAAAATTGAACATAACTCCTTTCATTTGAGTTTATTGCTATACACATTGAATCCTCATAAAAAGCACAAACTGGTCCTCGCAAATCAAGAGAGAATTAGCCATCAACCATAAGCCTTTGATTCTACATGCCGATAGAGAATCACATACATACAAACAAAATTTATAGCATAAAGGGAAAATAAAAAAACTCAGACATAATCAATAACCAATAAAAATAACAATTTTACATAAAGGTACAGTTATGGTACAACGAAAACTAAAAGCATATTGTGGATACTAAATAAATTAAGTGATAGAATGAGAATTTAAAGGAAGAAAAAAAAAAGCTTCATGATGCATATAGAGAAATTCAATAGATTGTAGCCTATGGATTAGGAAATTCAAAGAACATATGCAAATATATGTTCTCTATCACAAGATTTTTCTTTGCAACAGAAAATGAAACTGCCATTACTGGTTGAGTCAAAATAAGAGTACCCTATATCCTAATAAAACTCTAAAACATACAAAGATGAGTCAAAAGTTTCCCCACAATAATAGGAGTGCAAAATCATAGCATCCAAAAGCAAAAAGACTGTCAAACACTCAAATGAATAAAACCAGGAAAAACATAGGTGAATTATTTTCTCTCATTTTACCTGGAGTAATTTTTGATTGTCACTCAGTTGCTGCTGCATTTCAGTCATCTGGGCTTTCAAAGTTGCAGGATAAGAGTTTTCATCTTCTAGTCTCTGGAGTAGCTCTGCTATTTTTTTTCATACATCTGAGTTGTGTCTGCAGTACCTTCTGATATGTAGAACTTTCAAGCTGGTGCTGCTACTAGCAACAAAAACTAGCATTAGATGTACAACACTGTGGGGCTAAAATATAAGCAGCAATTTATCTACAAATGCACTTCGATTAAACTAATTTAGAATTTAGAGTTATATGTTGAAAAAAAATGCTATCGAAGTGGTAAATCTAAACAAATAAACACAAATATGCAAAGCATAAAACAATAGAGAACAGGGAACAAGAGAAGTAGCATCACTTATCTACTTTCTGAATCTTGTGTTCACATAATCCATTCAAGGTGAGACCAGGGTACAAGTTTCACATGCAGGCTGGTGTGGGAACAAAAACACAAGAAATTTCTATTCAAGCATTATATGTCGTACCGATTTCCACTCAAACACAACATGCCAGTGCATGAATGACATCACACTATAGGCACCAGTTTTTTCTTGTGTGTGATGTAATGCAGGACCATTTGGGGAGTCGCATATTTTAGACATGGTGGGTTGGATCAAAACCTGCCTAACTCATGCAAGACCCAAATTTTATCGGGCCAAGATAATGGAAAACTGAACTCAACCTGCTCAAGTTCAGGATGTTTCAAGGCATCCAAGATAAAATTAAACAAATAAAATGCATTTTAAACATTCAAACTAAATTAAAAAGAAATTAAAGTCCATTCTCTAAACTTCCACCTGCTTTCTCCTTGCTACCTGAGCTGAGCCCAGCCCTAATCCCCTCCCCCCACCATGTAATCCTCTCACTAGAGCCCTAATCTAGCCATGCATTTCCTCTCCAATCATTTTCTCTCTCTAGACCAAAGCAGGGAATTCCCCTATCTTTCTTAACTTTCCTAAGTTTATCTGATTTGGATTGAATTGCAGAGGAGTGGCTACATTGCTGGCAAAGGAGATGGGACAAGGCAAAAGACACGGAAGAAAAGAAGAAAGCAGAAAAGCAATGTTTTGTCTTTGCATTTCCAACAGTATTTAAACATTTCCAAACCTTAATAGCAATCTTGTCAGGTCCCGCAACTCTTTTTATTTTCATCTTTTCCATAGTCTCTTTTACTTAGATATTCCAATTCTGTGAGTATGCATCATAACTCCATCGTTGATGGAATTAACAAAGCATCCTAAATTATCTGCAAGATTTTTATTTAATAATTTATTAAAATTATTTTGCCATCTTTCTTTGATCTGATCCTCCTTAGCCAAAACCTTTTTATCATTATCTTTGATGTTATTAACCTGAATCATATCTCTAATTCTTTTATCTTTGAATATCGTAATTTTATAAATATCTTTCTTTTTTTTTAATTTCTAACTTGTAGTATAATTTTTCATATGCCTTACATCTAGCTTTTTATACTACCTAAATGTAGGACTAGAGAAGCATATGAAATTTATAAGATGGTTAAAAAAGAAGTTAAAAAGGTAGTACAAAAAGCTAGATGTAAGGCATATGAAAAATTATAGTACAAGTTAGAAATTAAAAAAAAGAAAGATATTTATAAAATTACGATATTCAAGACAAAAGAATTAGAGATATGATTCAGGTTAATAACATCAAAGATAATGATAAAAAGGTTTTGGCTAAGGAGGATCAGATCAAAGAAAGATGGCAAAATAATTTTAATAAATTATTAAATAAAAATCTTGCAGATAATTTAGGATGCTTTGTTAATTCCATCAAGGATGGAGTTACGATGCATACTCACAGAATTGGAATATCTAAGTAAAAGAGACTATGGAAAAGATAAAAATAAAAAGAGTTGTGGGACCTGACAAGATTGCTATTAAGGTTTGGAAATGTTTAAATACGGTTGAAAATGCAAAGACAAAACATTGCTTTCTGCTTTCTCCTTTTCTTCCGTGTCTTTTGCCTCCTCCCATCTCCTTTGCTAGCAATGTAGCCACTCCTCTGCAATTCAATCCAAATCATATAAACTTAGGAAAGTTAAGCAAGATAGGGGAATTCCCTGCTTTGGTCTAGAGAGAGAAAATGATTGGAGGGAATTGCATGGCTAGATTAGGGCTCTAGTGAGAGGATTACATGATGGGGGGACAGGATCAGGGCTGGGCTCAGCTCAGGTAGCAAGGAGAAAGCAGGTGGAAGTTTAGAGGATGGACTTTAATTTCTTTTTAATTTAGTTTGAATGTTTAAAATGCATTTTATTTGTTTAATTTTATCTTGGATGCCTTGAAACATCCTGAACTTGAGCAGGTTGAGTTCAGTTTTCCATTATCTTGGCCCGATAAAATTTGGGTCTTGCATGAGTTAGGAAGGTTTTGATCCAACCCACCATGTCTAAAATATGCGACTCCCCAAATGGTCCTGTATTATATCACACACAAGAAAAAACTGGTTCCTATAGTGTGATGTCATTCATGCAATGGCATGTTGTGTTTGAGTGGAAATCAGTACGACATATAATGCTTGAATAGAAATTTCTTGTGTTTTTGTTCCCACAACAGCCTGCATGTGAAACTTGTACCCTGCTCTCACCTTGAATGGATTATGTGAACACAAGATTCAGAAAGTAGATAAGTGACGCTACTTTCTCTTGTTCCATGTTCTCTATTGTTTTATGCTTTACATATTTGTGTTTATTTGTTTAGATTTACCACTTTGATAGCATTTTTTTCAACATATAACTCTAAATGCTAAATTAGTTTAATTGAAGTGCATTTGTAGATAATTTGCTGCTTATATTTAGCCCCAGTGTGTTGTACATCTAATGCTAGTTTTTGTTGTTAGTAGCAGCACCAGCTTGAAAGTTCTACATATCAGAAGGTACTTGCAGACACAACTCAGATGTATGAAAAAAAACAGCAGAGCTACTCCAGAGACTAGAAGATGAAAACTCTTATCATGCAACTTTGAAAGCCCAGATGACTGAAATGCAGTAGCAACTCAGTGACAATCAAAAATTACTCCAGGTAAAATGAGAGAAAATAATTCACCTATGTTTTTCCTGGTTTTATTCATTTGAGTGTTTGACAATCTAAAATATGCGACTCCCCAAATGATCCTGCATTATATCACACACAAGAAAAAACTGGTGCCTATAGTGTGATGTCATTCATGCACTGGCATGTTGTGTTTGAGTGGAAATCAGTATGTCATATAATGCTTGAATAGAAATTTCTTGTGTTTTTGTTCCCACACCTGCCTGCATGTGAAACTTGTACCCTGGTCTCACCTTGAATGGATTATGTGAACATAAGATTCAGAAAGTAGATAAGTGACGCTACTCTCTTGTTCCCTGTTCTATATTGTTTTATGCTTTGCATATTTGTGTTTATTTGTTTAGATTTACCACTTTGATAGCATTTTTTTTAACATATAACTCTAAATGCTAAATTAGTTTAATTGAAGTGCATTTGTAGATAATTTGCTGCTTATATTTTAGCCCCACAGTGTTGTACATCTAATGCTAGTTTTTGTTGCTAGTAGCAGCACCAGCTTGAAAGTTCTACATATCAGAAGGTACTTGCAGACACAACTCAAATGTATGAAAAAAAATAGCAGAGCTACTCCAGAGACTAGAAGATGAAAACTCTTATCATGCAACTTTGAAAGCCCAGATGACTGAAATGCAGTAGCAACTGAGTGACAATCAAAAATTACTTCAGGTAAAATGAGAGAAATAATTCACCTATGTTTTTCCTGGTTTTATTCATTTGAGTGTTTGACAGTCTTTTTGCTTTTGGATGCTATGATTTTGCACTCCTATTATTGTGGGGAAACTTTTGACTCATCTTTGTATGTTTTAGAGTTTTATTAGCATATAGGGTACTCTTATTTTGACTCAACCAGTAATGGCAGTTTCATTTTCTGTTGCAAAGAAAAATCTTGTGATAGAGAACATATATTTGCATATGTTCTAGGAATTTCCTAATCCATAGGCTACAATCTATTGAATTTCTCTATATGCATCATGAAGCTTTTTTTTCTTCCTTTAAATTCTCATTCTATCACTTAATTTATTTAGTATCCACAATATGCTTTTAGTTTTCGTTGTACCATAACTGTACCTTTATGTAAAATTGTTATTTTTATTGGTTATTGATTATGTCTGAGTTTTTTTATTTTCCCTTTATGCTATAAATTTTGTTTGTATGTATGTGATTCTCTATCGGCATGTAGAATCAAAGGCTTATGGTTGATGGCCAATTCTCTCTTGATTTGCGAGGACCAGTTTGTGCTTTTTATGAGGATTCAATGTGTATAGCAATAAACTCAAATGAAAGGAGTTATGTTCAATTTTGATATAAGTTAACTTGTTTCACATACGTATTATGTGTCCAGTGTAACTTCGGTAACTTTGACCTTCTTGTAAACTTGCTATTGTCCATCTGTTAACCAATAGTCTATACATGGATGCTTTTTATCTGATGATAATTTAAGACGGAGGACGCAACCTCCGATATGAACAAATAATAAAGATTTATATTATGATTCCAGTTAAGATCATAAGGCTTGCTGGTTGTGATTGAATTTTCATCATACATCCAAATAAAGAACAAAGTATACTCTTGATGTAGTTAGTAGTTGGTGATTATGTTTTCTATAATCTGAAATTGGGTGATGGCTTGTCCAGTCTTGTACAATAATGTATAAATATATGTGCACAAAATTGAGAGACCTGTATTTTCTATCTAAATGACTCTTATAATCTCATTTAGCTTCTTGAAATAGGAGTCAGAAGGAAAAGAAAGTAGAAGCTGCTTTTTATGAAAAAATTGAAATCATGTTTTGAGCTTACAAGTTTATTGAATATTGATTAGTTAAGAGAAAAATGAAGACTTTTATATATTATATATAAGAAGAATCAAACTTTTGTTAACATATAAAATAGAAGCTTATATTCTTTGAATCTCTGCTGCCCCTAATTTGTAACATGAAATAAATGAAAATTGAGAGATTATAACCATTGTGTAAAAAAATAGTCCATGTATTAAAACCACTTTGAGACTTAAAAGGTTTATAACCCAGGCTGTTATAAGAAAAATCCCTAAGCCAGCTATCTGAGGTCATGTTAAATCATACATTTATATATGCTGATTTCTTTGTTGACTTAGTGGGTGAAGAGGGAGGAATAATTATGCAAGACACAAGATGTTGCCTATGGATGTGTTAAACATATGATTCATTTCATGCTATGCAACTTGGTTTTTATCATTTCATGGCAGCTTAACCAGATATCAAAATAATCTTAGATAAATGATCCAAACCATACCCTACCTTCATTTGCTTTTAGCTTTTCCAACCATTCCTTGACTAATAATTGGGTTGAGTCAAAATGTATTGTCAAAATGCTTGAATATCTTGAACTAGTAGTGGGCAACAAGTGTCTGTGCAATCCAAACTAGGATACATTGATGTGTAGAGCTCAAGCACTTCCTTCCAAGTTTTTGGTAAAGTTAATGAGAGTATGTACCCCATATGTATATGTATAAACACTAAGAGGTATGTTCCGATTATGCTCCTTTTGGAACTGTGTGGATCAATTTGGCTTATATACTAAGCTGAATCTTGGTACTATACTGATATTTTACTGCAACAGTATGGCCACTATAGGTCGGTGCGACATACCTTAACAGACCTTGCTCCCTTCCTTTTGAATATCTCATATCTTGCTTACCTAGGCTATGGATTGTCATTGTCATCATCTTCTATTCTCATCATCTTTTTGTGATTTCCTTCTTATAAATGATTCCATAAGTAATGATGTACTTGAGAAAAAATTGCCTAGATTAAAGAGAAGGTGATTGATGAGCTCCAAAAGGAGATGCCAAAGCTAAACAAAGAGGCTGCAAGTAAAATTCAATCCCTAGAAGCAGAAAACAATGAAATGTTACTGGGAAAGGTATGATCAGCATTACATTATTGATATTCATAATTGAAAAATCTTTTGAATGAGTTTCTACATCATATTTGTGAAAATCATCTTTCCTTATATCTTGAATGGTAAAACTTTCATGTTTTTACGTAGGAATTGTTAAATAAAGAGCTTAAATCCCTGCAAGAAAAACTGGAAGATGATATTGTCAAATTGAAAAAAGTTTTAAATGATTGCAATAGTGAACTTGAGGTAACTAGTATTGATCAATGCAATGCTTAATAGTCATGCAAATTGCTCGTGAATGATTGTACTATAATCTTTGGCTGCTTTCACAGTATATGAGGTCGTATCAGATGGACAATTCGATTAGATCAGCATCAGGAACAGAGGTGCATTGAACGCAACCAAGTCAAACAAGTCAAGGGAGACAGTATCCATTCGAAAGGATACTATCTCCAAGATCTTTGAAGAAGGCATGATATTATGCATCAAGCTTAATGTGTCTTCATAAATGTCTTTCTAGCAGTGTCTTGATATATTTTGTTCTTCTGACTCATGATTGTTGGTGTTACATGTACAATTGGTCTTTCAAATATAATAGGTTTGTTAAAATCTGAGGACCTGGATGTGCAATTATATGCAATGAGGGTGGTTGCCAATCTTGCTGCTGAAGGTATGCCAAATATCCTAGTTCTTTCCCTACTGTATTCTCATGAATCTGGTCAATTTTATGTCCATGATCCAAATTGCAATTTTTTTTTATCTTGATTTCTCTTGGAGATGATATATGTCCACTTGAATAATCAAATGAATGTAACATCATCATTTGTAAGTCTACATGTGCCTGCTTGAGTGTTGTTATTCTCTTTGTGAACATCATCTATACTTTTGCAGAATTGTGTTTTCTTTCAATCTACAGTGAACTGGGCCTATTTAATCCATCATCATGGGTATTTTGAGATTGTATGGCATTAAATGCTGCATAGGAAATAGAATATTTTGGATGATTGGATCTGTACTGCCTGCTGTAACTTTACCTTTGGAGCAAAGAAAACCAGACTATTTCCATCTAAGTCCTGTTCATGTATGCTTTTCTTAATTTAAGACATCCACAATGACCTATTTTCTCTTGAATGAAGTTCAAGTTAATCAATGTCATTCCAAGGTTTAAAATATGTATTATATGCACTGCATTATATGAGGCATCATGTTAGCATATTTATGTTCATGTACCATATGGTCAGCCACTTTAGAAAGTAGTTGAGCAGGCCAGCATAGGCAATGGTAATCAATATGGTTCCTGATGACACAACCCACCATCATGCTAATGTAAATTATGTAATATTGTACCCAGTAGTTCATCTTTCTTGTTCACTCTTTTATCTATCTTAAAGAAGCTCTAAGGTTCAGATTGTAGATAACTGCAATTTCTGTTGGATCATTAAGTGATCTTCTTGGGTGTAAACTTTGAGTGACTGATCTTCGCTATATCTCCTATAGACTATTGAAGGTTTTTTCAGAAAATGAATCAGAAATGACTTTTTCAACTGAAGTAACCATTCTACTGTTTAAGTTACCTCTAAATTAGATGGATAATAATAGGAAGATCTACTACTTTTCTTGCAGATGTTATCTTCATTTGGTTGATTGGATGTTTGGATGATAACGACCTTAGAAATATTTCTCCATGTGACAGCTTGTAATCTACTAATTTAACAATCTACACCCTTTTTAATTGCAGTTTATATTCCTCTTTGCAGATGTAAACCAGGAAAGGATTGTTGAGGAAGGAGGGTTGGATTCTCTACTTGCGCTTTTAGAATCATCAGAAAATATATCTATCTATCGAGTCACTGTTGGTGCTATAGCTAATTTGGCAATGAATGGTAATAGAATAAATATGAAGATGGAACGATTATTTTATATCTGAGTAGTTAGTTTGTGGTTTTAAGAATGTAGTTATATTTGTTCATGTGATTTAGAAAATAAAATTCTTTTAGCTAGCCTATTATGTAGTGATAAGTAAAATTTAATATTCAACACTTGTGAATTTTACGATAGATATAGAATAAAGTACCCTAAATGTTGTTGGTTTATGAATCCTCTTTGCATTCAGGTCCTATCCTGGGCTACATTTTTCATCACTGCTAGCTTTTGAATCATTCATATGCTCTTAAATTTTTAGGATTTAACTATAAAATTCAAAATAAAGATCAAAACATATTACTAGCTTACCTTGAATGCTGGAACAAGAACCTTTTAATCTTTTTCTTTGTAAGATGTATCTTAAAGCTCCTCCATCCTGGTCTTTGTCATGGAATCTGACTTATAGAGGCTAAACAGATTATTTAACCATACAATACTTAATCTATTACATTATAGCAAAAAATTAATGCTTTATGATTCGTTCATTGATTCCTAATTAAGTGTGTGGTTTACTTGATAAGTAGGGAACCTGGTTTAAAATATCCCGGTGCAAGAACTTTGGCAAAAACTGGTTAACTACCAAGGTTGACTCCATCAAATGATGAGAAAACAAAATATATTGCACCTAGTTATTGACTAAAATTTGTTCCTTAAATAACAAGTACTATCTTTTAACCTAAGTCTACCTTGCATATAGAGCCAAATTCCTTGCATGGATCAATTGACTAGGAAGCAAGGAAGAATACTTTGACATAATTTTGTGCTAGAAATGATGACTGGGATTTAAGAAGATTCTTTTACCATAAGGATGGATGTTTTGATCTTTTACTGGGGGATCCTCTATCCTAATCTCCACATGAATATCTTCATTGCACTTAAATAGCAACATGTGCCTTTGGTGATGATAGATGCCCTATATATTGTACATGATCAATAACTATGTAATTGAATGATAAATAGGTATTAAACCATCTTAATGGAAATGGTGTATATGTAGTTGCAAATTGATAAATTAGTTCTCCATTGCAAATTCATCAGAATGATTATTTGTTTGCTTGCTAAAAAGTAAAAATATCATTAATTTTGTTATCCATTTCCTTGATTATGAAGAAATATGATAACTTGGCATGCACCTTGATTTTGGATTCCATGATCTTGCCCAAATTTAGGAAATAATGAACAATCTTGAACTTGTCTATATTTTTTTTTAATCTTTTGTTGATAGATCGCATAAATTAGAGCATTCAAAATAAATGGAGAGGGGATAAAATAAACACACCCAAGGACTAGATTGATGTGATGCTTTGTATATGATGATGACACTTTGATGGAGAACCGATGTGCGTTGTATGACCTGTGTAAATCTTAACATCATACAACAGAATGATAAACTTGTTTCCTTCTACACCATTAGTAGAAAATTCCTATCTCAAACCCTTGAATCATTGTTATTGGTTTTAATAGTTAAAAATCATATGTAATTTCTATGATCTTTCTAGAAATTATTTTGATGAAATTCATGAAGCTTGAATCACAACTTGGTTCAGCAATTTTATGTTGACAATGCCTTGGCAATAAACAAATGTCTACAACTACACAATCGTTTATGTTGCTAGGTGATATTATTGTGTGATATAATGACTAATCCACCCCTAATAATGTTAGTTGACCTCTAGAATATTGTTGCATCAGTATTTTGAAACCTAAACTCTTAGTTAACCTGGAAAACAAGTGATTCATTACAAAAAAACTTATCATGCACTGGGAACATACTGCAATGTCATTATAACATTATTAAACTGATAAATCTTGAATACTGTTGCTTAAATTTGAGCACTTCAAATATGGCTGCGGAGAAACCAAGCTGTTTGTTAACAGCTTGGGCTTGGTTTATAACTGATTGTTTAAGCTCGGTCAGCTAGGAAATTAGCTAGGCTAGAACCTTTTTGAAATATGGGCTTGTAAAAGACTGAGCTTGAAATACCATAGGCTTGTAAAAATGAAAAGAAACATGTCTTGGCTTGTTAATAAAAAAAGCTCATCTATTCTCAGTTCACATGATGAACAGGCTGAGCTTCAAGACAGAACTTCAGGCTCAGCTTGAGCTGGGCTCGATCTTAATTACCCCTTTTGTGTAATGAATTAAAGTTGAGCTGCCTAATGCTCAGCTTGGCTTGGATTCTTTTAAACCCTAATTTTAATTAGGGGGCACTATACATTGTTTTTTCCTTTCCACGGTCTTTGTGAACATATCTGCTGGTTTTGATATGTTGTGTGGTTCCATGAAAGATTGAATGCTTGGCAATGTATATTGTTGATTAATTTTCATAGAATAATTTGACAAGCCTTTTCACTAGTAACGCCACTTCTACAAGAAATGGCAAGCTATGTCATTGTTCAATATTCTTCTTCACGACTGGATCATTTTCCCCATATTTTGCTTCATGCTTTTTAAAGTCTTGAGAGGGTTGGACTAAGTTGGGGCACCCTTGCTTGCGCTTAGTCCAAATTTTTTTGGGGCTTCATGTTGGGCTGAGGATCAATTTTTTTCCCCCAAAATCTAAGCTTGAGCCCAACCTGAAGCCTAATTGGGCCAACCCACAGCAGTTCATTTGGGCTAAAGTCAGGCCAGCAGAACTAATATCAGTTTTTAAATGCCTGCACAAAAACCTGTAAGATTTAAAATAATTTCACCTAATCATTCTGGAATAGGAGGTTCTCAAATTAATTGATTAACAAGCAGAAGAAGATTTACTACTATGAAAGGCTATTCTCGCATGGTAGACAGTAGATTCAGTATAAAATCTATGAGGTCCACCACTTCTTTAAGGTTTGGGCCCAGATCTGGGCTAGATTCAGGCATGAGTCTGGGCTAGATTCAGGCTTGACTGAGGGCCATCCTCTGGGCCTTCTTCAGGTCAAGATTTGGGCAGTGTCAGGGCCAATCTTAAGCCAGGCCCAGTAAGACCCGAGCTTGGCCTGGATTTTTTTGGACTCTAATTTTAGGTCCAAACCTCACCCAATTAGCTTGGGCCTAGTCCATAGTCCGGCTCGATAGGCTTGGGCCAGCCTAAGCGCACTTCCGGCCCTTTGCTTTTCCATATCAATGGATTTTATTATTTATTCTACCATAACCAATTGTTCATCAATAATGTGAAGACCTTATTCTATTATGCTATAGTTTATGCCCACAGCAATGATTTAAGATTACCATGGATTGTCCAGTTCCAGCAGAATACCATAGTAGCTGGTGTATCTGGACAAGCATTAAGGTATGGCAATTTCCGCTCTACATAAAAGAAGTTCTTTTCTTTTGATCAAGGTTTGGTACTTAATCTTGTACCGATAACTGCTGTTATAAGTTAGTATGATACAATGTGCCCCTGTATTGTCTTATGGAACCCTAAGTATGCATAGCACCCATACCATATGTAGCACGACGGTGTATTGCATAGTTGTCAGAACCAGACTGAATCGGCCGATTGGATCGGTTGAACCGGATCCGGAGGCTAAGCCAGTCTGGTTCTAACATAAAACCAGATGTGTAAGAGACCCGGAATAACTCGATTAACCCATTCAGTTCACCCATGAACCGGTCAACCCAGTTTGAACCGATTTTTTATGGCATTAGATGTTAAAGTTTATTATCATGTTCATCTTAATTTTTTATTAAAAATTAATTTTTATTAATATAAATATATTTTATATTAAAATAATTGAATTGATGGTTCAATCGGTGATTCGACGGTTGAACCAGTGACCCGATGACTCGAGCCCTTGGCCGGGTCGATGTTCGAGCCGGATCTGACAATTATGGTGTATTGAGCCACTATATTTACAGGTACCCAAAATATTTGGGCAGACATAACTTAACATTTCATTTTTATCACAAGTCTCTTAGGAATGCAACACAAAAGGATTTAGGAATAAAAGCCGAAAAAAATGGACATAACAAAGGTAGATAAGGGAGGTATAAATAGTCACTTTGACATAACCATCCTGCCTTATATCCATTCTATTTGGATTTTATGGATCCTCAATTGTTAAACATCCCTATTTAGGATGACCTGCAATGCTATTTCAAGTTTTGAGAAATTGGAGGTTGGATATATCTAAATTTGCCTTTATTTTAAAAGAAAATTAGGCCAAAGGCTTTGAGACTGCTAATTCCAGGCATGGCTCAGTATCTCAGTGCCTTTTCTTTTCCCTCTTCTGTATTTCTCTAGTAGTTGGTTTTTCTTGTTGTCCTTTATATAGTGGAGTGGTGACATTAGTTGTATGAGAACAAAACTTGGTAAGATCTCAATGGAATGCAGAATTCTTGACAAGAAATTATCTTTTTCGGTTTCTGAGATTGAATAGAAATCAATGACATTAAAATAAATGGCTGTGGTTCAACAGAAGAGAGTGACAAATAAAGGAAAGAGTGGAGGAAGGATGTGTGCGAGGCACAATGCAAAATCATTTCATTTTTTCAATATGCCCATATGCAAAAGATAAAAACCAGAAAACCTTGATATTAGTATGATATATTAGAGGGTCATTCAGTTTCATTTCTTACAAAAACCTTATGTTGTTGACAGCCATTGGTAAAAGCAACATGCTGTCCTGTAAATCAGCAAATGCTCAATTATATTCCAATGTTGACAGCCATGAGCATCAGCTTCCTGTACTCTTAATCATTATATATTCAATAGAACCAATATTAGGGACAATCTAAGGCAAATCATTATATATGTTGACAACTGTAATAGGCTCCATATGAATGAAGTCATATCAGTCATATTCATTGTTAAAAACATTCATGCTATTATATCTCTATCATTTTTATCAAACTAACAATGATGGGTTTATTTATTTTTCATCTGATACCTATAGGGTTGAATCAAGGCTTAATAATGAGCAAAGGAGGTGCTCGATTATTAGCCAATATAGCATCTAGGACGGATGATCCTCAAACTCTTAGGATGGTGGCTGAAGCACTTGCTAATTTATGCGGAAATGGTAATTCATGAATATCACACTTCAATATTTATTATCCGTTACAATAGATAAAATTTTGTTTTGTCATTCAGCTCTTTTAATCATTCCTTTTTTCTAAAAAATATTAGCAAGTATTGAGCATCAGAATTCTTTCTGAGATTTGGTTGAAGTTCCAGATATAATCTCGTTTGATGGATACTCTCTTTTCCTTGCAATACTGCATCGAATGTTCACAAATTGATGTATGAAAGTTGAGCATATCCCATCATAGTGCATTGCTTTTAGATTAAGATAAGGGTTAAATGTTGTGCAATACAGAGTGGTATACAAGCATTGATTGTTCATAAAGGCACATCAATTTATGTTTCTCTTTTGAGTTTGCCTTTAGGGCACTCTCCTTTCTATTGAAGTGGAAACCAAAATAATCTGTTCTTTGAAGGCTGTGTTCAAGTTTCCCCTGGATTTACAGCAGTTTAATGGGTTGGTGTCATGTTTCAATTTTTCATCAACATTTCTATTTTTGAATAAAATTACAATCAAGATGTCAATGATTAATTATTTCTGGGCATTTATTTCAGCATGGTCATGTGCAATTTTATTGGGCCTTCATCGTACACATCTGATGCATGAAAATACTTTGACTCAAGTCTCTGGAAATGATGGTATTTTTGATGGAGTTAGGAATATTATAGTCTTTTATACTATTTATAGTCTTTCCTTTAATAAGTAGCTTATGATGATAATCAAAATGGTTATGCTTTTTTTGAGTTCAAGTGGTTGTGGTATGAATGTTTGGAGACCAGGACATCCATACGTATCTAAGAAAAGATAAATAATCTGCGGATGATCTTAATTTTGAGGATGCATCTGGTATTGTTCAATGGGAGGTATTTTGGTAGCTGATAAGAAATAAGCTACACATAAGGGATATGCTGAAATTAATAAGGACATGTATCAGGGGTGTAGTAACAAGTGTCAGAAGTGGTAATAGTGGCATAACTGACTCCAGTTACAATGACCCTGTTGTAAGGTTTAGACTGAGCTCATTATTTTTTGATACTTTTCATAGATAAATCTGCTATTTGTATCAAGTAAGAGGTCCTATGTTTTATGTTATTTCCAGACTAAAAAATTTTAATAATAAAACAAAGATGAAGTTGTCTGTGAAATTAGATTTGATGAAGGATTTTAAATTTAAAGAATAATAGCATAATGGTTGCAGTTTTAGTGAAATGAAATTGTTAGTAGTCCCCAAGAATGATGGCTAAATGACATTACAGTGTGGTTAATATCTTGGACCAATCATGTAAAATGATGTAAATAGGTGAAAATGAATTGTGTCGAATAAACTAGGACAATGAAACGGAGAGGCGCTCTATTCTAAAACATGTATAAAAAATGTGGAGAGATGCATTTGGGGTTTAATGTAATTTACATGTGGCTTGACAACATAAGGAAACTTCTTTGACATGGTAGTAGTAAAGATGTGAACGTTTTTGCACATGCATGCTTGAAAGTAGAAAGGACTTGGCTGCAGCGATGAACGAAGGCTATAACACTTGCTATATTATTCCATAAAAGGGGAAAAGCTCTTCAATGATTGGATACATAATGCGGGCTCATCAACATTTCTATTCTAGAGACCCACCAATGTCTCATAAGAAGTAGCTTTGCTCTTGCACTCATATAAGTAGTATCTATCAAGAGCATATATTGTAGTTAACATCCCATCCCAAATTAGAGATCACGAACTTAAAAGCATCGTTCCTAGCCTCATAGTCACTATAATGGCATTGTCATGCACCTCATAAATGACTCCACCAATCATTATTCATGATGGTAGAAAGAAAATAAATGATAGTATGGCTTAAGGCATCCTATAATTTCATTTCTTATTGAACATATTTTTTATAGGATCTTCAATTTTAGAAGTTCAATATCTATTACATCGTTTTAAAAATAAATATTAGTCTCATCCTTTTTGATGTTTTGCTTATTAGTCCTCTAACTAATGAGTTAGAGGTTGAGATGAATTTTTTTTTACCTTACAAAATTTATGAACATAATAATGTTCTTAATTAGTTATCTCACTATATGTCTATCCTTTTTTATTATTATAATTTTTTACTCTTATATCAAGTTATGACAACCTAATAATCATAAGGTCAAACATAAAAGCCACGGGTCCCTTCCACATAGCAATGTTTACTGATAAATATATTAACTATTTGGCTTTAGTTGTAATCTTCTTTCGACAAGGCAAATATAACAAAAAAATTCTATGCATTCAGGTTTTATGTTATTTGTAATGCGGAATATAAAAATATCACCATCGATTGACAGCCATGGTAGACAGCAAAACCCTCCTTTAAGCTCTGATCCACTAACTGCCATGATATGTTCGTTCTCCTTTGCAGAAAAAGACAAGCGACATCACTTGCCATCTCCAAACTTCGGTAGGATCGAGCCATATCCATACCTTGGCAGGATCGATCCTCATCCCCTCAACATAAGTGCCATTACTACTTCAAACTACACAGGACATCTCGAAGGATGAACCATTATGATCGCAAGAATTTCAGAGTAAGCTTCCCAAAACAGAAATGAAAGCCAAATGCAACACTCCATCCATGATCAACAGAATTTTAAATTTTTGAAAAAGCGTCCGTCAGCTTCATCAATCGCTAATCCCCGTAACCGATGGAATTTTGACCTTATCGGATGCCAACTCCCTAAAATGCGCCTAAAAAATCAGATAACTGCATACCATCTTAGCAACGCATAAATACTAAGTTCCATAACCCCTCAGGTATGCATCTCGAAGGCAATTCTAAGTCCTCATCATCGAAGCAGAGGCCATTACTCTCCAAAAACCCTAGCATACTTCCGTAACAACCTCCTTTCATTTGCTTGCTGAGGATTTTCACTGACTTGGGCATCGGAGGATCTTCCGCAGGGACTACCCCCTATGACTCCTACATGAGGACTGTCTTGCAGGTCCATCCAGACGGAAGAGTGCTATTCGGATCCCGACATGCATCGTCCCAAGGCTGAAGAACAAAAATCAGCAAGAACAGATTGGCGCTAGAGGAAGGGCCCCAAGTCTCTTTAAAAACTTAAAACCAAGGTAAAAAGGTTCAAGCAAGAAGGACATATCCTTAATGGCCAATCACAAGAGAGCAACGCTGATACTCCGGATCAGGCCGCTTTTCAAAAGCATGACCCCATAAGTAACACGTCGCTCTCACAACAGCCGTCGACCAAGGCTCCATCGTTATCCGCGGCTATCATCACCCAGGACCAGTTTGGTGCGCCAGTCTGACAAGTTCAAGCCCTGACGCAGTTGGTGCAGGGCCTCCATGGAGTCCCTCCACCAGCTGCACCTGCTCAGCAACACTTTGGTGGAGCAGCTGCTCCAATTCAACCGACAGCTCCTCCACCCAACCCACTTGAGGCCACGAGCCACCCATGAGAACCCGCCATGAGGAAGGAGTGGAACCCGCATTGTAGAAGGGCGGAGATAGGAGTTTACATCAATCTTGTCGGGCCCGCTCCTTGTTTTCGATCTTCTCACACCATGATTCGATGTTGTGGCCACGATCTCCCCGCCCAACCTCTTTGACTATTTAGAATGAGGGAGTGGAGCGACAACTCCAAGAGATGCGCCAAGAAATAGATGTCGTCAAGCACGCATCCCACCCATAGCCGTGGGTGGAGCAGGGCCCACCTTTCACCTAAAAGATCAAGGAGGAGTTGGTCCCATCTCACATCAAGCTCCCGGCAATCGAGCCGTACAATAGGACCACCGACCCCGATGAGGGGCATGCCAGGATATGGTTTGGCACATTGAAGCCAAACTCCATCAACTCCTTCGAGGAACTAGGCCGCTCATTTACCAGTCAGTTCATCAGCAGTTGCCATCACCGATGGAGATCCAACTCTCTCTTCGAAGTCAAGCAACGAGAGGAGTCCCTAAGAAGTTTTCTTGGCCGTTTCAACACAGCCATGCTGGAAGTCGACCACCTTAACCACAAGATGGCCATGTCCGCCTTAGTGGGCAAAGTATCAAAGAAGAGAGACTTAATAGAGCATGGATAGATGTGCTATGAAACGCTAATGGCAATGCAGTCCATGAATATATCTTAGGTATTAACAACACTGAAGCGGCAAGTGATTGCTCTATCATGCAATAAAGAAGTCCAAGCATCAAACAACCAAAACATAAGCTGGATTTTGACACTGAGAAAGAAAAAAAAAATCATCAAAAGATTTGAATGAAGCAAAATTTAACTGAAGGAGTTACAAACTCACAGAAAAGTGAACCATAGATAGAGCAATGTAAGATTTCCCACTAGTGGGGGAATTGGGAAGATGCGCGGGGAGCGGAACCCAATGCCGCTCTGTTATCATGCAGCCCCAGCCCCCAGAGGGTAATGGCTCCGACGATGCCTGAGTCGCTTGATCCCAAAGATTCGGAAAGGAGGGAGCCGGTTGAGCATTTGCTAACCTTCCCATTGGGGGAGGATCCGAAGAGGACGGTCCAGGCCGAGGCTTTTCTCCCCGAGGAGGTGCGAGACCGGCTTCTCGCCTTCCTGCGGACCAACTCGGACGTCTTCGCCTGGTCAGCACTAACATGCCAGGCATACCGACGGAAGTAATCACTCACAACCTCAACATCAAACCTGGGTGCAAGCCAATTCGACAAAAAAAGAAGAGCTTCGCCCTCGAACGGCAGAGGGTCGTCGATGAAGAGGTCCGCAAGCTAATTGCCGCCGGCCACATCCGAAAGGTCCATTACCTAGATTGGTTGGCCAACATGATGATGGTTCGCAAGGCCAATAGGAGCTGAAGGATGTGCGTCGACTTCACCACCTCAACAAAGCATGCCCCAAGGACAGCTTTCCGCTACCCAGGATCGACTAGCTGGTGGATGCCACATCTGGCCACGAGACCCTCAGCTTCATGGATGCCTTCTCCGAGTACAATCAAATTAGGATAGACCCGGCGAACGAGGCTACATCATTTGTGACTGAGAATGGTGTCTACTACTACAAGGTAATGCTCTTCGAACTAAAGAATGCAGGGGCCACATACCAAAGGCTAATGAACAAGGTCTTCGAGGACCAGATCGAACGCAACAGGTGGTGTATGTGGATGATATGCTGACCAAGAATACCTGCACCGACGACCATGTTACTGACCTGGCGGAGACTTTCGGTAACCTCCGCCAATTCCAGATGAGGCTGAATCCCCGTAAGTGCGCTTTCGGGGTTATGGCGGGCAAGTTCCTGGGTTCTTGATGACCCAGCGAGGGATCGAGGCAAACCCCGACAAAATCCATGCCATCCTCGACATGAGGCCCCCGGCTAGCAAAAGGAGGTGCAGCGCCTGACCGGGAGGGTGGATGCCCTGAGCCGCTTCCTATCCAAGTCAGCGAAGAGGTGCCTACCTTTCTTCAAGGCCTTGCGCAAGGTCAGCAGCTTCGAGTGGACAGAGTTGTGCCAGAAAGCCTTCGAGGAGTTGAAAAAATTCCTGACTACCCCGTCATTGCTGTCTAAGTCGAGGGAGGGAAAGGAACTCCTCTATCTACCTTGCAGCTTCCTCCGAGGTAGTCAGATCCGTGCTCGTACGCGCTGATGCAGACGGAGCATAGAAGCCCGTTTATTACATCAGCAAGGTGCTTTATGATGCGAAAACCAAGTATTCCAAAACCGAGAAAATTATTTTCACACCGATCGTCTTCACTTAGCGTCTCAGGTCTTACTTTCAAGCCCATCTGATCATAGTGCTCACGAACCAACCACTTAGGGCGATCCTGTCTTGCCCAGACACCTCTGGCCGACTCGCAAAATGGGCCATCAAATTAGGGAAGTTTGACTTGTCATTTCGGCTGAGGTCAGCCATGAAGTGCTAGGTCCTAACAGACTTCCTGGTCAAATGCGCCTGGACCGAGGAGCAAATAGAAGAACCCCACCCGGCATCCTCATATATGACGGCCGAGGCAGGGAGGGAGGACTGAGTCCTCCAAGTGGACGATGTGTCAAACTCCCAAGGGAGTGGAGCTGGACTCATCCTAGCGAGCCCAGAGGGAGAGGCGATGGAATATGCCCCCGGTTCCTTTTTTCCGCCACCAACAATCAAGCGGAATATGAAGCCTTACTAGCGGGAATGAAACTAGCCAAGGAGCTCGGAGTAGAGCATCTCAGAGCCTTAGCCAACTCCCAACTTGTCTCTGACAAATCGCTGGGAAGTACGAGGCTCGAGATCCCATTATGTCCTGCTACCTGAGTAAGGTCCAATCACATACCTTATTTTTTATTTATTTTAGTGTCAGCTACATTCCCAGAGGTGAGAACGCCAAAGCTGACGCATTGTCTCATTTGGCTACCTTGGCCGACAAGGCCTTGGGAAGGACATATGTGGAGCATCTGGAGGTCCTAAGCATTGAGGCCACTGAGGAAGTCCTGTCGGTTAGCCAAGAGCCCGCTTGGATGGACGCTTACGTTCGGTACCTCACCGATGACACTCTTTGAGGACTCGACGAAGGCCAAGCTGCTCAAACGATGAGCTCCCAAGTTCCTAATACTGAATGGGCAGCTGTACCGAAGATCCTTCTCATACCCAATCCTTAATTGTGTTGGCCCTTCGGATGCCGATTACATCCTCCGCGAGATCCACGAAGGCATCTGTGAGAGCCACCTAGGGGTAGGGCACTGGCATATAAGGCTCTGTAACAGGGGAACTACTTGCTCACAATGAAAGAGGACACCGCCGAGCTAATCCGGAGATGCGATAGATGTCAGCGCTATGCCAGCATCCAGTGATAGCCGACCTCTCAACTGAGTCCCCTGCAACCCCATAGCCCTTTACTCAGTGGGGGATGGACATCCTAGGACCATTTCCCCCAACTTCTGGTCAGCGAGGTTCCTATTGGTCACCGTAGATCACTTCACCAAGAGGGTTTAAGCCGAGGCACTGGCGAAGATCACCGAGAGCAAGGTGAGATCCTTCTTCTGGAAGTCCGTTATTTGCCGATTCAGGTTGCCTCACACCCTCATCACTGACAACGGCCGACAGTTCGACAATACCCCCTTCAGAGGATTCTGCGCCGAGTTAGGCATTCGTCAGCGATTCACCTCCGTCGGCCATCCACAAACAAATGGGGCGGTCGAGACGACGAACCGCACTATCCTACAAGGGCTCAGGACACGGCTAGATGACTTTAAAGGATGGTGGTAAAGGAGCTCCCAAACGTGCTATGGGCCTACCATACAAGGCCGCAGGCTCCCACCAGGGAAACCCCCTTCAGCCTCGTGTTCGGGTCTAAGGCTGTCCTCCATGTGGATATCGACATCTCGAGTCCTCGGGTAGAGTCGTATGACGAGGAGGGTAAACCAAGCCAGCTGCGAGCCAACCTCGACCTTGTCGAGGAGATACGCAACTCAGGATGGCTACCTATCGCCAGCGAACCGCCAGATACTACAGCACTCGTGTCCGTCTCAGGGCATTCCTGCCAGGGGACCTTGTTCTCAGACGGACCGAGGTCTCGAAGCCAACGGAAGGAGGCAAGCTATCACCGAATTGGGAAGGACCCTACCGAGTCACCGAGGCCCTCCACCACGGACCGTACCGAATCGAAGGACTTGATAGGAACCCCGCACCTGAAATTCTGACAACCTTCGTCGGTATTATCAGTAATGTAAAACGTTCGATTATGAATTTGAATACTTTATTCTTCTGAGTTTGAATACCTTATCTTCCCGACTAATAAAGATATATTCGAGTATCTCATCCTTTTAGGAAAAGCTCAACTCCGGTCAGCACCTAAAGCCCGAGGCCAACTTGGCACAGAAGATCGACTCCGGGTCGGCATGAGGACTGACTCCAGCATCGGCACCTAAAGCCCGAGGCCAGCTCGACACAAAGTCCGACTCCGGTCGGCACCTAAAGCCCAAGGCCAGCTCAACAGCTCGACTCCGATCGGCACCTAAAGCCCGAGGCCAGCTCGGCACAAAAGCCTGACTCCGGTCGGCAGCCCGAGGCTAGCTCAGCACAGAAGACCAACTCCAGGTCAGCACGAAGACCGACTCTAGCTTGGCATTGAAAGCTCGAGGCCAGCTCGGCACAAAAGCCCGACTCCGGTCGGCATCTAAAGCCCGAGAATAGCTCGGCACAAAAGCCCAACTCCGATCGGCACCTAAAGCCCGAGGCCAGCTCGGCACAGAAGACCGACTCTAGGTCGGCACGAAGACCGACTCCAACTCGGCATGAAAGCACGAAGCTAACTCGACACCAAAGACCAACTTCAACATTGGCACCTAAAGCCCGAGACCGGCTCGGCACCTAAGAACCGACCCCGACCGGCTCTAAAACCCCGACGACATATCGACGTCGTAAACCTACCGCGAGAGCAATGCCCAAGACCAACCCCGAGTCTTCACGAAGCAAGCGTCGGACCGATGCAGTCCTGTCAGGGATCCTCCTAATGCGGGCTAAGGAAGAGTGCACTATGCGCAGCTAAGTACCCAAAAGAATTTCCAAGGCAGGAATCTCAAAAAAGGTATT
The DNA here is from genome assembly GCA_900491605.1 of Calamus simplicifolius. NCBI lineage: Eukaryota > Viridiplantae > Streptophyta > Magnoliopsida > Arecales > Arecaceae > Calamus > Calamus simplicifolius. Next base: position 546,440 of record UESW01004564.1, on the reverse strand, counting down.
TACTTTCATTACTTAGCAAACGTTTACAAAACGCCGACCAACTCGGAATTCAATGAAAAAAAAAGAAGAGAAAAAAGAGAACAACGAGCGTTCAGGTCTCGGCCGGTGCGGATTGATCATCGACTGACCTTGGCGCCACGGGAGGCTCCTCCGGTACCTCGTTTGGCTCGATGCCCTCGATACCCGAGAGGCCGAAGACTCTACCTACCTTCTCCTTGCCATCCTGGAAGCCCTGGAGGTAGATGTCGGCACAGGCCTCGGCCAACTCATTTGCGAAGCTAGCAGACTTTCGAAAGTCGTCCACTGTCTCGACGCCTCGGCCAACTCACCCGCGACACCGACAGACTTTCGGAAGTCGTCCACCGCCTCGATGGATCTCTCAGCAGTTGCAACCCTTTCCTCAGCGGCTGCTGCCCTTTCCTCAACGACAGCGGCCTTTCCCTCCACTTCTCGGGCTGCAGCCGCCCTCTCTACGGCCCGAGCGTCGGCCATTCGGGCGATCTCCTCCATGTTCTCGGCCCACTCCTTGGCCGCTTTCACCTCAATGGAGAGGACATCAATCCGGAGGTCCTGAGCGGTGATGACTGCCATAGCGGCTCCCAACTGCTCCCCGACCACCCAAGCGCGCTATAGCTCGGCTGCCGCCAGGCGCTCGGCCTCCCTAAGCTCCTCCGCTCGTTCAGACCACGCCACCTCTAGCGCTTTCTCTGCCTTCTCGACCTGAGTCCAGGTATCGACGACCTCTTGCTGAGTTTGGCAGAGGACAGCCTCACACTGGATGAGGACGTCCCTCATGACAGTCAGAGAGTTTGCCAACTACACCAGAGCCATCGTCAGCATGAAACAGTAAAATTTTTAGGAAAATTTTTACGAAGCAGAGTACTAACCCATAGATGAGCCACAAAGGCTTCCCGGAAGAAGGCTAAAGCCCCCTAATGGTGGAGCTCTCCCTGGAACTCCGACAGACAGATCTAGAAGATCATCACCGATGGCCAAAAGGGGATTGCCCCGACCTCACCTCCCTCTGCAGCCCCGGCCGGTCCTAATACCGTGGGTGCTGCGCTAGAGATCGATGGCATCTCCTCCACTGATGGCTCTACTACCGTCGGGTGCTCCGCACTCACCTGCTCTCCTGCAGATAGGCCTTCGTCTGGGATCGGTCCCGCTTTCGGGAGAGCTTGTTCCGCGATCGAGGTGGTAGGCTCCGCGAGTGGAATAACCACTCCGACCCTCGCTCCCTCCGGGGGTGTGTCGACCGTGAGGTCGACGACCGGAATGGGCTCCCAGTCCTCCTGAGGCTCGCGCACCATGGGGGTCGGGGACCAGTTCGGAGTCCGAGTCTGTGGCATCCCACTCAACCCCTCAACGCCGTCAATGGCCCTCTTTCTCTTGACCACTGCTTTCCTCGCAACATGGGCCGATATTTTCATAACTGCACAAGTTGGAGGGCCGATATAAAAAAAAGAAGAAAAAAAAAGAGAAAAAAAGAAGAAGAAAAAAGAAGGGAAAAGATAAAGGAATAGGGAAAGGCCCGTGGCTGCTCACTACCACTTGAGAGGATGCCTGCAAGCCGAAGATTCTCCTCCGATAGGAGCTGGTTGCAGTGGGGAATTACTGCGGTCAGCAATTGCCCGAATGCCTCCTTGTCCCTCGGGATCACTGACTGGTCTTTGTTCAGCCCCGCATCCGGGTCCCCCCAGCTCAACCTCAAGATCGGCAAAGAAAAACCGGGTCTTCCACCCTTTGACAGACGTAGGTAGACCTAACTTGAGGGCTCAGTTGGGCCTAGGTTGAAACAGCCACCAACCAGACTGATGACGAAAGGTATAGAAGGAGCGGAAAAGGGAAACCTTAACCTCAATTCCTTGGAGGTGGCACAGCACCAGGAAGACACTGATGGTCCGAATGGAATTCGGGACCAACTGCGCGGGTACTAAAGAGTACCTATTAAGGAGGTTGGTGATGAAGGGATGGAATGGCAGTCAGAGGCCCGCCTTAAGAGAGGCCTCGTACACGACAACTCTACCGGGTCGGGAGAAGGTCACCCTATCGTTAGGGGTAGGGGTGAACAACCGAACACTGCTCAGAATCCCATATCGAGCCCTAAGGTTTGCTAGTTCTTGGCCGGTTATGGTGGAAGCAGCCCCTTCCGAGGAGTCCGCTCTAACCCTAGATGGAACACCGACAACCACCGAACGACCCCTGGCGGGGGCCCAGTCAGCGATCCGCCATTGAGATAAAGGAATGAGGTCCTCGAAAGAAGGAGAAGGGGAAGAAGACCATGCGGGTGTGGGGGATGGAGAGGCTTGCACCCACGAGGAAAGATGATCCTTGGGTGGAGCGAAGGATGACTAGGAGGAAGAAGAGGAAGTCATAAGGGATGTAAGAAAGGATCGGAAGGACTGACCTGGACAAAGGAAAATGGCAAAAGGCAAGGTCTGGAAGAGAACTCCGGCGAGGTTCGAACATAAGAAAGGTCTCGAAAGTGTGAGGTGTCAGGTTCGGAACCCCCCCCCCCCCTCTCGATTATACCTCCTTTTGAATCGTTCCACCTAATTCAGCCAACCACGTGCATACCCACTACTGGCGAAGTCGCCTCGACAAGCGTTCGACGCGCGGAGCGCGCTGTCCGCAGCCAATCGCGGGACGACAATAACGTCAACACAATGATGGCGGTGGCCTTTCCGTGGGCTTCGAAAGGATTCCCCCATTTTGAGAAAGAACTCCACGAGTCCGATGGTGAGTGTCGATCGAGAGCAATGGCGTTATGATGCCCCATACCACCGGCATTGAGATGTCCCCGCTCACAAGGACACGTGTCTTTCAATGAGTGATGGCGCATCGGGATCAGCCACTCGGTGAGTTAGCGCCCCTTTCACCAAGCGAGGGACGGACCCGCGCCATCTCAGGAGCGCGAGGGCATCTGATGTGGCTGATCAAGCCATGTTTAGGGTTAACAGATCGAGTAACGGACAGGATCCCCTCGGCCTTGGACCCCAGATCCCCCTCGACCTCAGACTCCAGCATCCCCCTTGGCCTCGAACTCCAGCGTCCCCTCGGCCTCGGACTCCAGTGTCCCTCGACCTTGGACTCCAATCGCCACGTGGCCCACTAACCACCTACAACCGCACGTGGCCACTACTCGTTACGATGCATGCCTGACATGACTAGGCTCACCTATCGCCTGTAGCGTTGCGTCTGGCAGGAGGCTGGCAAGCAGGGCCACCACTGACGTGCTCAGTGGTTGTTGCGACCTATCCCTGTCAGCCTTGTCGCCCGTCCACTACCAAACAATACGCTTCGGAATCAATAACCTTCCAAAAGCGGGTAAGAGGGACCTCCAGACAAGTATAAGAACCTTCGCTCATAACGAGAGAAGAGATCCGAACTCCAGATTTCTCTAGCTAATTCCTTTAGCTCTTTCTTCACTGTTTCCTAAGTCGTTTACTTGAGCATCGAAGGGTCCCCACCAGTGCAATCGATCCCCGAGGACTTTCTTGCAGGAATTCCATCGAGGAGGAGGCGTTAGAAGATTTTCCTAAGCGCATTCCGATGCTCTAGGATCCCCTCATCCGACGTTCGAAGAATGTGACTTGGCAGCAACAGTTATCAATATAACTTGAAGTGCCCTTTTGGTGCATTTTCCTTTCATGGTTACTTTATTTGTTGTTTTCCATTCCAATTGGTTGATGTGGTGCATTTCAAGCCTTTTGTGCAAATATTTATCAGAAAGAAGAGAACATACCAAAAATATCCAGTGTATAGTGTGTGATGTGGCCAATAAGGCCACATTTAAGTTAATGACCAGAATTGGCTGATGGTGCCACGGGTAAGCTGACGGCAAAAGTTAAAAGGGGCTAACACTCCGGATTCAACCTTGGCCTCCCAAATTGGCATCAACCTCCGAATTCGGCCTCGGCCGCCCAAGTCAGTGACATCAGCCTCCGAATCCAGCTTTGGCCTACCAAGAAGGCCTCAACTTCCGGATTCTGCCTCAGCTTCCCAAGTTGGCCTCAACCTCCATATTCGACCTCGGCTTCCCAAGTCGGCCTCAGCCTTTGGATCCAGCCTCGACTTCACAATTCGACCTCAGCCTCCCAAGTCGACATCAGCCTCCGAATTCAGCCTTGGCCTCCCAAGTCGACATCAGCCTTCAAATCCGGCTTCGGCCTCCCAAGTGGCCTCAACCTCCGGATTTGGCCTCGACTTCCCGAAGCCAGCTCCGACAGAATCTGTGAAGTAATGGCGTTCCGTACGACCACTATTTGAAAAGACCTAGTCCACCAACCGCCTGCGGCCCACACATCTGACAAGACCTGGCCCACCAACCATCTGCGGCCCATGTGTCTGACAAGACTTGGCCCACCAACTATCTGCGGCCCACACATCTGACAAGACTTGGCCCACCTACCAACCATGGCTGCTCAGATCAGATGGGACCAAACCCGCCAGTTCTGACATTCCGCAGGAAAGACATTCTCCACCACTGAACTCCACACAGCTCACCCATCGCTAGGTTGCAATGATCGTCCATAAATCGGGTAAAAGGGACCCCTGACGAGGTATGAACACTTAAACACTCAAAAGAATTTTCGATCCTAACTCTCTCTCTTTCGAGCTTTCTCAAGCTCACGACAGTGATCCAAATCAATAACTTAAGCATCGGAGGGTCCCCACCGAAACGTCCGACCCCAGGGACTTCTTGCAAATTCCTGCCAAGGATGGAGTTTATCAACAGCTCACGGCTCTACCACCAACGTTGGAGAAAGATGATCATGAATCAACAGTGTGTGAAGTCCATTTAAAATATTAACATGTATACTGAAATTTCTAAACATATTTATGCATCTTTTATGGTTTATCAAATAGTTTAGGGTTGGAATAAAGTGATTTTCACAGTGCACCAAATCCTTACATATCTGCTCAGGGGGTTGCATAATTTTGTGGGTTAATACAGTGTTAACTACTCCATCAGCAGTTATGTTGTAATCTTACTTGAAGGTCAACAAAAGGTCTATAAGGGTAAGCTAGTTTGAAGACAATGTGTGTGTTTCCCTTTCCATTAGGGTAACAAGCATAGATACAAATTATTAAGAGTGAAGTACACAACAAAGTTTTAATCTAAGTGATGCAAATAAAACCCCTGCACCAAAATTTATCCACTGAAAAAACAACTGAAAGATGGGCATTCTATTAAATTTGTCGAATTACTAAAAAGGGGATTATTATGTACTCAAATATTATATTTCACAATAAATAAGAAAGGAGATCAAGTATGCAGGAACATGCTTTGCCATGTTACACCAGCTCCTCAACAACTGGATGATAAACGATATCCTTCTTACCACTTTCTGAGAATTTATGTGAATCACCCAAAAACACAAGATAAATCTAGGGAGAGAAATTGATTAGCAAAGTCACTCACCCAAAACAAGGAGATTTGAGTATAAAATAACATGCTTTCCACATTGAAATTCATGCCTCTAGCAGAAAATTCACCATAAAAGATGACCAACTAGTGTCAAGATTCATATGAGCACCTTCACTGGCAAACTTCATAACACAATACGGATCAGCAACAGAATAGCAACTTGTTACCTTATTCGACCACTCTCTTTGGTTGGTCAATCTTCCCGTATACAATTGGTCCATCTTCCCATATTCAATTTTGTTCTTCCTTTATCATCACTTTTACCATGCCCATAAATTAACTGTATTTGAGTTTGATTGGGTCCTCTAGTCTATGTTTTGCTCTCATTTAGTTGTAAGTCATGTAATCTTAGGGCACAGCTTTCTTTAGCATGTGGGTAGCAGTCATTGATGGTTATGTGATGCATCTTCCCGATGTTGGCATTTTATTCATATTTGATGATTACACTATGAATTTGCACTACACTGCCCTACCTTTGGCCAATAAATTAACTGTATATTGGTTTATTTGCACTTAACTTTTGATCCAAATGTTCCACCACTAAAGATCAGATTGCTAATGAAAGTTACCACATAATGTGGTTAGTAAACTTATGGTTCCATCTCATGAAACACAAATGCGCATTGCCATCTGAATGGCCCACATCCGGTGCTCAATAATAGAATCGAACACAATCAGAGGACATTCAGATAATGTTCCCCTATGCAAACAAAGTTTTATACAGGCACCAGATCTAATTTGAATGTTGCCCCCAAGCACACTTCCACTCAAAGCACATGGCCATGGACCAGAGCATCACCAAGCAAGCTACATGTCTGGTGTGCAGCATGGCACGTGCTATGCACCACACCATGCTAGGCCAGTGAGGCACTAGCAAACAACACGGCAATCTTGCAACATCAATCCATGTATGTCATCATGCTTATATTTTGTGTTTTCCTTGGGCAGGATGCTGTATCCATAAGCAAAAAAATGATGTTTTCTGAAGGATAATGGGAACAACAGATCAAGTACCCACTCAGAAATTTCAATGCAAAAATCTCCAAAAAAAAGCCCACTTCCAACCTTTAAGGGGGCTTTGATCCTTCTCTGCTTCTAGATCTGACTCAAGGTGGCATTCAATCAGTAAATAGATTTCTTCCTACAAGTTGACCACGGCAAAGCCCTGTCTGCAACCACAAGTTTTCAAATCCGGCAGAATGACAAACATCAAATGATATCTTCTATCTAACTCCACGTTCCATCAACTCCATCCCTTGAGCACATTCCTTGTATTTCCCTCAAGTAATCGTGGTTCTTTGCATTTTTAATTTCATCATTCATAAACAATGAATACAATTTTTGAACACTGAGGCCAAGTAAACATTAAGTGTTTGTTTTACTTTCATATAACCTGATCTAACTATATTTATTTTTATTCTATCCTACTTGTTTATTTTTTTATTCTAGTTTGGAAGCATCCCTTCATGCTTTTTATGAAAAGGACATTTTCTATAAGAACACCTACAGATTTTAGAGTTGTAACTTAAGGAGGTTATGTTTTACAACTTGTAACTTAAGGAGGTTATGTTTTAGAACCCACCATATTGATGTAGTAGATCTTTCTGGTCCTTTTATTTTCTTTTGACTGTAAGGGGCCCATAAGTTTTGAGAGAGCCACATTTCCTTACAAGTCTTTAAACACTCATCAAGCTGTCCAGATTGCACCATCTAACATGCTATTGTTGTCAGTCCTTTGACCCTGAGAATCTTTATCAGCATCTTGCAAGATCCTTTTCATTTTGCTCCCCGCTTTGGTCCGGGCGTCTCTTTTCTGATTTTATGTTTTCCTATAAAGAGATTTGAGCATTGCATTTTCAGAGAGAATGCCAAAATTCATGTCCTTCATGAGTTTGTTCTTTAGTCGATCTACACATGTTTAGGGCTGAAATTAACAGCTTGTTCTCAGTTTAATCAAGCTTATTCAATAAGGAAACAGCCACAAGATTAAACATCATTTAAAACTTAATTCGTAAACTAACCATGCTTAAACACTGTGGGCTTGCAAAATGAATAGCAGCTTGGGCTTGGACTGTTAACAAGCTCATTAAAGATTGTTCAATTAAACAAAGACCCAAGCCTGAATAGTCATTGTCCAGCCTGGCTCTAGGTTGACTCAAGCCCAAATAATATAGCGAGCCAATTCCAAGCAGCTTAGTACTTGGTTGGCTTGGTTTGTTTGCACTAATACACATCCCACACTTCCATCTTAACTCAACTCTCTATTTTTAGGATTTCGTTGCCAAACACATCATCCCTTTACCTGCTACTTACACTGCTCTGTCTATGGTTCACTTTTCTGTGAGTTTGTAACTCCTTCAGGTAAATTTTGCTTCAATCAAATCTTTTGATGATTTTTTTTTTCTTTCTCAGTGTCAAAATCCAGCTTATGTTTGATGCTTGGACTTCTTTATTGCATGATAGAGCAATCACTTGCCGCTTCAGTGTTGTTAATACCTAAGGTTTGGTGCGGATAGAGGAGTTCGCGACGCTGCCCCTGCCTTGTAGGGATGAGGCGCTCGGAACGCAGCGACGGCCGGCGGTGGTTGGTGGAGGCCATTGATTGGAACCCTAGAAGCGGCGACGAAGGAGCGTTTTCGCCTTCCTCGAATTCGTTGATTTGGGGAGCGGAGGGGAGACTGCGATGGGATTGCAAGGATTTGTCTCTAAATGGCATTGCAGACTGCGATGGGATTGCAAGGATTTGTCTCTAAATGGCATTGCAGCGCCGGTCTCGGCGTCGAGGCCGGCACGATTGGCTGCGTCGTCCCACTATTGTCAAGTTATTTATTCCAATTGTGGGAGCGAAAATTTTGAGAGAGGACGCGTTCCCGCTTGCTGTCGCCTGCCGTCTGGAAGGCGTCTCTCGGGCGGTCTCTCGGGCGGCAAGAGAGAGAAGAAGATTTTAAAATAATATAATATAATATAATAATTAATTAATTAATCAAATATGGAGAGAAAGAATTTGGACCATTTATTAAGGGCGACAAATTAGTATAATTATACTAATTATACGGCACATCCATTTACCAGTTTAATAATTATGCTCGAGTTGGCACAGTTACCTTTTTATAACCCATCTAATTTGAAATTGAATTTTTACTTTTTCTAACCGGTACGATCTTTCTAACATGATGCTAACTCAATTATAAAACAATTTAATAATAATTTTACCAGTTGAGTATTAAAAGATAAAAATAATTTACATAAATTAAGTAGGTTTAGCAATTTTTTTAAAAAGATATTTATTTAAATATATTTTATTTATTAATATTTAATGAATTAATTTGATTTTGATTTAAAATTATTTTTAAGTCACTCTTGATTTATTTATATTTTATAATGAGCCGTATCTAAAATGGTCGTCGTGAAGTGTATGCTGTTGGTTTACGAGTTTTGTCGATGAAGAAAAATGCTCCAATAACTTTTGTGCGATGAAATATTGTTTGATACATTAAAGGGAAAAAAAAAAGAAAGCACATCTAGACTACAATAATTTAAAAAATATTGAGCGCAAGAGAGAGCTATGTATCCTAATCTCCATGGAAAATAATGTATGCACGACAGCACGACTCTATTGGATTGGGATAAAGAGGTTTGAGATTTAAGATTAATTTAATAATAATATTGCTGCTGATTTTCATTCTCTGATCTAGAAACGATGCATGTCGAGATTCAGGTAGCACTCTTCCCTTCGAGTGAACTTTCAAGACAGTCCTCATGCAGGAGTCACAAAAGATGATCCTTGCAGAAAACCCTTCAATGCCCAAGCCAGTGAAAATCCTCAGCAAGCAGATGAAAGGGAGAAAGTTGTTGCAGAAGGATGCTATAGAGAAGGTTTATGAAAAGCAATAGCCTTTGCTTCGATGATGAGGGCTTAGAATTGCCTTCGAGATGCATACCTGAGAGATCTTGGGACTTAGTATTTGTGCGCTATTGAGGTGTGAAGATGGCTCGGCCTGTCAAGGTATAGAGATGGCTCGGCTCTACTAAGATTCGGAGATAGCAGGTGGCGTCGCTTATCCTTTTTTGCAAAGGAGAACAGATATATCGTGGTAGTTAGTGGATCAAAGCTCAGAGGTGGGTTTTGCTGTCTGTAATGTCTATCAATCAATGTGGTGACATTTTTACCCCGCATCACATGCCCCTCACTCTCTAGTCTGAAGATACGTTCAGGTATAGAGAGTAGAGTCCATGATGGCCCAATCTCATTGACGAAATTTGAACAGGCAGAGACGCATCATGATGACCTCATAGATGCCAAGCCGCCATCCCATCATTTCTTCTCGCCAAACGAGGAGAGGCTTTTCGTTCTCACCTAAGGACGGCTGGCGGAATGACACGTAATGGATCCGGAGTTTGTCGCATTTAAACCGAAGGTCCGCGACGCTTGGGGTTTTCCGCCGATGATATCTTACCCTTTTGTCGAGGCTTGGAAGAATAGATACTTGGCCTTGCCAAGTCATAGGAAGCTCTGATCGGCCTTGCCGAGGCTCGGAGATGCATGACTTGGGCCTGCCAAGTTATAAAAAGCTTTTTCCTTGATACTGCTAAGGTTCTTCGACCTTTGCCGAGGTTTGAAGGATGCTCGGCCGCATCGAGACTCGAAGAAATTTTGCTTTGGTTCTGCTAAGGTACGAAAAAAGTTGCTCGGCCTTACCGAGGTTCAGAGGATATTTTACTTGGCCCAGCCAAGGCATGGAGAAAGTTACTCGGCCTTGCCAAGGTTCGAAGGATATTTTACTTGGCCCAGCCAAGGTATGAAAAAAGTTGCTTGGCCCTGCCGAGGTTCAAAGAATATTTTACTTGGCCCAGCCAAGGTATAGAGAAAGTTGCTCGGCCCTATCGAGGATCGAAGAATATTTTACTTGGCCCAACCAAAGTACGAAGAAAGTTACTCAGCCCATAGGATTGATGTTCGAAGGATATTTTACTTGGCTCAGCCAAGGTACGAAGAAAGTTGCTCGGTCCTGCCGAGGTTCGAAGAATGTTTTACTTGGTATGGAGAAAGTTTAATCATGCCGAGGTTCAAAGAAAAAAAATTTACTTTGGTCAGCCAAGATACGGAGAAAGTTGCTCGGCCTTGCCGAGGTTCAGAGAATATTTTACTACGGAGAAAGTTGCTCGGCCCATGGGATCGGTGTTTGAGCAAATCCTGCCTTTCATCAACATCTCAAAAAAGATGATTATTCAAAGAATAAATATACAAATTGGAGTGAAGTTTTATGTTATATGAGCAAAATAGCTCGATTCATGCATACTTCACTAGTAAATACTCGAAGGTTATCCGAGTTCCATGTCCTGAGGATATTGTATCCCTTGGAGGTTTTCATTTGAAAAGGCGAGCCCCTCGCACCAAACCCTTTTAGGCAGGTTTTCCTCTTCATTTGATCAACCCTGAGAAGAGCCGACCATTGCAATCATATTAACATCACCAGCCACCAATTGGTTCGGTGGGGGTTGTTGTTGAAGCTTAGTTGGACATTCTACTATGTTGTCTGCTTTGGGAGCCCTTATGTATTACTCCAGCCTTTTTCAGCGAATAAGCTGCTCAATTTCATCCTTCAGCTGCCAACACTTCTCGGTATCATGATCGTAGTCACAGTGATATCGGTAGTATTTTGTCATATCCCTTCGAGCCAGATTTTCTTGGAGGGGCCCTGGTTGAGGTAGTTGGCGCTCAATGTCCATCAGGATCTGGGCTCACAGCGCAGTAAGGGGGGTATATTGATTGAACCTCCGTGTCGGGCTTTTGGTGCACTATCTTGGCAGTGGGGCCCTCTGGCGATGAGGCGGGCTCACAGGGCGAGCCAGTCGGCTCTTTTCTGATCTCTTCTTCTCCTTTTTCTTGGATTGCTCGGCTCGGGCCAACCTTCGGGATTCTTCAACTCTGGCATATTTATCCGCTAGAGCCATCATATCGGAGAGATTTTTGGGGTTGTTGACTTCAATGGAGAGGTAAAAGTCTCCCTTCTTTGATACTTTGCCCACTAAGGCGGACATGGCCACCTCGTGGTTAAGGTGGTCGACTTCCAGCATGGCTGTGTTGAAACGGCCAAGAAAACTTCTTAGGGACTCCCCTCTCGTTGCTTGACTTCGAAGAGGGAGTTCGATCTCCATCGGTGATGGCAACTGCTGATGAACTGACTGGTAAATGAGCATCCTAGTTCGTCGAAGGAGTTGATGGAGTTCGGCTTCAGTGTGTCAAACCATATCCTGGCATGCCCCTTAGAGTAGAGGGAAAGGCCTGACATAAGATCGCATTTGATGCCCCATGGAACATCATGATGAATCGAAAGCTGCTCAGGTGGTCATCGGGGTCGATGGTCCCATTGTACGGCTTGATTGCCGGGAGCTTGATGTGAGATGGGACCAACTCCTTCTTGATCTTTTAGGTGAAAGGTGGGCCCTGCTCACCCATGGCTGTGGGTGGGACGCGTGCTTGACGACATCTATTTCTTGGCGCATCTCTTGGAGTTGTCGCTCTACTCCCTCATTCTAAATAGTCAAAGAGGTTGGGCGGGGAGATCGCGGCCACGATGTCGAATCATGGCGTGAGAAGATTGAAAACAAGGAGCGGGCCCGACAAGATTGATGTAAACTCCTATCTTCGCCCTTCTACAATGCGGGTTCCACTCCTTCCTCATGGCTGGGTTGTCATGGGTGGCTCGTGGCCTCAAGTGGGTTGGGTGGAGGAGCTATCGGTTGAATGGAGTAGCTGCTCCACCAAAGTGTTGCTGAGCAGGTGCAGCTGGTGGAGGACTCCATGGAGGCCCTGCACCAACTGCGTCAGTGCTTGAACTTATCAGACTGGCGCACCAAACTGGTCCTGGGTGACGATAGCTGCGGATAACGATGGAGCCTCGGTCGACGGCAGTTGTGAGGGCAACGTGTTACTTATGGGGTCAGGCTTCTGAAAAGTGGCCTGATCCGGAGCATCAGCGGTTGCTCTCTTGCGATTAGCCATTGAGGATATGTCCTTCTTGCTTGAACCTTTTTACCTTGGTTTCAAGTTTTCAAAGAGACTTGGGGCCCTTCCTCTGATTTTTGTTCTTCAGCCTAGGGACGATGCATGTCAGGATCCGAGTAGCACTCTTCCGTCCGGATGGACCTGCAAGACAGTCCTCATGTAGGAGTCATAGGGGGTAGTCCCTGCGGAAGATCCTTCGATGCCAAGTCAGTAAAAATCCTCAGCAAGCAAATGAAAGGAGGTTGTTGCGGAAGTATGCTAGGGTTTTTGGAGAGTAATGGCCTATGCTTCGATGATGAGACTTAGAATTTCCTTCGAGATGCATACCTGAGGGGTCATGAAACTTAGTATTTATGCGTTGCTAAGATGGTAAGCAGTTATTTGATTTTTTGGACGCATTTTAGGGAGTTGGCATCCGATAAGGTCAAAATCCATCGGTTACGGGGATTAGCGATTGATGAAGCTGACGGACGCTTTTTCAAAAATTTAAAATTATGTTGATCATGGATGGAGTGTTGCATTTGGCTTTCATTTCTGTTTTGGGAAGCTTACTCTGAAATTCTTGCGATCGGAATGGTTCATCTTTCGAGATATCATGTGCAGTTTGAAGCTGACACTTATGTTGAGGGGATGAGGATCGATCCTGCCAAGGTATGGATATGGCTCGACCCTGCCGAAGTTTGGAGATGGCAAGTGACGTCGCTTGTCTTTTTCTGCAAAGGAGAACGAACATATCATGGCAGTTAGTGGATCATAGCTTAAAGGTGGGTTTTGCTGTCTACCATGGCTGTCAATCGATGCGGTGATATTTTTATTCCGCATCACAAATAACATAAAACCTGAATGCATAGAATTTTTTTTTTTTTTGTTATATTTGCCTTGTCGAAAGAAGATTACAACTAAAGCCAAATAGTTAACATATTCATCGGTAAATTGCTATGTGGAAGGGGCCCGTGGCTTTTATGTTTTACCTTATGATTATTAGGTTCTCGTAATTTGATATAGGAGTAAAAAATTATAATAATAAAAAGGATAGACATATTAGGTTAGGGTATAATATAGTGAGATAACTAATTAAGAACATTATTATGTTCATAAATTTTGTAAGGTAAAAAAAAATTCATCTCAACCTCTAACTCATTAGTTAGAGGACTAATAAGCAAAGAATCAAAAAGGATGAGACTAATATTTATTTTTAGAACGATGTTATAGATATCGAACTTCTATAATTGAAGATCCTATAAAAAATATGTTCAATAAGAAATGAAATTATAGGATGCCTTAAGCCATACTATCATTTATTTTCTTTCTACCATCATGAATAATGATTGGTGGAGTCATTTATGAGGTGCATGACAATGCCACTATAGTGACTATGAGGCTAGGAACAATGCTTTTAAGTTCGTGATCTCTAATTTGGGATGGGATGTTGACTACAATATATGCTCTTGATAGATACTACTTATATGAGTGCAAGAGCAAAGCTACTTCTTATGAGACATCGGTGGGTCTCTAGAATATATGTAATACTCTAAATTTAATTTTACATTGGATGAAAAAGAAATGTGTTATTTTCTCATAATTCAAGTCCACTTATTACCATTAATTTTTACTCGAGTTTTTGGGCCACATGGTTTCGATCCACTAACGGAGTCAATTAGGCTAGCTAATGGGCTTGGGATGTTACAAATGGTATCGAAAGTTGATGGGCATGAGGAAAGGGCTACACATGAATGATGATAAAGTTTCACCATGGCATGAAGCCATCTTTGCAGCATCAACGATCTAGCTTGAGAGTAAATTCAAAGATTGTGATACCCTGAATTTAGTTTCATATTGGATGGAAAAGAAATATGTATTGTGATACCCCAAATTAGATGGAAAAAATGTGTTATGTGTTTATAACTCAAGTAAAACTTCCACTCAAGTTTTTGGGCCACGTGGTTTCAAACTGCTAACGAAGTTAATTAAGCTAGCAAATGTAAATTTGTTCTGTTTAGAAAAGCGATGTAGATAATAGATTTAGCACATTGCACCAAGTAAATCTGGTTCAACAGATCTAGCTTTATGACATTTCCATGATTCTAGGCTTGTTTATCCAAAATATAATTCAAACTCAAGGTACAATCACTATGCATAAACTTTTCATGCCTCTTATTTCATTAAGGAAGTGTTTTCAAACGTGTGGGACTATTGGCCATGGCCATTCATATTTGTGTTTCAAGGTACTTGGATAATCAAAGCTTCTTAACACTCTTTTTATATTAAGTCGTGCCAAATTAGGCTGAAGGCTCGTTTTGTTCTTCTCATCATCTTTCTTGATGGTCTTGGCTTCTGCTATGGCATGGAAGAAGTGGAAGGGAGGTGAGGACTAGAATGGGAGAGGCTTTGGTGGCCGTTGCCAGGTTGCATAGGAACGAAGGAAGCGAGGGCAAGCAATGCTAAAAAAAGCAGTGTTGGAAGCCAATGGGTGCAACTTAAGAATATATAAGCTTGAACTACTTTCCTTGAAAATAATAAATTTTTAAGTCATTTTTCTTAAAAATCAAGCATGTCCTGACTGAAAAAGAGTCAGTAGTTGTTTAAGTAAAGTTGATCTTCATGCAATCTAATATTTAATCCAATATATTTTTTCTGTCGGCCTTCAAGTTCTTAATGAATTGGCAAATCTTATCAGAATTGAGAAACTTTCGATTCAAATCCAGCCTTGATACGTTTGTGCCATTTTAATTTTTGCCATAGAATCTGAAAAAGGCTAAAGAATTACCTATTCGTTAATTATCATTATTTTTTTTAAAAAATTTCTTTCTCCACAAATTAGTGAAATATTATATGAAGATGTTAAAGATAACATATGCACTAAACTCTATTTTTTCCTTATTTTTACTGTCTTTTAGAAAGTAATAAATATTTTGCTTTCAAAAAATATAAGATTTTACAAGTAATTTAAAAAACAAAAA
Organism: Calamus simplicifolius; assembly: GCA_900491605.1. NCBI lineage: Eukaryota > Viridiplantae > Streptophyta > Magnoliopsida > Arecales > Arecaceae > Calamus > Calamus simplicifolius. Next base: position 531,040 of record UESW01004564.1, on the reverse strand, counting down.
AATATAAATGTACAAGATAAAAGATATACTAGGAAAATATGACATTCAAGGATCAGATGGCAAATGCTTTGATGGAGCTGGAAATAAGATGGACGCTAATTTAACTCTGTTGGCTAATAATTAGTAGTTCTGCTGTTATAAGTTCTGCCCCTTTTGTGTCAGTCTTCATTTTCTTTTGTCATCTGGATTGACAAATATAAAAAGGCTGAGGTTTAATTAAAATTTCCTTAATTAGTTAAACAAAATTAGTTGTTTTTGTAATTTAGATTACAGATAGAAGTAATTATGTTTTGAATGTGCAAAGGACCATTTAATAAAAATTGCAAACTTTTCACCAAAGCCCATAGAATAATCATGAATTGAGAAATGACTACTTACACATAAATATTATCAAATTCAAACTGTACATGAAAATAGATCACGCAAAGAACAAGCATCCCCTCAAATGCTACAAGAATAGCTAATGCAGAATCTGATAAGGTAGTTAATGGAAACAAAATAATTGACTATAGAGATGTTTAGGGTATCTGCTGTTCTTACAATTTAAATTTTGTACAGAAAATAAATATGAGTGGAGATGACAATGAGTGAATGGGTGCCTGGGACCAGATCAGCAAATTACGAGGACATATTACATACAACATGGACAAATAAATGGTTAGCAAAGTTTTTACAAAAAATCCCACTGCCAATAGACCTTCTCCACAATACCTCCAGACTGCAAGTGAAGCGTCTCAGATGCAGGAGGAACACCCTAAAGCAACGGCACTGCAACAGTCATGGTTAACTTCTCCTGCAACCCTCCGTTGCTCGCCTTTTCTGCAGCTACAACCTACACTCAAAATTAAATCTCTGAAAACTAATAAACAGACAATGAATCCATAAATTTTCTTACTGACAATTCATGTTGCTGACAATGATTTTTAACAGATTGTCTAATGTGCAATGAAAAACATTTTAAAACTTTGTTGTTCTTTTTCCATCAAAAAAAGGAAAAAAATATTATAAATGAAGAACACCTCCATGACACATCAAAACAAGGATAACAAAAAGTGCAGAAAAGAGGAGTATCATGGCTTATGAGAATCACCTGTACGGCTACCATTGAGTAGTGCCAAGTCTCTCCAGTATCCTGTAACTCTATTTTCCTTGCTGATATTTCAGGGCTTTGCTTCAAAACCACAAATAGCAAGTGTTTCTAAATGCATAAATTTTGGAAGGATACCATGATAAGTCTTAATTTGAGTCAGTTATGACAAAAACAAAAAATAGTCAGCATCATGGACAGATGAAGAACAGGAAAGGAAGGAAAACGGAGTTCATGGAACTTTGAGATCAGCTATCTAATCCCTTCTCATAATTACAGAAGCTTATTAGCCTTCTTTTATTCTAACAAAAACCTTTCTTGTCTGCAAGTGTTTCCAAGGACCTCCATTGGCCACCCCCACCCAAAAAAAGAAAAAAAGAAAAAAGGAAAAGAAGAGAGAAAAAGATTGTTGATAAATGGGACCTTATAAGCAAGAAAGCTTCAGCCAAATCTAAGAAAGAAGATAGTCAACAATCAACATTATGCACAACTAGAATGCAGAGCAGACTAAGAAAGTGCAAGCGTAACTTCCTAAGGCCCTAAATTCATATTAATCCATATCTACAAAAATGTTAACATATTAATCCATTACTGTAATAACAGACATTCACTAAATTCAACATTTTAATTTGCAGCTGGCCTTTTACAGCATTGTAACGTATCAGCTCTCCATAGGTAGCCCAAACCTGTACACAGATTTAGCGACTAAATTTAATTTACCAATCTTTTAGCATCCATTTATACCGCACATTCAAGAAACCTACTGCCCTGCTTGTTCCTTCTTTCACACCTTTCTCGTTTTCTAAATGATGATAATTTTTTTATATTTCAACATTTAATTTGGGGCTGGCCTTTTGCAAACAATGCACAGCCCTATGATACACCAGCTTTCTATAACTAAAACCTGTACAAAGATATAGCAATTAAATTCAACTCGCTGATCTGTTAGCATCCAGTTAAATCGGGCATTCAGAAAACTTGCATTCCTTCAATTTCCTTCCTTCATACCTTCAACCTTTCCTGAATGGTATAATTTCTAATATTTCAACTTTACTGACAGTATTATTTGCATATTTACTTCACCAAATCTTATTTATTATTGATTATGATGCAGGTAAAGAACCGTCTGAAACTTGCATAATATTTATCGTTATGTGATATGAATATTAATAAAAAGATCATCATGCAACATAACATAAATCTGAGCCAAAATGGCCCGATATTTAGGAAATTCTATGCAAGCAAGGCATTCAACAACATACCTCGCCACCATGCTCTAAAACTGTATCTTCCACAGCATCACTTAGCATTTCTATTGAACGACAAAACCCAAAGATGCATAACCTTCTTCCCACGTCAAGTCCCTGTAACAACAATGTCAATGGTTTCAAGCCATAAAACAAAACAAACAAACAAAGAGCTAATATTATATGAATAAACCACTCACATTTGTTGCTGCAATGTCAAAGAGTGCGCCAAGACACAGCCCTTGGTTGGGATCCATGTAATCGCTTTCCTGAAAGCGCTGAAATCTTTGTGCTGCGTTTGATTGTCCTTGCCTCATCTGAACAAAGTGTATAAATGTACATGTTATCAAAAACATAACCTCCCTCACTATTCTAGAGACGTAGAAGGGTTCTGATTGCTTAAAGTTCCAGAAGAGTGTGTCGCATGCTTGAATGTGGCATGGTGAAAAAATAGCTGGTTTAAAGATCAACAATTTGAGAATGGACAAGTCATTTATATTAGTGCCCATATAGTAGTTCAACTGTATGTATGCTTTTGTAAATCAATTATCTGTGGCATAAGTCACCAAGAAAATTATTTCTGTAGAGCTATCTCTAATAATTTTTTTCATATGGTCAAATCTTAGAAATAAATTCAACAAGCCCAGCTACTAGAAAGGCTATATCTAACAAAACTGAGCCTTGTCACAACTCACAACCACAAAATTCAGCCATACTATTATTTCAAGAAGAAATGTTGCATTCTTTAAACATAAAACTAATTGATGAAGAAATGCTGCAAAGAAAATGTTTCAAATATCATGATTCATTACATCTGAAGCAGGAAATTGATGAGGAACCAGGGAACCTCCGATCTGAATAAGCCCTTCAGCAGTAAAAAGGGTGATCCGGTCTTTGGGCACCCACTGAATGGCTGCAAATATGCGGAAACAATTGTAAGCTCTCATGATCGAAAAGAAAAAGTGTGAAATGGTTCAAGACCACACAAACCACATTGATGATAAGATGGATGATAATTCCTACCAGAAAAGGATGGATGGTAATCATAATATACACTCCAAACAACTGATCATATTATCAGACAAACAAGCACTCACCACACAGTTATAATATATTATAGATGCCCAAGAGGCTAAGATTTCTTTAAGGAATGACAAACAATGTCCAAAATGTGGCAAGAAAGCTGACAGCCTAAACCGCTAAAGAAACAGACGATTTCATGTCAAAGAACATGAGTTTCTCCAATGTCTTGAGGATACTACTTCTGCTTCATATATTTATTTATTTTTTCTTTTAATTCCTCTTCCATAATATCATCCAGCGACTGATGCATCAATTTACATATAACACACCAATGTTTCTTACTAAGAGTTTCTTAACAATGGCATACAATCAAAACTAAACGTGGATCTTCAATCTGACATAGAATGTGAGATGCACATTTAGATGGAAAACCCATGCAATAGACAATAAACAGCAGCCTTTTTCGCATCTGTTTAGCTCAGTCTCTGACTGCAAGCAGAAAATACTTACACATACACCTGTAATATAAGAGAATTCAAACTTCAGAAAATCAGCACCCAACTGTTCTGGAAGAAAACAAAATTACGTTTTAAATATGTCATCTTAGTGGCATCTCTATTATACATGACCCATATAACCCCACGTTGACTTGTCATTGCCTGCAAAGCAAATTTTCAGGTGCACCCCCTTCTTAAGCAAGTACAGCACTTCTTAGGCTTAATCAATATTTTAGAGAGTGAAACAATCGGAGATTGCTAAATAAAAGTAGCAGAGCATATATCAGCTAACATACATTATAAGAAAATGTCACAACAAGAATCCAGTCCCCAATATTTCATCAGCTGATAGGGCTCACAAACATCTGTCAAGCACTCTGCCCCTTCAAACACTCATATGCAACATGCGGACTAAAAAAGGCTCCAGCTTATGACCTTCACCACTTACAACAGTTCTCAATTTTCTAGTTGTGAAATCTGTAACAACTACTGCTAGACTTGATACCATATCCAATGAAGCACTTCCCCTTTCTCCCATCCATTTCAAATTAAGCCATCAAGGGAGTCATTTTGCAAATTATTGTTTGCCTGAAATAAAACAGCAAAACTCTTCAACTTACCCAAATATTTTTTTGCTCCTCTACTCCTGTAAGCACCCAGAAAATGCAGGCAATGCCCAATTTATATTATCAAGAATTGTCAAAATAGCGGAACATTAACGGTATTAGCAGGAATCAACTTAATTGAGACCAAATTCACCAAAACGAAACCTAGATTTGGAGCTAAGCAATGAGGCATCGGAATCTTTGGCGCGGGATCGCACGAGGCGAGGAGATCGGCGGCGGTGAACCAAGAATCTTGGAACGGACGAAGAGGAAGAACAAGAGGAGGAGGAGGAAGGAGAACTTCGAGGAAGAGGGGGAATCCACGCCGGAGCGAGAGGAGGTTTATTTTTCTCTTAAAAAAAAAAAAAAAACTTCGAGGCGAGGAAGGAAGGAGAAGCAAACGTCGTCACGTGGCTTGGCCTGGGTTTGTCCGCCGACGCCGAACGGAGTTCAGCGGTCCAAAGCGGTTTATTTGTCCAGCGCTGCCGTCGGCGACTCGCGCGTTCGCTGCCTCCGAAGCCTTGGACCAGTTTAATGTCTGCGTTAGTTATACTCCGATATTTTTTGAGGAAGAAGCTGGAAGGCTGGAAGCCCCGCGATAATTCAAACTGTGGTGAAGTGAAAACTTTTGGGGAAAATAATAATAATAATTAGTTACGAATTCGTAAATATTAAAAAATTAAGCTTTATTGAGCTTTATTGAGCCTAAGCTTTATTGAGCCTAAGCTTTATTCAAACTGAATGCTAATTTTTAGCGGAGGTTAATAGGTGGCGTAGATCAGAAATAAGGTTGGACAAACTTGAGCTTTATTGAGCCTAAGCTTGTTAGCAGACTCAGTACTTAGTCTTAAAAAATTAAGTTTAAATTAATTAATAGTATATAAATTTGAGTTATAAATTTTTTTTTTCATTCTATATGGTACTATTTTGAAATATTACACATCCACTTTGACTAATTCAAGTCTTGAATAATATCCTAAAGACCATCTTTGAACCTAGTAATGCTCTCTTTTTTCTATAAGATGTATTGCCCATCAAGCAAAGATAAATCTCATCTAATAATGTGCAGAAATAATTTTCAGTTATTAATCAATTGGTGTCATCTATGAAAATTTAGCAGGAGTACCCAATTATGCCCCCAAGAGAATAGACCATAGAATGGGCAATATTTAGGCATGGACAAGATGCTCAGGTTAGTTTCTAAAATTTTGTAAGAAATTTGATCAATTTAAATTCTCCACTCATTGTACTTGTTACTTAAAGAATAATTCAACGCTCTTTTTCAATGCGTTGAGATGCTAACCAACCTGATCCAAAATTTGATCCTTGAAGATCTAATTTTAAAGACTAATACAGAGTCAATAAAGAGCACATCAAACTATCAATGGTGATTGATCTTAATCGAAGCTTAGTGAAGAATATAGAACCCTCAAAATAAAAGAGATCGGTGCACATCCCGAGGAGAAACCTCAAGATCAATAGCTATTTAAATCAGATAAGCATACCAGTCGTAAGATGCGTATGACAAACTAAATGATGAAATGAGACAAATCAGAGAATTGGGCTAGCCATAGATCACGTCCAAAGTAGGGGCAAACGTATCTTTTGACATCATCAGTGAATAGCCACCGACCAAAGAGGTGATGGCCCGACTTTTGCTGTCTAAATTCAAAGCGCCTTACCTACAATTACACAATGGGACTTTGGATCCTGTTAACTACTTTGAAGAGCTTCAAAGCTCTTATTTTGCTGCATAGCGTGTCAAATACCATTAAGTACTGATATGGCTGATTCAGCCACGTTATAGTTAACGGACAAAGTTGACTAACGAAGGTAAATCAGATAACTAAAATCCTTCATTATGGTCTAATGTGTCACTGGCCTCAGTCTCAGCACCAACTCCAATGTCGGCCTTAGCACCGATTCTAGAGTCGCCCTCGGCGGCCACATGGCTCACTACCGACCATGACCGCCACGTGGCTCACCCACCACCTGCGGTGCTGTGGTCGCATGTGGTCCACCTACCATCCCACATTGTTCACCTACCATTTGCGATCCCATGTGACCCACTACCGGCTACGGCGCGCCGACAAGACCTGGCCTACCAACCACTTGCAGCGTCATGCCTGACAAGACTTAGCCCACCAACTGGCTATAGCCGCCCATATCAGACAAATAGGTGACCTGCCAATTCTGATAGGCCATGAGGCAGATATCCCCTGTCGCTGCTTATCCATGTTAGAATATGGCATCTCGGGATCAACAGCTATCCAAAAAGGGGTAAGAGGGACTCCCGACCAGGTATAAGAACCTTTGCTCATAATGAGAGAGGGACTTCAACTTCTTCAAGTTCTCAACTAACCCCAAAAAGAGATACAATAATATATTTTTAGACCACTCACTTGAACATCGGAGGGTCCCCACTAGAACAACCGGCTCCCAGGAACTTTTTTTGTAGGATTCTAGTCCGAGGTAGAGGCATTGGAAGACTCCCAAGCCCATCCTCACTATATATCGAGTTTTTGATCTTACCTGATGTTCGAAGAGAGTGATTTAGCGATAACAGATTGGCGCGCTAGGAAGAGAAACGGAGGTGAAAATACCTACGATGGCTAGTAACAGATCTCCATTCCATTTCAAGAAAGAAATGACGATTACACGCGCTCAAGAGGCTTCTGCTAGCCATGCCGGAGGGCATCCTCTGCAGGCCGAGCAGTAGGAAGTTAACCTCTCTGCTCCGCCTCCACCACCTTCATTGGTTACTCAACCTGACTAATTCGCCGCCCTCGCCAACCAAGTCCGAGCTCTGGTGGTTGTGGTCCGTGAGTTGCTAGAGCAACATTCCGTAATCCGTAGCCACACAACAACAACCTCAGCTTTCTTCACCTCATGTTGCTGGCCCCCAGGCTAGCCAGCAGCCCTCGTGGGAGCCCTACTGTCGCACTTCGCCAAAGCCTAATCGTCGAGAGGCCCCAAGAGGCCATGATCTCCCGCCCGCCGTTCTAACAACCTTCCCAAATGGCGGCATAGGAAGAAGCCCAAGCAGGGATATCATCACCAGTGCTACCCTTTCCCCTACTCATCCTCTGAATCTTCAGGAGAGGGGTCCTTCGATAGTCGGATTGGCTGTCGGGCAGAACGGTGGCTCGATGAGTACAACTAGTAGCTAGAAGAGCTTAGCCGCAGGATCACCAATCAACCGAAGGCGGACTACGATAGCCACCTTCCATTGACTCACCGTATTCTGAAGGAGTCGATCTCTACCCAGTTTCGTCTTCCCCAGCTAGATCCCTACTATGGCACCACTGATCCACTAGACCATCTGAAAAGCTACCAGGTGCTCATACAAGTCCAGGGGGTGACTGATGCCCTCCTCTACATGGCTTTTCCGGTCACTCTTTGTAAGGTTGCGCGCGCTTGGTATTCTCGCCTATCACCGCGCAGCATCAACTCTATCCGACAACTGGAGAGGGCCTTTTTAGCACACTTCGATGCTTGCTGAAGGATCCCTCGGATGGCCGACAGTTTGTTCTCCACTTGATAGAAGAAAGGAGAGTCTCTTAAAGACTTTGTAGCCTGTTTCAAAATGGTCGCCCTTGAAGTCTACCACCTGGATGATGTGGTAGCAACTCTGGCCATGAAACAAGGACTCCGTCTTTCCTGTTTCACTTACTCCCTGGACAAGAAGCCTCCCAGCTCTTACTCCAATCTTTTGAGCTATGAGCAGAAATACATCTGCATGGACGAAGCTGATTTTGCTCAGAGGAAGACTGAGGGAGGTATAGCAAGAAACTGGTCCGCGTGGAGCCAAGCAGCCCTCACCCCATGAAGCCTGAGCCCCCGCGCAGACCGGACAACCAGCATCAATGTCTCATCCCTAAGGAAGGTAATCTCACCCCTCTTCTCACCTCCATATCTCACATACTCATGGAGATCGAGGGTGAACCCTACTTCTGTCGCCCTGTATAAGCCGGGAGTTTCCCGTGACAAGAGCTTGTATTATCATTTTTATTGGGACTATGGCTATGACACAGAGGACTACCACAACCTAAAGTGGGCCATCAAGGAGCTTATTCAGCGAGGCTACCTCAGAAAGTTCATCCAGAAGGGCCCTCCAGTTCCTCAACATTTGGTGGAGCCTCTGCCTCCATAGGCCAACATCGACAACACTCAAACTGAAAAGACAGTTGGGATGATTTCCTGGAGGGCATGCTCTTCTTCCAAGAGGCCGATATTACCAATGATGTACACACTTAGCTGATAAAAATAAAAAGAACTTTCAACACTCTGCCTTCTCAACTGACTCGCTTCACAAGATGAAGGTCAAATCTTCAACAACCACTCAGGCTGGCCAAAGAAACCCCTGAGGCGGTTACAAAGAAAAAGGATCTCGACGACTTCAGTAGCTCCTGGGTCATCACTCGGGCCAGCCGAAGAAATCCCCGAGACGATTACAAAGAAAAAGGACATCGATAACTTCAGCAGCTCTCGGGTTACCACTCAAATCGACCGAAGAAACCCTCGAGACGGTTCCAAAAGGACCCCGATAGCCCAGGCGGCTTTGGGTCACCCCTCGAGCCGATGCGAGGAAACCCCTGAGGTAGTTTCAAAAGGCTCTCGGGCTTGGTCTCAATGACTCCCGAGTCACTCTTAGGGGTTTCAAAAGGCTCTCATACTTGGTCTCAATGACTCTCGAATCACCCTCAGGGGTTTCAAAAGGCTCTTGGGCTTGGTCATAGCGACTCCCGAGTCATCCTCAGGGGTTCCAAAAGGCTCTTGAGCCATCGCCAATCAAGTAAGGCCTAAATTAAACTTGCCTTCATAGTGCAGGCCGACAGGCGCTTCTATTTGGCTGGGGGGCAATGTAGCCCCATCATGGATTCACGTGAACACAATGCACCAAACATACCAAAAGGGTGATGCACTACAAAAAGCTAAGTACTCCAAATTTGAAAAGAAAGTTTATTTTTCATTAATTCTCAAAAGGTCTACAAAATGTTGACTCAAGTCGGACTTCAATACAAAAATAAAGCAAAGAGGAAAAGGTAAGGCCTTCAAGGCTCGATGGGTATCGGTCCATCATCGGCCGATGTTGATCCGTCATCGACTGGTCTCTCTGCGATCGACGGCCCCTTCAGCTTCTTGTCGTCATAAGGCTCGAGGTTGTCAAGGCCAATGATGCCGAAGACCCTGGCCACTTTCTTCTTGTAGTCCTTGAAGCCCTACAGGTAGACTCCGATAAAGGCATCCGCCAGCTCCTCCTCAAAACCAACATAGCCCTGGTAGTGCTCCATCACCGCTGCAGCCTTCCTCTCGGCCGCTGAGGCCCTCTCCTAGGTAGCTTGGACCGCCGCCTCCATCTCCAATGCCTTTGCCATTGCCGCGCGCATATCTACCTTGGCATCGGCCACCCTGGCATCAACCATTCGAGCGATCACCTCGGCATCGACGGCCCGTTCCTCGGCTGCCTTCACTTGCAGGGTGATGGTGTGGAGCTAAAGGTCACACACCTTTAGCCTGGCCACGATGTCCCCCAGCTTCGTTTCGGTGACTCGGGCGCGCTCGAGCTCCGTTGCTGCCTGACGCTTTGCCTCCTCAAATCGGGCCTCCTACTCGCGACTTGACTCTTGGGTGGCTAGGAGTTCCTTCGCTCGCTCGGCACGGGCCAACTCAGCCTTCTTAGCTCGGGCTTGAGCGGTGGAGAGGTCCCGCTGGGTGCGGGTGACGACCGCATTGGCTGGGAGGGTGACGTCTCGAGTAGAGAACATGGAGTTCACCATCTACATGAAAATACTTCTTGTCAGTATATACCATGATGGGGAAATCTTGCGAAGGAACAAAAAGATACTTACCTAGAGTAGAGCCATGAGCGCGTCATCAAAAACATCCATGGCCCATTGGCGGTTGAGCTCCTCTCGGAACTTCGGTGGGCTCGCCCGAGCCAACAGCCACTGTGCCTTACGGCGGTGGTTCATCAAAGATGGCCGCAACGAGGTCGCCACCATCTCATCCACCTCAGAAGGTTCGATTGCCACCAAGGTCGTGGGTGTGGGGCCGGACACGGGCAGTGTCTCCTCAAGCTTAACCCCTTCGGCAGTAGCCTCCTTTGTTGCCGACTCTGTCATCGCTGGGGCCTCCTCACCCGCCTGCTCCCACGTTGGCAAGCCTTCTTCTAGGGTCGGTACCATCTTCGAGAGAGCCGGCTCCATCTCCAATGGGGTCAGTTCCATTGCTGAGAGGGCCATTTCACCCCTCGGTTCCTCCTAGGCCGATTGGGCGGTGAAATCGATGGGCGGAACGAGCTCCTCCTAGGCCATCCAATGCTCATGTGGAGGGGGACTGGAGATCATGAATGAGTCCTTTTCTTTGACCTCCCAGCATCATTGCCAGTGGTCTGCCTCCTCTTCTCAATTGTCCTCTTCATGGCATCCGCGGATATTCTCATATCTGCACGTGCTAGGAGTTAGTCAAAAAAAAAAGGAAGAGAAAAAGGAAGGACACAGTTGCTCACCATCACTCGAGGCCAGACCAGTATACCAAAGATTCTTCTTCGATAGAAGCTCTCGGCAAAGGGGCACCCAAGAGGACAATAGCTGCTCATAGACCTACCGGTCCCCTAGAATCACCGCCGAGTTCTTATTTGGCTCCAGGTTCGAATCCTCCCAACTCTGCTTCACCCCCTCGATGTGTGCAAAAATGAATCGAATTTTTCATCCTTTAATGGAGGAGGGAAGGTTAAGTTTGATGGCTCGATCGGGTCTGGGTGTGAATAGCCACCACCCGGTATCAGAATAGCGATAGAGGGTGTACAGATTGTGAAACAAAGACACTCGGCCCACTATGCCAAGGTAACTATATAGCACCATGAAGGCACAGATGGTCCAAACGAAATTCAGAACCAATTGCGTCGGTGTCAGTGCGTACCTATGAAGAAGACTAGCAATGAAGGAGTGGAAGGGAAGCTGAAGGCTTGCCTTAAGGAACTCCTCATACAGGGTGATTCCCCTAGAAGGACTGGAGGTCACCCTATCGCTGGATCCAGAGACAGATAATCAGACCTCTCTAGGGATCCTATATGTTATCCTAAGGGACTCTATGTTTACGGAGGTAATGGTGGAGGCAATCCTCTCCGGACTCGCTGAGGTGGGAGCAACAACCGGAGAAGATGCCCTACTAGCAATAGGTGGCGGCCCAGCTACGGGTGGTGACAATGGTGCCGCGGTTGCCGAACGGTTCTGGATCGAGATTCTGCCTGTAGCCTATAGCTATGTTAATGGAACCCTATCCTCAGAGGAGGACAAGGATGAAGGGACTACTTTGGGCTTCTTGCCCTTCCTATCAGGGCCCATGAGGATGAAAACAAAGAGAGGTCAGAAAGGACTAACCTGGAGCAAGGACGAAGACAACGAACATAGGGTTTGAAGGAGAAGGGCCTTAGAGACTTAGGTTTAGGAGAAACAAGAAAGCTTCGGATGCACAAGGAGCTCGGTGACAGGGATGGGCCCCCTTTTTTATGCCTGACGTTTGAATCATCCCACCCGATTCGATCTGCCATGTGGACGTCTCCTATTAAAGGCGTTACCCCAACCGTCGCACTCGCCCAATTTGGCCAAGAGCGTAAAGGCATGATCTGTGGCCTATGATGGGATATTAATGATGCCACCAAAATGATGGCTATCGCTTTATCCGAGAGAGATGGCCTCAATTGCAAGAAAAATCTCTTCAGTTTTAGAGAAAGAGTCTTCTGCACGGCAATGGTACAACGTCCCATACTCCCTTAAATGGAAGAGATTTGACCTTCCCCGAGGCGTGGGCCCACAATCAATCACAGTGAGGATTGAGGGCATCAAAAGCCTACACTCCTTTCGCTCGGCTAGAGATGTGACCGCATGAGCTCAGAAGCGAGGGGGGGCATCTGATGTGGCTGATCCAGCCACGTTATAGTTAACAGACGAGGCTGACTGACGAAGATAAATCAGATAACTAAAACCCTTCATTATGGTCCAATGTGTCACCAGCCTCAGTCTCGGCATTGACTCTAGCGTTGGCCTTAGTCCCGACTCCAGCGTCGGCCTCAGTCCCGATTCCAGCATCGACCTTAACGCCCACATGGCCCACTACCGACCGCGACCGTTACATGGCCCACCTATCACCTGCGGTCTTGTGGTAACAAGACCTGGTCTACCAACCACTTGCAGCGCCACGCCTGATAAGACTTAACCCACCAACTGATTATAACCGCTCATATCAGACAAAGAGATAGCTTGCCAATTCTGACAGGCCATGAGGCGGATACCCTCTATCGTTGCTTGTCCTATGTTAGAACACGGCATCTCAGGATCAACAGCTGTCCAAAAAGGGGCAAGAGGGACTTCCGATTGGGTATAAAAACCTTCGCTCATAATGAGGAAGGGACTTCAACTTCTTCAAGTTCTCAACTAACCCCATAAAGAGATACACTACTATTTTTTCAGACCATTCACTTGAGCATCGGAGGGTCTCCGCCGGAACAACCGATCCTCGGAAATCTTTTTGCAGGATCCCAGTCCGAGGTGGAGGCATCAAAATACTCCCAGGTCCATCCTCACCAGATATCGGGTTTCGGATTTTACCTAACGTTTGAAGAGGATGATTTGGCGACAACAAGTACTGACCCTTCCTGGTAACTTTTTAAAAGAGGCAACTTAAAAATAGTATACAAATCTAAGACCTATAAGTTCTTTCAAGCAGCTGATCTAGTGGTTTATCAACCTTCACCAGTAATAAGACATATAAAAAGACTTTACGAGCTAAGACCTTGGTATCCCAAAACTTGAGTAGCTCTACAGTTGTCATCGCATTGATGAATAGTTTAAAAATTTTCAGATTAAGCTTTTTCTTAGCCAAACACCTCCAAAGACATATAATAGGCTTTTTTTTTCTGAAACAATTTACAAATATTTTAAATATTTTAAAAATTACTTAAAAACGGTTTTTTTTTTTTTTCTTAAATTTTGGGTGGAGTATGAGAACGACGATAGGCAAAACAAGACCAAGGGCCGTGCGGGTTCGGGTTGCCAGCGGCCACCAGAATTCGAAGAAAAAAACAAAAGAAACAACGAAGGGCCGGAAGAGTGCAGTTGCCCATGGCCTTCGGTGCACAACGTACGCTGGGTTCCTTGGTATCCCAAAGGTGAAACATCCATGGCCGAGCTATAAATATCTGCCAATGGTGATCTCCAGAGCCATGACAAGATTAGAAACCTTCAAGCAATCAGTCTTCCCCGCTAGAGAGTAGTAGAGATGGCCAGATCTCATCTGCCAGCAATTGCCATAATGCTGCTGTTATCGCTCTCAAGCTTTTGTCCTGCAGCCTTGATTCCGTTCATGGTTGTGACGCCGATCACGACTTCCAGCCGCCTTGCTCCAACAACATCGTGGACGCTTCTCCAGCAGTGTGGAAGGCATTGGATATCCTCGAGTCGCAAATAGGGGACTACGGCATCACCTGGTCTGATGCGTGATAAGTTAGCATACAAATGTACCCAATGTGCTTTGCTTTAATATGGAATGAATCTCATTGCTACGTATGTGGTGACTTCAAAAATTTACTGTCCAAGCTTAGGTAGCAATATATCTGAAATTTCTTCTTAAACTTTGATGTCCATCAATAAACTCCAAGGGTAAACCTGCACATTTGGTCCATTAAAATGAAAAAAAAAAAAAAAGCAATACATAACACCCGTTGGACGACGACACATTAATTAAGAATGTTATATTCCGCAAGGTCCAAGAAGTACAATAATTAAAACAGGGAATTGAAATTGATGTCATCCAAGGAAATTGAAGCTCGTTTCTGCTTCTCTCTCTTCTCATCACTATTCCTAATAACTTCTAAGTTAATTGCTAAGCATAGAGAACATTTTAAAAAGTTAATTGAATATAAACTTTACTTATAAATTGGAAAACTATTTTAAATTTTATTTATCAGCAAATAAAATGTAAGACCAAGAAACGAGTTATGCCATATAATAGAATAAGGATGAAAAGCAGAAAAAGGAACATAAAAAAAATATTATGACAATATAGAAGCTGATTGCTCACCATCTTTTATCATTCTATCAATCCAAAATAATAAGAGAATTTTTAACGGAAGGATGGAAAATACATCATAACAATATATATAACACAATGTACTCTTGGTTGCTTGGTTTCCTGAAAAATAATGTACAGTGTGTACTTTTTGCCCTTTATTTTAAATTCTAACATTCACATAAAAGCATTCTTAAATGTTTATCTATTATAGTTCATTCAAACTCACAATTATTGTGAATTAAAATGTATTTCGTAGTTGTCATGTGACAAATGACAACAATTAAATTCGTTATTGATGTTGGCATCATATCTTATATTTTCTTTTATTTTCCTGCATTATCACTTCCCCTTTAGTTGAATTTTATCCGTGATGGAACGGAGTGCTGACACCAAAATGTTTTTTTTTCTTCTTTTTTTTTTTTTCATGACTGAAGCTTTGAATCTTGAGTATATATGTATATAGGAACTCAGAAGCAAGGAGCACAATAGAATGGTGTTGGGATCAAACCATTTTTAAACCATGGTATTACTTCTCCTACTCCTCCTACCTTTGATTGCGGGTGCTACTTTTAGTTCTAAACTGCATCAAATTCATCATTCTCACGAAGGTTATAGCAACATAAAATAACACAACATAAATATTAACAAAAAGGTTGCATTCGTTTCTTTGGTTTGCAAGCAATGATATAGGAAGGTAATGTGACCCTAAACATTTAATGGTATGAGGCTTTTGCCAAAGGATCAAAAGAGAATTAAGAGAATTGCCAGAGGCAAAGGTACTATCCAGGCATCCAATATGTGGGAATACTTGCACGCTCGTCAGTGAGCAGGGGCTTGAACTGTACCATTAAAATTCTCTCGGCCACAGTGACAGCTTAAGTATGTATGTCCAAGTCCAAGCATTCAGGACCTAAGTGACCATAGTGAAAGCAGTATAACATTTATTTTTTTAAGAAAAGAAAATTCAGAAATCACAAGATCGTCCTTCCACATTCGCTAAGGCTGATGAAGAAGGTCAAGAAAGGTTGTTCAACAGGCCTGCAGTTTTACCAACTGCTGACTGATCTCAACCCACTTAAAAGAAGGATAAAGAGAGATGCTGTTGCTAGAGATACCCAAGAGCCTAACCCCAGCTAGGTGCTAGCAGGTATTATACCATCAATTCTCACTCTATGTATCTATTTCTAAGCAGCAATCTCTACCACATAACTCTGATAATTACGACAATGAATAAACATTCACAACTTGGATTTCTCTCTTAATGCACCACAAGCATGTAACATAATAATATGAATAAAAATGTACCGATTGTAGCAGTTGCTCAACGCAGTATCAAGATACTTGCTGTTTACATCACAAGATGTTGTCCATTTATTATCAATTATCATCTCCTCAGAAGATTTATGAAAAGCAACGATTACTTGTACAAGCTCTTTCCTAGGAGGCAGCAGCAGTCACATTCCCAATAGTTTTCAGGTCGAAAATTTCAATCCAGTAGCCATCAGGATCTTTAATGAAGGCAATACCTTTCATTTTTCCTGCATGTGACAAATATGAATACATAGATCGTACAACATTAGTATCTAATATGTTGAAACTTGAATATACCTGCCGACACAATACACATAGAGAGAACCACATAATTCATGTTGAATTTTTGAAACAATTCAAGATCAATAGTAGACCATCAAAATTGATATTTAAATATGATCAACACTACAAGAAATGCCATTATGTATTCTGGTAGTCTTAACGTAAGCATCAAATGGATCCAAACAGAATGGTAATAGTATGATACCTTGTTTTACTATGATCTAATTATCAAAATCTAGTGAAAATACATATACCCATGTTTTAAATTATATAGATCACATGATCAATGAAATGGATTTTTATTTTTATACCCTTTCATGTATTTTAACATGGCAGTACAATTCATATAATTTATTGTGGTACCTATTTGATGCATAGGTTAGGGACACCAAAATACATGGATTTTAGTTTCTAGATATGTTTATAATATAGATCATCTTCAATTGTTTGGATCTTCAATTTAGATAACTTATTATTGATTTTGGAACCAGTAAATCTTTTGTCAAAAATTTCATAAAGTTTATAGTCTAACTTGTATACATTTAGTCAGATCAGGAACATGGTCAAAGCAATGTCAGGAATAAGACATAAATTTATTAAAAGAACGATTTTTTGGGGTGCAGAAAAGAAAGAATTAGCTTTATGTTTAGAATAAACTGAACCTATTAGTGCTTCAAGGGGGGAGAATGCCATTTTCTGTGACACCTATTCAATCATGCAATGAAACGAAAGATAAAAATGCAAACATACAAGGTTCAATATGAACAATAGCAGATGCAAGTTTAAACCTCATATTTTATAGGTGGTTTCTAGATAATATGTTGTTTGTTAAGGAGACTATAATGGAGAATGGGTAAAAAAAACCAATGACATAATGATCTCGAGCTCTGGTAGACAAAATGGTGGATATGGAAGGTATCTGAGAAATAATATGAGGCTATGGTCCAAATCAACAGCAAAATATATACCAAACTTTTTTGGGTTATTTTAATCTGTTATATAAAACAGTAGAAATGATGACCATGGCATATATAATATAATTAGGTGGAAAAGTTCTAGGAAACGCCACCTATGTATAAAACATAAGTTTTGCACATAGTCAGTCCCAAGCCTGGATAAAAAAGGAGGGTTGCAGCAGATTGATGATCAGTATAGAACTATAATCATATCTTATAAACACGAATCCAAAGAAAAAAAATTCATGAAGCCGATTCCAACTGGTTGAGAACTAGAGCTTTGTTGGTAGGAGGACCACTTGGAAATTATGCAAAAAAAAGCATACACCCAAGACTAAAAGAAAATATAATAAAATATATAAAATACAAGTACTCTTTCCACAAATACAATATTAGGCAAAAATGACTGGACGCATCCACTGAGCATCACATAGACGAGAAGGATACAGATTAGAATTATGTCATTACTAGATAGCAAAAGAATTGCAGTAACTAGGGATAACATACTCAAGAATTAAATGAGTTGGAGAACTAAAAGGGTATGAAAACAAGTGGGACATGGATTTTTCCTGCTTTATTAGTAGAACAGAGAGGATGATTAAAAATAACACATTGTAGAAATGATTTTAGGAATGCTGACATGAGCAAGGCAGTTTCTAATAAATAACAGAGGATTCAAAAGTCTCCAACGTTGGGAGACATCTGCTGATTATTACTATGATGATGGTTAGATAACAGTCAAAAAAGATGGGAATTCTGTTATTTGGAACGGGAAAAAAAGACTAGAACACTCCTCAATATCTAGCCAACATTTTATGGACTCCAACAAAATAGACTCAAAAAGAAGACAAATTCTTTGCTCAATGAAATTAAAATGTGGCTGCAATGGTCATGCTTTAGCCCTAAGAAAACTAGTTTAGCATTAACAATTCAAGGTACAATAACCATCAGAAGGCTCAGAGCAGAGCAATCTCAGCCAGCATTGCATTAAGTAAATGGCAGTATGTTGAAATGGTTACCTTTTCAAGATTAAATGATATGTTTCTTCACATCTTAGGATTTAAGAGGAAAAAGGAGCTTCTCTGGCATGCAATGTCATGGTCACTTACCAATGTTATCAGATAACATCAACTCCATCAGTAACTAGAATAATACAAACAATAACCTAATCAACAGATGTGCGATAATGGTGATAATAAATTCCAATTGCTAAGCTTCAACATTATAATTAGAAGCAATTCCTAAAATTAATATTAAATAATGAATAAAATCAACTCTCTCTTTTTTGATCTATCTTGTTGGATGTTAGTTATTATCAATATACAAATGCTCCAACCCTCAGCTCCAGAAACCATCTTAGGGCCCATGTCATTGAATCTGTGTAATGAATTTATTTATTGCCATCACAACTAAATGCATGTATGTATCCAAAATTTATGCAGATAAACATCAAATATTAATAGGCAGAGTAACAGATCCCCTAATCTTTTTTGTGCAAAGAAAAACTCACCATCATCAGGTTTCTTCACAAACTCCACTCCTAAACGTTCGAATCGCTCGCATGCCTTATGTGTGTCATCAACTGTGATGCCTATATGCCCTATTTGCAGTAAAAGAATTGTAAACATGTAAATAGCAGTCAAACATCATTTATAGCATCTGGCATCCTAATTCCTATTTAACTTATTTTCAGCAACTAGGGAGTATGTTTGGTGCCCATGCTTCAGGACAGCAATGTCATATTTAAAATTTACATATAGTCCTTGAAAGTGCATACCAAAGCCACGAGGTTCTGAATTTCCATTATGATAACCTTTAAAGTCAGGATCACTTTCTGTGCCCCAGTTGCTGAAAAGCATCAAAGAAGAGGTTACAAAGAAAGATAGATGCATTTTGTTATATGCATGCATAAAAAAACAACATCCAACAAAGAAAGCAAGCATAAAATCAGACTTTTTTTCCACTAATCTAAATGCCAAAAGGTTAGAGGCAGATATCTTTCTCACTGTGTAAGCTCAAGCGTAGCTTTCTGAGCAAAGGTCCACGTAGTTCGTTGTATCGGATTCGCTGGGGCTGATGCAGGATTCTAGACAGGGAAGAGAGGTGAGGATATGGTCAGTTATCAATCATATATTTGTTTCCAGCGAATTAATAAAAGTAAACAGTTTTACCTCATAACCGAGAAAGTACAAGCTAAACTTCATTTCTGGGAAATCCAACCTCTTTAATAACCTGATGTTTGTTTGTAGATTATTATGCCATATAAATCAACAGTGATAACAATATAAAAAAACAGATGAAAATGGTAAACTGCACTAGAAGACCTAGATGTTGTAAAATGCATCTAAATTACTTTTAACTACCAAGAAATGCTAATGAAATGTGATGCCAAAAAGAAAAATAAAAATACAAATCCCAAATCTATCATCATATTATTTTCAGAAGCATGGTGAAAACACCACCTGTCAGAATCAGCAAGGAGTAGGGTACCAACCATTGGATCCAAGTCCCACTGACAAATTCAGCATTATATGGTGCATCTTTGAGCAGCACTCTGCGCCTTGGCTGACATTTTTCTGCATTTAATCTTTCGAAGATTGTTGTTTTTTATTTTAGAAGTTTGTTTAGGCTTCGAGAGGTGAAGGCAATAATCTTAACCAGATTCACTCTGCTATGAGTTGACAATCAATAAGTTGGAATAAATTGAAGCTCAGATCCAATAGAAAAAGTCACAAACAAAAACCATCATTCAGCCTAACCTAAGCCAACAGTGCACAGTCCAGTTCTAGCTCTAGTTTCAAGATCCAAATATCATTCAGCTTTGTTATCAGTCAAGATGGATCGAAAGCAGACCCAACCAAACCCACTCATATCACTATGATGTAATCATTTCTTGTTCTTCTTAGTTTGAGAAGTGATACCAACATCAATAAAAACAAAAAGAAGTAATGTGTCTCAGCATTTAGATGGATATGTATCACTAAAATAAGAGCTAATAAATAAAAAAAGATATAAATTATGAAGGTAACAATGATTAATTAACTTCATAAAGGCCTTCAGTAAATTTATTTCAATATTTTATTATAAAGTGAGCTTAGCAATAACATAAGAATTTGTCTTCTTTCTACATTATACACAGAAGTGCTCATGCTCATGTTTGTGTTTATCGAATGTTTCGTGCAACAAATATGAACCATAATTTGATAATTTTCATTTTCTTCATTTCTTTTTATCATGGCTTTTTTTAAACATTTAACTACTAAAATTTCCAATGATCTAGCTGATTGTACAATTAGTCCCTCTTTAGTGATCCAAGACACTCTTTTATCTCTTATCCATTTAGAAGCCCAAAATATGATTTAAACTTTTAAAAGAGAACTAGGGCCTTTTATCAGCCATTTAAATGCTCTTACAACAGCACAATGATTCTGAGCATCTCAGTGTTCCCATCTTCGTGCCCTTGTATCTACTGTCCTTTGTTATCATAAGCCATTTCCTTCTCATAAGAAATATACATTTGCAAAAGATCGACAGTGTGAACAACCCTAACTGTGACAACAATTTGAAATTGACATTTCAAATGTCCTACAGAAGGATATGATAGTGTGGTTGTCCAACATTTGTGGTTCATAACATCACCTCCATTCTGGACCCTCTGGTCATTGTCTACCAGCCAGCACATCAAATAATGGAAAACCATTACACTTTTTAAATCATCCACATACTCAGTAAAGCAACTCTCTAGCTACTTCAGAATCACTAAAGAGAAATCTACAACTAGGCCAACATAGTCTGGAGGAGCCTCACACGGCTTATTGTCTTTGGACAAGAAGGTTTCTTAGCTAATAAACAACTTAGGCATGCTAATTTTGTTTAGGCCATCAAACAATACACCGATCGCCCATAAACTAATCCGAGAATCTATCGCCCAGTGCTCTTGCTATCATCATATCACATTTTAAATCATCCGACCATTAGAAATCGGAACAAAGAAAAAGAACATACGACATTCCCAGCACGCGAGAGTAGAAGTCAAGACTAACTTTTGGATCTTTCACTCGAAACATCTGCAAAACCAAAATCAACACCATATCACATCGTCAGCATCAATAAATAAATTCTAAAATCCGAATCCCCCGCATAGAAACTATCGGGTGCTTTATTCCATCCAAAAATGTCTAATATTTTTCGCAATATTTCTAAAATCCAAAAATATCGCTAAAGATGAAAATTTCGAACGGCTGGTATCTGAAGAGGCTTACGAATAGAAGGATGAAGGCAGGCATCAAGCAAAAGGCTGAAATGAGCTTACGGTTTGCTGCAAGAAGTATCCTTTGTGGCCTCGTCCGGCTCCGATTGGAGGCCTGGGTTGTTCGAAGGGGACTCCTTGGGCTCCGACGCGGTGGCCATGGAACAAGAGAAAGGCCGGAATCGATCAAATCTCTGCCAACACAAAGCCGAAAGTTTTAGATCAGGATTAGAGATAGAGGTTCCAAAGAACTAAACGATGTGAGAGAGACCTTGATTGGGGCCGAAAGGGAGACGGGCGTCGTCGGGATCGAAGGTATCTTGGAGGAGAGCCGGCCGAGGAAAGAGGAGGATGCAAGGTGGGTGAAGAGTGAAGCGGCGGCCATGGCAATGGGTGAGGTGTTAATATATTATATTATCCATCGCCCGGCGAAATAAGGCGGCAGCGATGTCGTCACGTCCGTGGTTGATAATTCCGCGCCTGCTTGTTGAGTGAGCTCAGGTTGGACTTGGCCATAAATTTTTTTTTT
This sequence comes from Calamus simplicifolius, assembly GCA_900491605.1. NCBI lineage: Eukaryota > Viridiplantae > Streptophyta > Magnoliopsida > Arecales > Arecaceae > Calamus > Calamus simplicifolius. Next base: position 509,180 of record UESW01004564.1, on the reverse strand, counting down.
AAAAAAAACTCACCCTTAAGCCGAAAAGGTTCTTAAACAAATCAAAACCCACTCCAAACTAAACGCAATCTTACCCAACATAACAAATAAATAAATAAATAAATATTTATATTTTACATAAAATATATTTTTTTTACTTTTATTTAATAATAGTTTTTAATTTTTTAAATATTAAAATATAAGCTGTATTAGATTTTAGAAATATAAATGTATCATTAGTAATTGATTTTAATGGATTATATGCATAGTTAATACCTAAAAAAAAATGAACCATGCGGTTTATCTTGCCATTCTTTTCTTCCATCAAATTTTATATTATTATTGCTATTACTTGATGGTGAGAGTGCACCATATCATCGATAGGAGAGGTTTTGAGAATTTCATAAGATCCATCAACGAAAGGAGAGAAAGATGAATCCATCAATGGTTAGATCCATCAATGTAAGAGATAACACACCACATCATCGATCAAGAGGAGGATTTTATAAAATTCATCGATGAAAGGAGAGGAAGATGAGCAAACAAACGGTAAGAGAGACTGAGGATTTCAGTAAGATTCATCGATAAGAAAAGAGATGATTGACAGAACGAAGCTGGTGAAGATAAAATGAGCGATTATAAAAATGAGAGTAATTAGTAAAATAACAATCCCTTTAATGCTGAAGCTGAATTTAAAATTTAAAATTTAAGATTTAGAAGTTTATTGTTTATTGTTAACTCCGGATGGTATTCGGCAGATGATAGCAAAGGTAAGAAGAAAGGTTCTACTTTCATATCCTATAATGTAGCGATTATCAATTCAAACAATAAGAATGTTAGATAATCAAAATATTTTTTACTGCTTTAAAGAGTACCATAGCACAACCCTTTACTTAACTATAGTCCTAATTAATTTAAATAAAAAATTATTAGCAATAAAAGATTATTAAATTTAATTTAGTTTATTTAACCTTTTATTTAATTTAATATGATGAGAATCTGTCAACTAATGATTACTAAATGTAAGATTACTAGAAATAAATGCATTACTGTGAATCAAATGCCACTTATTGAATGAGTTAGCAAATATGAGAAGCAAGAAGTGGCAAATATACCGCTTTGCAATATTCTATTTTTTTCATGCCTTGTTCACCAAATATAAGGGGATTTTTCCTTCGTGTGCAATGACAAAATACCAAAGAGGATTAGCTTATAGCAAAATGGAGACTTTCACTTCAAAATGATAGTACATTAATTAGCTTTTATTTGTTTGACGTGTTGAAAAGCTCCAGAGCAAAACAATTCCTATGGATCTTCCAAACAAAATATTGAAACCTCAAGGTAGTTTTACAATAAACACCTGCAATTTTAGTAGTTAGAAAATAACATTAACTAAATAAAAAGTAGATTAAATTCTAGTTTCTTGAATATCAAAATGAGTTGTGATTATTCTTACACCAATTTCTTCCATGAGGGATTAATTTGTGCTGGGAGGCTTTCAGCAAGTGATTGCAGTCAACATGTTTTAACTATGACCCTGCAGAAACACCGACTCTGCACCATAAGTACTGATGATAAAAACATGAGGAAAAATAAAGAAAAAATAATAGTACTCACCTGTATGTTTTCCATCATTTAAGTGTGCATTTTTAGACGACTTGAATGTTCCCAAGAACTCTTGAGCCTTCTGCAGCTCTAGTTTCTGCCTAGCCTTGCCCCACTTGTGTTCATCAGCCAAAATCTGAATAATGCGTGGCAATGCTTGCCCTGCTGCGTTGGTGTCGAGAAAAGCAAGCCGAGTCCTCCTGGCAATGAAATCAACAGCAGATTCACAGTACTCATGCCGAGAACAGTATGCAACCTCAGCCTCCAGAAATGGGAATCCATGTGCAAGCCGCCTCCCTAGATTCTCATCCTGCAAAACCAGAAATATCAGCTAGATTACTTGAAATCATTTGTCCAAAACCGGTGTCGTTTGACACCGGTTTTACGTAAAGGATGCAGAGGAAAAACTATTTATGACGGCACTTTTTCTATGCACCGTGGCAGGATGAAAACACTATTTGAAAATAATGCTTTTAAGAAGTGCCACTTGTCACGTTGGTGGCATTTTTTTCTTTAACACCGTCTTATCGTTTCACTAATTAATAAGTGATAACGGCCCCCCGCCTTAAATGTTGAACGCCTGTTTGATGGAAGCAGGCGGTGAAGGAATTTGAGTATAAATAGGGAACCCTTCTTAAGGCTTTCAACAAGGTTATCGAAAGAAAAACCAAAATAAGCGGAGGCATTGAGTCCCTGATCAAGAGTACATCCTGAAGGCATACACCATCAGAGTGCGATGGCTCATTGATTGAAAGAACTCAATCAAGACCCATCGAGAGGAGAAGGAAGATCAATCAAGATCCCTCGAGAGGAGGAATATCAAGATCCCTAGAGAGAGGAAAGATCAAGATCCCGTGCAGCTGATTCAAGGAAGATAGAATTCCTTACTCTCATCGGAAAGAAAATTAATAATAATGGCTGGAGGTATTTATCGATCTTAACTTGCGTGATAAATATATTGATACCGATTGATACCGTATTTCTGCATATTTGATATCATGATCAATATATTTAAATTAAGTCTTACATTTGGTATCAGAGCTATTTAAACCTCTGCCTTATTTTGTGAGTGTTTCCATCAAAGTTTCTCTTTTCAAGCAATTTATGCCGCGTGTTTTCCGTTTTCAGTTTTTCGGATCTTAGATTTCGATTTTTTGCTCAGTTCTGATTTTTGTTCACAGAATTGAGCAGAAACCATTAAACAAACCATTAAACAAACCATTAAACCTATCTCAGTCTCAGATTCCGATTTTTTGCGGAAACAAAACTTGGCCTCTTCCTTTTCTATTAAAGATTTCTTTCTGGCATTAAAGGTTTCCCGGATTTCTTTCTGGTATTAAAGAGATATCATTAAAGAAAGGAAAAGAAAAGAAACGTAGCATTAAAGAAAGGAAAAGTAAAGAAAGGAAACGCAGCGGAAACGTGGCTTCCATAACCACATGCGGTGACATATTAAAAAGAGAGAAAACGTGGCCTGTTTCGGTTTTCGATTTTCTCGCTTTTGGTCTTTCCGTTCTCTCACGGGATTTAAAATCTGGATTGGTTGAATTTATTATCTGTTTAATATTTTATTAAATCATGTGACATGATTTGTTTTTATCATTTGTTTCTTAAGTTTAAATTTTTATATTAAAATATGCCTCCTGAGTCTCTATACCTACAGTGTTTTGCATAGATTGGTCCAAGGGAATAATGAGCTACGGTCGGACGTGTTTTAATTAACAAAAATTTTTCTTAAGATGATAATTTCAAAATTCATTAAATAGATAATTGAAATGTTGTCTCCTGTTCTGCATACTAGATTTATTCTATGCATGAATTTGGTGGTAGTGTGAAAATCACAGTGCAAATCCTTTCAAGGTCTGATTGGTCAGTTGGTATCTAGAAAGGTAAAGAGATTGTGGTTACTTAATTGGTTCCGTTGACTGACCTAAGGAAAGCAACGGGGGACCCCACTTCTCTTTCACTGGCCTGGCCAATTTGACTAACTCAGATCTTGATTTGGAAATGTTACATTGATTAAGATCACTACCTAATAATCATGCTAAATTGGTTAATCTATATGCATATAATGGAATTCAGTGTCATGTGATCAATATGATTTTGATTAATTGAGGAGTAGCCATAGCATCTTTGATTAATCAAAATTATATATTGAGTTGCAAAGATCACATAAGGTTAGATGACATTAATTGTGACTAATTATATTAATGTAATGAATCTTATCCCATAGGAATTTTTATTGCACTAATATAATTAATTAGGATGCGATAACAAATTATTTTCTTAATTATCCATAGGAATTAAGAAAGGAATATAATTTGTTAGTCACATCATTAAGTTAATGAGTCTATTTGAGTATAATAACTTAGCCCACAGGTAGTTATTGTATGTTATTGATTCATGTTATTGCATGTTTACATTGGTAAAACATGACATCAAGTTATATGCCTCAAATTCAATTATATGAACATGATTTTATTTTTATGCAGCTATTTTTCCTGTTAATATTTCTGATATGAAATGTGACGTTCCCGATTTAAGTGGTGATAATTATAAATTATGGAAGGAGAGAATTCTTCTTCAATTAGGGTGCATGGATATTGACTATGCTATCAGGAAGGATGAACCACATTCAGTTACATCTACTAGCACTCAGGCTGAGATTGCTGCGTATAAACGATGGGAACGGTCCAATCGCCTCAGTATGATGTTCATACGTACTAAAATTTCTGCTAGTATACGTGGTTCAATTCCTGAGTGCAAAAATGTCAAGGAACTTCTGAAGGCTATTGATGCACAATTTGAGTCTTCAGATAAGGCACTGGCTAGCACCCTAATGACAAAATTATCATCAATGAAGCTCACTACGGTTGGAGGTGTGCGTGAGCACATCATGAAGATAAGGGACATTGCGGCTCAGTTGAAATCCTTAGAGGTTGATATGTCAGAATCTTTCTTGGTGCACTTTATTTTGAGCTCACTCCCACAGCAGTATAGTCCCTTCAAAATATCTTACAACACACATAAGGACAAATGGTCAATTAATGAACTTCTGACCATGTGTGTTCAAGAGAAAGGGAGGCTGATTTTAGAAATGAGAGAAAGTACACATTTAGTTACTCAGAGAAAGACTAAAGCTCCCAAAGCCAAACGCAAAGGAAAGGGTAAAGTATCCATCCATACAGAAGACAAGAAGGAGTCTAAGTACTTCTTTTGCAAGAAGAAAGGGCATATAAAGAAAGATTGTCTCAAATTCAAAGCTTGGCTTGACAAGAAAGGTACTCTAACCTCATTCGTATGTCATGAATCCAATTTGGTTATATGTCATAACACATGGTGGATTGATTCTGGTTCTACAATCCATGTTTCAAATACCTTGCAGGGTTTTCTAAATCAAAGGAAACCATTGGGAAGTGAACAAAGCATCTATTCAGGAAACAAGATGGGTTCACATGTGGAAGCAATTGGGACGTGCAGACTTATTTTACATTCTAGTTTTGTTTTAGATTTGGAAAAGACATTTTATATTCCAAGTTTCTCTAGAAATTTAATTTCAGTGTCAAGGCTTGTACCAGCAGGATACTCCTTTAATTTTAATAAAAGCTCTGTTGATTTATTTTATAAATCTAAGCTTATTGGGAATGATATATTGTCAGACAATCTTTTCCAAATTAATTTGAAAAATAATACCACCTATAATGTGATGCACACCCAAATTGGTATGAAAAGATGTGTTATAAATGAGAATTCCTCTATTTTGTGGTATCGAAGATTAGGTCATATCTCCATTGAGAGAATTAAAAGATTAGTAAAAGATGGAGTACTTGATACTCTTGATTTTACTGATTTTGGCACTTGTGTGGACTGCATAAAGGGAAAGCAAACCAACAAGTCCAAGAAAGATGCTAAGAGAAGTTCGAAAATACTGGAGATCATACATACGGATATCTGTAGCCCAGATATGGATTCGTATGGTCAGAGATACTTCATCTCATTTATTGATGATTATTCACGATATATGTATCTCTACCTACTTCATAATAAGAACGAAGCATTAGATGCCTTTAAGATATTTAAGGCAGAAGTAGAGAAACAATGCGGCAAGCAAATTAAAATCGTGAGGTTAGATAGAGGTGGAGAATATTATGGTAGATACACTGAGAATGGACAAGCACTTGGTCTGTTTGCTCGGTTTCTTGAAGAAAATGGAATTGTTGCACAATACACCATGCCAGGGTCTCCTGACCAAAACCGTGTAGCTAAAAGGAGAAACCGGACATTATTGGACATGGTAAGGAGCATGATTGCCAGCTCTAACTTACCTAAATCTTGTGGACTGAAGCTCTTAAAACTGCTACGTATATATTTAATCGGGTTCCAACCAAGGCTGTTTCCAAAATGCCATTTGAGTTATTTAAAGGTTGAAAACCAAGATTGCAACATATATGTGTTTGGGGATGCCCATCTGAAGTAAGAGTCTATAATCCACAAGAAAAGAAACTAGACCCAAGGACTATTAGTGGATACTTTATTGGATATGCTGAGAAGTCCAAGGGTTATAGATTTTATTGTCCATCTCATAGCACTAGGATTGTGGAATCAAGAAATGCAAAATTTCTTGAGAATGACTTGATCAGTGGGAGTGATCAATCTCAGTATTTGGCTTCTTCTGAGAAAGATCATTCAGTTATTCCAGCTTCCACTTCAAGTGAGGGATTGGTTGTTATTTATAGCACTCCTCAAACTCAATTAAGTGCCCAACAACCAGTCATTGAGATTTCACAAGCTGATGGTAATCTAGAAGATCATGTTGTTCATCAACAATCAGTTGTGCAAGATGCTCCTCAAGAGGTCATTGACACAACATTAAGAAGATCAACTAGAATAAAGAAATCAGCAATTCCTAGTGATTATGTTGTGTATCTACATGAATCTGACTATAACATTGGAGCCGAAAATAATCCTGAAACGTTTTCACAAGCCATGAGTTCTAAGGAATCAAACTTGTGGTTCAATGCCATGAAGGACGAGATGGAATCTATAACATCTAATCGAGTCTGGGATCTTGTTGAGTTGCCTGATGGTGTAAAAGCCATTGGATGTAGATGGATCTTCAAAATAAAGAAAGACTCACAAGGCAACATTGAGAGATATAAAGCAAGACTCGTTGCCAAAGGATTCACTCAGAGGGAAGGAATCGACTACACGGAGATATTTTCTCCTGTATCCAAGAAAGATTCTCTTCGAATAATTATGGCATTGGTAGCTCATTTTGATTTTGAGTTACATCAAATAGATGTGAAGACCGCATTCCTTAATGGAGATCTAGAGGAAGAGGTTTACATGAAACAGCCTGAAGGATTTTCCTCTGGTGATGGTGAGCATTTGGTTTGCAAGCTTAAGAAATCCATATATGGATTGAAACAAGCCTCACGTAAGTGGTATTTAAAATTTCATGATGTGATCTCTTCCTTTGGTTTTGAAGAGAACATCATGGATCAATGTATATACCAGAAGGTTAGTGGGAGCAAAATTTATTTCTTAGTCCTATATGTGGATGACATTCTACTTGCAACCAATGATAAAGGGTTGCTATATGAGGTGAAATAATTTCTCTCCAAAAATTTTGATATGAAAGATATGAGTGAGGCATCTTATGTCATTGGCATTAAGATTCATAGAGAAAGATCTCGAGGCATTTTGGGATTGTCTTAAGAAACTTATATCAATAAAGTCTTGGAGAGATTTCAGATGAAAAATTGTTCACCAAGTGTTGCACCTATAGTGAAGGATGACAAGTTCGCTTTGAACTAGTGCCCAAAAATAAACTTGAACGGGAACAGATGCATAACATTCCATATGCTTCAGCTGTCGGAAGCCTAATGTATGCTCAGGTTTGCACAAGACCTGACATTGCATTCGCAGTAAGAATGTTGGGAAGATATCAGAGTAATCCAGGTTTAGACCACTGGAGAGCTGCTAAAAAGGTCATGAGGTATCTTCAAGGGACCAAGGACTACATGCTCATGTATAGACAAACTGATCATTTGGAGATAGAGGGCTACTCATATTCGGACTTTGCTGGCTGCGTTGATTCTCGAAAATCAACATCATGATTTATATTTATGTTAGCTGATGGAGCCATATCATGGAGGAGTGCAAAGCAGACTTTGACTGCTACCTCTACTATGGAAGCGGGGTTCGTTGCTTATTTGAGGCTACATCGCAAGGTGTATGGTTGAAGAGTTTCATCTCAGGGCTTAGAATTGTTGACTCTATTGCTAGGCCAATTAAACTGTACTGTGATAATTCAGCTGCTGTATTTTTGGCTAAAAACCATAAGAGTGGTAGTCGAAGTAAACATATCGACATTAAGTATTTAGCCATAAGAGAACGTGTTAAAGAAAACAAAGTGGTCATAGAACACGTTAGCACTGAATTGATGATAGCTGATCCTTTGACTAAAGGCATGCCAATTAAGAATTTTAAGGATCATGTGATAAGAATGGGAGTTAGTTCCATGATATAATTGTATGGATAACAATTGTACAAAGAAACTCTTATTTCAATTATTTGTTTATTTCTCATTTAGGTGTACACGTTATTTGACTTTTGAGAAATAATAAACTTTTCTTTTGGACTCTGAATAAACATATGGTTTATTCATTATGTTATGTTGTCACATTTGGAATAGTGGTAAAGAAATTGAATGCATTGTAATACATAGAAGATAATACTCAATTATAGAGGACCTATCGCTATGATTCATGTATTTAGTTTCTTGTTCAGTGTTGATAAAATATACGGACCAAGTAGGAGAATGTAATAATCCGTCGCTTTCAATGGTCCTAATTTTATTACTATCGTTTCACTAATTAATAAGTGATAACGGCCCCCCCTTAAATGTTGAACGCCTACTTGATGGGAGCAGGCGGTGAAGGGTTTTGAGTATAAATAGGGAACCCTTCCTAAGGCTTTCAACAAGATTATCGAAAGAAAAACCAAAATAAGCGGAGGCATTGAGTCTCTGATCAAGAGCACATCCTGAGGGCATACACCATCAGAGTGCGATGGCTCATTGATTGGAAGAACTCAATCAAGACCCATCGAGAGAAGGAGGAAGATCAATCAAGATCCCTCGAGAAGAGGAAGATCAAGATCCCTAGAGAGAGGGAAGATCAAGATCCCATGCAGCTGATTCAAGGAAGATCAAGTTCATTACTCTCATCGGAAAGAAAATTAATAATAATGGCTGGAGGTATTTATCGATCTTAACTTGAATGATAAATATTGATACCATATTTCTGCATATTTGATATCATGATCAATATATTTAATTAAGTCTTACAACTTCATATGCTTTTAATCAAGTAGATTATTCACATATGGAAGAACTATGATCTTAAACAATTTAATGGCTTCCCAGCAATCCAGTTTAGCATCATGAATACTGCTTGACCATTAATATGTTATAAAAGCCCATATCCCTACAAAGCAAGCTTTCTCTCCGTCCCAGCACTTCCGGCCCGCATTTAATTATTGTAGGTTTTCTTTCAAATTGTTTTAGAAACCAATGACTCCTTTTTAATCTTCACTGCACAATGCACAAGACTATTCACTTTACAATCCAGCCACAGTTATATCCGTAACAGCTACTTTATTTGACATAGGATTTTTTAATTTTTATAATATTTTTTTAAAAACTAATTCTTAAATTAGGATGGTTTTGAAACCATTCACGAAGGAGGGTCTAACCAGAGCTCGTGTAGAAATCATCCGTTGTACCGACGATTTCATTTTTTTTAAAAAAAAGTGAAATCGTAAGCTAAAAAATATTAAAAAAAGATCTTTTTTGAAAAACGTATCCTCACCAGAAAAAAAAAGTCAGTTAGACTAACGTTTTTCTGGGAATCATCAGCCTGTCCAACGATTTTAATTTTTTTTAAATTAAATAATATATATAATTAAAAATAATTAATTTGTCACTATAAATGACGACTTCAAAATGAAATCGTCGTGATCATTTCTAAGGAACTTCCATTGTATATAATTTTTTGCTTTAGTTATATAATTAAAATGGAATTCATATATAGAATTTTTTAAAAAATTACATGATTTAAAAGGAATTTTCAATTAAAACAAATTTATATTATATAAAGTACATAATTAAGTAACAATTAGGTATTATAAAGAATTATCATTAACGATATTAATGATACTATATATTAGTATAATAATTGTTAGATAATATTATCATAATAATAACAATATGTATTTATTATTTTAAATAATATAATATATTTACGATAGAATATATATATTTTATTCATAATATAAAATATTTATTATATATTATTTATTATTATGAAATTTATATAATATAAATTAGTAATATAATATTATTACAAAAAATGAATAATATTGTTATATTACAGTAAAATAAGATTTTATATGGTAAATTTAATGCATTACACAATATTAAATGTTATTAATATATTAGTATTCAAGAAATTATGTAATAATTATAATAATATTATATAAACATAATTGAATTAATTATGCTTTGTTTCGAAAGGCAATTTTGTTCCTTCCATATTCCTTTTAGATTACAAAGATTCCTTTTAGATTTTCAATCGCACTTAGTATTTTTTTGTCCTAATAAGCAACCATCTCATTAATTTCATTCTGTGGTATACAACTCTCCATTTTGTTAACACGATCTTCATCTTTGATCTTCATCATATCACATCTAGTTTTCCTTTCTCTCGTTCTTACAATGCTATATATCTTTTGCTCCATTTTTTATTTCTAGCTTCTAATATAGCTACAGTATTCCTATTGATAGACCTGCCTTCCTTGGCTTCCATCATAACTTAGGCATTCTCTTCTTTCTAAATCATTCCAATGGTTGCCTACAAAACTAAATGCTTCAATGGCTTTTCCTAAAATAAAGCTAATTTATTATCTTGAGATTATTGTCACTTTATTATCTCAAAATAAAAAAAAAACATGGAATTAATGTTAAACATTAGAAAACTTTCTTAACCCACCTAAAATAAATCAATCATTATAAAATTAGCTAACAAAGTAAGTTATGTCAAGAGATATGAGTGAGAAAAGATACTCATTTTCTTAGTCCTAAAAATCTTGATGGCTCTTTAAGTCCCCCATCAATCAATAAATGGTCATGATGCTTCTCTGAACTCTGAATTTTGATATAATCAAGGAAAAAACATGAACAATGAATTTGGACTCATTGGAAAATTTATAACAAGAAAAAAATTAGGTGTCCTTCGATTCAATAATTTTTTTTACTGTATATTCAAGAATAAAGCTAAAATTAGTCATTTATTATTTTTATATGACTAAATAATTAACAGGTCAAACCAATTGATAAGTAAGATTTAACTGTCGCATTAACTACTGCAATCTGAGTATTCTGAACAATGAGTTCTAGAGAAAAAGTCCTACCTGAGCAATCCTAGCCACATGTTCAGCCAAAGTACCATATGCATGAGATAAATGCTTGGAAACAGCACTGTCCATTACCCCAGGAATAACTCTTCCACCATGCATCTTCTTCATGCACATATATTTCTGTATAATTATAATGAATGACGTAGGATCCCATCCATAACCACCAACAATTTGCAGGTGGTCGGTCACACAGCCATTCGTGGGGTTCAACTTGCCTGACTTTATAGCTGCATCAACTACATCTTCAGCCATGCTGAAAAAGGATATTGGAAGTCAATTAAATGAATGTAAACATAGGAGAAGATAATATACATAGCATAGCAAGCTAATAATGATCATGAACGTTAACGTGAACCAAGAAACCATCAAGGAGAAGGAATTATCGATACAAATGCAATAAGATAATCATTTCGTGTCATGATTTCAACAAAGGCCAATAATCCCAGGGAATTTTATGGTTTTTGACCAAAGATGATGGAAAGCAAAGAATAGTTTACTTACTTCCTGGTATGTAAATTTTTGCATTATGTTTTCTTCATTGGTAGAATAAGCATTTCATTCAAGGGATTAAAGCAATTTCCAGTCCTGACCTAATCATATGAATTCGATTCTTTAAGTCCTTTTTCAACCCCAGCATAGACATGCATGTCTAAATTTTAAGTAAGCTCATCTTTGATACATCAACAGCTGCAGTGTCTAAGGTACTACGGGGAAAGTTAATCCCCTTCCGCTGTATTTCACTAGATTTCAGTGCAGGTGCATGTGTGTGATGCAACTATTTGTCAACTTCCTAAACCCAAAATATATGTGCCTAAGAAATAAAGTGTCCTCTCATGTCTCATATCATCCATACAACGCCCCACATATTAGTACATTATCAGCAATGATAGAAGATGCATGAATTTGCACTGCTTATCCCCAAGCACACCACTGCCTGTCATCTTATTTTGGTGTCGCAACTATTTGTCAACTTCCTAAACCCAAAATATATGTGCCTAAGAAATAAAGTGTCCTCTCATGTCTCGTATCATCCATACAACGCCCCACATATTAGTACATTATCAGCAACGATAGAAGATGCATGAGTTTGCACTGCTTATCCCCAAGCACACCACTGCCTGTCATCTTATTTTGGTGTCCATCAAAAGAATATGCACCGATGTCCATACAGGCCTGTGCCCTGCTTTCCAATTTTTAACTTATGGCACGACCGACCTGATGACTTTTTGCTATTATTTGAGATGTTCTGGAACCATTTAATTTGAATCTCAGACCATTTTCTTCTTTTAATAGTTTGAAATCTAGATTTGCAGATTGGGCATGTTAAGTGATAACAACAAAAGAAACATCATTTTTGCACCCGAGGAAAGGTCAAAGATAACAGTCACCTGTAGTCTAGAAGCTTACCACAATACTATTACCATATGCACCTAGTGGCAACAAGTGTACCACACAAAAATGTTTCATTCACATGTAAATATAGTTTTATGTCCACTGTAATTTATAGCTTGAATTTTAAGCTTATTTATGTTGTTGATATGTAAATGTAGTCATGAAATATTAGCTTGAAATTATGCAATAAACATGCTAAACAACTGTCACCAGTTTTTTGGACTTTGAAAAAGATGATGAAATGCAAAACATAGTTTCCTGACTATTTGACATGAAAGATTTAGCATGATGAATTCTTTGTAGGTAGGGTCAACATTTCATTCAAGATGCCAAAGCAATTTCCACAGCTGACCTAATAAGAATCTTGTGCTATGAGTCAGTTGTGCAAGGTTCTTATTTTTCCTGCCATAGCATGCATATATCTTTGAAACTTAGGTAAGGTTGTCTTTGATACATCAGCTGCAAAGTCTGAGATATTATGGGAAAAGAATATTTTTCTACTGGATTCAACAAATGTCGAGATGCACAAGGCAACCATAGCTTCCTATCCACAAAAAACATGTGCCTCAGAACCCAAATGCCTGAAAACATGTACCATAAATCAGAAGTTTATTCATGATGCAACATGCATGAGTTTATACTTCCCATGCTGCTAATTCTGCTGCCATTCATCCTATTCTGATGTCCGTCAGAGTTACATGAAACCAATATATGCTGATTAGTAGTGGCCAGAATTGTACCATGCTTTCCAATTTCTAACTTAATGCAGTACCAACCAGACAACTTTGTCATGGTTTGACATGTCTGGATCCCTTTCTTTTTGACTTCTTATTTTCTTTGCCACTTCAAGAATTTGAAAGCTAGATTTACAGGTTGACACAATAAAAACAGAAAGTTATTGTACACAAGAGGAAAGGTTAAAAATAACAGTAATATATGGTCTGCAAGCTTCTAAAAAGACTATACCATATGCACTGCCTCCACTATTAGTAACATGCTAACAACCCTCAAAATGATTTGTTAACAACCTTTTATGTTCACTGTAGTTTGTAAGATGAATTTCAAGCTTATACAATTTAGGGCTTTTACAGTTCAGCGAAAAAACCAAGTTTCTTTGTGTTTGGAACAAGTTTATATCCTATAGAGCAATGATTCAAGTCTCAGTGGGACGGTAGCCAAGATGGTCATCTTGTCTCATCCCCGAGAGATTCCAGAACCGATCTTAGCCATCCCATCTCATCCCATCCAGCCATAATACATTATAATGTTAATTATAAATATATTTAATTTATCATAAAAATATAATTTTGAAGTTCAAATATGTTTAAAATTCAAATAAAGCACTAAAGTTTTACAAATAATTTTTTGAAAGGACAAAAGCATTATAAGCAAGTATTGGGATACCTGATCGGGTCGAGGATTGGGACAAGATGCAGGATGTCTCGTTCCATCAAAAAACTGGAACACTTCTATCCAAAAAATGGACACTTCTATCCCAAAAGATTTAAAACCTTATTATAGAACAGTCAAAACTGGTGTATTGGATATACCAGTAGATCTCAGTGCATTAATTATAAACATTTCTAGAGACTTGCATATTTATCTATATTGATGCAAGTCGAATATCAGCATAGAACACAAAGTATGCTGACATTTAACCAGTAAAGGCACAAAACATAGTACATGAATCCTTGCATATGTTGATATTATACCACCAAAAGGGAAACTTATATAAGTTCACACAGAACAATTTAAATGGATAAAACACCATTTTACAAGGATTCGAAAACTCCAGCTCATACCAGCCAGTACTGGGTCAGACTGGTACATACAGTGCCAGCCAGTGACATGTATGGGCCTATACCGTAATTTTTGAATCTTTGGTTGTCATTTAACACGCACAGAGACATGAGACATCCATAAAAAAAGGAAGGTGATTTAGTAACTTCAATAAATGTATGCTATTGATAATTGCCAGCAGCATATAGGGAGTTTAGCACTTTTGGTATTCAGCGACTAATTTACCTAAACCTTTAGGTTTCATGGCAGGTTGTCTTCTTGTTTAAAGAAGACTAGAGTATGTATTCAGCATCAAACTGTAATATTGGACTAATTTGCCCTTTAGGTTTAATGGCAGGCTGTCTTCTTGTTTAAAGCAGACTAGAGCATGTGTTCAGCATCAAACTGTAATATTGAACTTCAGTTAAAATTTAATTGTAAAATGCTCTCAAACAATTCAAACCCTTTGCAATTAACAGAAGGTATGATTCACATCTCTCATACTTAACATCCCTCTTCCTCATTAATTGCTAATAGCAAGGTCTTAAATCTCATGGGAATGGGACACGTTCCATCTTGTCCCATCCCAACACTAGGGACAAAAGGTGTCCCGACAAATGCCGATTGGGATGCTAGGATGATGGTGGAATGGTCCTGTCCAGCCACTTAGGACAACAACCCATTTCAGCATCCCACGGAACATCCTGCCAGACCTAAAACCCTGGTTAATAGGATCTTTAACACTAATAGGAATGTATGCATATTCTAGCATGGAAACATGCATCAAAGTTTTAGACAACTTGGCCATGGATAAACATTAACAATCAAGAATGCATAAAGACAACTCCAAAATATATGAGGACAAAATATGTTGCTGCCTGTTTATATATATATATTTTCCCCATCATTCTAATTCAGACTTATAGGACTATGAGCAACAAAATGCATGTAATCGAAAAGGATAGGACATAATCTATCCTTTTTAAAGTCACAAAAAAATGCTATCCTATTCCTAAAGCAGTAACTCTTGCACAACAATCTTCATTAGTAAAAAGATAAACATATCAATGAACTTTTACCTTCTGTAAGTGGTCCACTTTCCACCTGTTATTGTAATTAGACCAGGATAGTCTTCACATACAACATGATCTCTAGAAATACTTTCGGTATTCTTTGCTGATGGATCCATGGCCAATGGTCGAATACCACTCCAGGCAGAAAGAACATCTGAGCGCCTTACCTTAGATTTCCACCAGATATAAATTAGATGCCACAACTGAACTACTTCCAGGAGATGATATGTAGTAGAACAGGTTAAGACACTAAAGGAAATTGCATAACTAAAAACTTTTAAGCAAGTGAATTGCCTTAACTGCAAAATTGTACTAAAAACACGGTGAACATTTTATGCTAGAAATTTTCAAGCCACCATAATTATCTCATACATGTAATGACATGAGAAGCATACTAAGATTCAGCATAGATAAATAAAATGAGTCAATATTGGATATTACTCACCTTCCCTACAATGGCCTCCTAATGTATAGATGTATAATCTATGGACTAGCGCATTATGCACCATGCCTCCACTCCAAACTTATCATATCATGCTCACACCTAGGTATGCATTGGCCACAGAAAAGACACTACTTTGTAAATGTATCCAGGACAAGCAACCTAACGTGTGCTGCTTTATTTGATTTTTCTTTAATATGACTTGTTTATACTAGTCTACAAGCATGGATTTGATAAAAAAAACATAGTTCTCAACTTATCTAAATTTCAGTAGAATCAGAAACAATCCTGGAAACCTGTGTTTGTTGTCATGTTGCATGTATGTTGCATGATAAGTAATCTACAACGCAAATAAGCACAGATATGTTTCATATTTATGATATGTTGCAGGTCTTGTAGACATCAAAAGTACCGTGGGATACCCATATGACTTCAGTAATCTGGGAATCTAATATATGATGAATTACGTTGACTCCAAATCTCTAGTCCACTATAAAGTAGATGACCTTATTCTGGTTCCAAGTCCAATTTGTACAATGATGTTTAAATGGCTTGCTTTTCAAGATGGTTCAGCACAGGTTTAAACGGCTTGCTTTTAAACAAGTACTTAATTGAGCCTATCATCATATTGCAGTTTTTAAAAGAACTACTTGAGCTAGAAATTTACAAAAAGGTTTCGCATGTTTAGCACAATAAAACAACTCAAGAGCAAATGTGTATTTTCATAATTTGGGAACCAAATGGATTTCAAATTTGAATGCAAATATTTTGCCATACATATAAGAAATATTTATTAACCATGTTCTAAATAGTTACAGATAAACAGAAGCTGATCAACTTAGCAAGTGAAGAAACAACAGTGAAAGTACAAACCTGAACGTTAAGGTAATCACAGATGGCATCCAATATAAATTGTATCTCATCTTCATGAGGCCCTGGGAGCATTGTGAGTGTAGTTTTGGAATCTGTAGACCCAGCAATTGTCCTTCCCAGCCAGGGCAACATGAACGCTATACGCCCATCCTTTGTTTTGGGAACTATTAGTCCCATAAACTTAGGACAGTAATAATCAGGTAGAACTATGTGCACGCCACTACTTGGACAGATCATGGGTGGCGCATCTTTGTCAGCCATTTTTCTTATGGAGTCACAAAAAGGTCCGGCCGCATTAACAACGACTTTAGCAAATGCATCAAATTCTTTTCCTGATGCAATATGGCAGGTGTTAAGGAGCATAACAAGCAGAAGAAAATGCTTTAGCTACTCTATCTAGACAAAAGAGAATATGTTGCTGATATTGTATGCAAAGGGAAAGAAGAACGATCTGTAGCAATTTGGTAATAGATAAAACATTTGTAGACATGTTTATTTTGTGTCTCAGGTGATGACAAATAGAGCCCTTATCAAAAAGATGATAATTGTCTTTCCTGAACGAGATAACTTGCAGACATGTAATATTAGAAAATAGAGCCATTTGTAGAAGTCAATGTAGTAATGCGTAAATTCTCAAGAAAACATCACTAGTAGCTTCAAAAAAGGGGGGGGGAATTCAATGTCACAGACAGGTAGTGGAACACCAACCAGATGATAGCTAGCAATTACAGCCTAACTCTAGAACAAGTGCAATTCTCCAGACTAAACTTCAACAGCTCAATGGTTGACTCCAATAACTACTATTAATAGTCTAATTAACTTCACCAAACATCAATCATTCGTGAGATAGAGCTTTCTAGGGGGTCTGATTAGATTATATAGGTTCTAGGGAATAAAGCAAATTTCATTGCAGGTTCTCTAAATAATGGATAGTCAAAGCATATTCATGTTATCAAAGAAAAACAAATAATGTATAGGCAATAAATAAATTCCATTACAGATTTATCTAAATAATCGGTTGCCAAATACATGCTTTGTTGTTACTGAAAGGCAAATCAAGACAAGTTTGTTTGCCTGGAAAAACAGAAAATTAGAGTATTAAATTGTGAATAACAGCAAGGCTCTCGTTTGATTTCCAAAATTCATGGTCTTTAAACAATAATTGTGTCAAGTTTCTTTCTAGATAAACTGACATATGGTGCCCCTACCACATCTCACCAAGCATAATATGCAAACTGTTGTGCTACAGTAAATAGGCATATAAACTTCAGGAAGCAGCATTAATGCTATGAATACTACAAGTTTTCTGGTATGCATAACAACATTACAACACTAGCATGGTGTTATTGTACAAAATAATAAATATTTGTATAAATTATAAAATAATAAAATTGATCACATCTTAGGGCACAAACATCATAATGTCAATGTAACATTTTAAAAAAAATCTCACAAGAAATTTGTGAGGGTAAGTTCGATGCATTTGTTGTATCTTTCAGAACTTGACTGGTCTACCCTTGATGTTTAGTGGTTAAAATAGAGGAAGAGCATGATGATATTCATTATCTATAACACTTGAAACCTGGGTGACAAAAGTGATCTCTTCATTTCCTAGCATTCAGTGTAACACAGGTTAGCTATTGATGAGATCAACAAGAAGAACGTTCTTTGGTGATGATTTGAAATTATAAAAGTCAACCTTTGGATAATGGAGGAGAGGAAACACTTGTTATGAACCGCAAAATACATCACTGTTATGCTGAAATTAATCGGGAGAAGAATGAAGACTTAACTTTGTCCAAGAGAAAAAGAAGATAAAATGACAACAGACAAAAAAGAAGCATACAGTGAAAAATCATTATTATTGTTTGATGGGACCAAGTTTACCACCGCTTAGCTGATTGTTGGTCAGAATGTTGTCATTCATTGGAAATGATAATAAGAGATGTAGCATGAACATTTCTGTAATGACATAATGGGACATGGTTTACTACATGGTTGGCTGCACTAGAAAACATAGTCGGAAGACTCGGTTGAAGTTCAGAGAAGCTAGAGAATTGAAATCATACATTCTCACAGCAACAGCAAGAATTCTAGCAACTTATGCCCCATTTACATATGGTGCAGGTTTTGAAATATGGTTGTTTTTCACAACATTTTACATTGAAATTTAGAAGCACACCAAAGAAATATGCTAACTCTGATTTCATTTATAAGCATTCTGTGGTTGTCATGTTAAGCCATTGAATTTTCCTTGTAAAGGGTAGACTGACATTAGTGGGTCATGCTAGAGACCACAAAATTGACACTAGTTTTTCTTCTGAAGCAATGTAATAGTAATAAGAGGGTTCTTCAACCTAAGCTTCCATAACAAAAGAAATGTTGGACATGATATGATTATTTATACAGGTAATATTCATCTACTAACCTAGTCAGTATAAAGTGGAACCATCAAGAAATTAACTAAGAACGATGCCATGTATGCTGAGCTTAAACAAGTAAATTTCTCAGTTTCTTGGAAAAGATGAGTAGAGTCTTGCTTGTGTCTACCTGATAAGTTATCACGGATGTGTGCACCAATTATCTGCTTACTATATTCATCTTTAATAAAGGAGATTACTTCTGCATGGTTAAGTACAGCTGCACCTATTAATGCAGCAGTGCAAGCCAATCCTACATTCAACCGTGAATCATTCATTTGTCCATCATAATAAACCACTGTTCCTTTCAAGCTTCTGTTATGACCTACTCTGGCAAGAGTGGGGAAAAGTTCAACCGATTCATTTGCAGAATAATATCGTGACAGATGTAGCAGCCTTCGACCAGCAACAAGATCATATAACTTGAGTCCCATCCAGTAATACACAACCTCAAACCAATCAAAACATGGTGTCATGCATGGCAAAGCTTGGCATAAGTGTGGGGCGTTCTCAATAACTTGTTTGCGCTCCCTAAGTGCATGGAAAACAAGTTTCAACTGCCCATAATCAAGATTAAACACTGCCTTCTCCAAGTACCTGACACCTGAAAAACCATTTTAGCATAATTAAAGTGAATTAACTATTAGGAATAGACGGAAACAGCTTTCCTGACATGAACTATGCAAAAAGCAATTTACATGAACTTTAATATTGCAAACAGCCCTGAGCATCCAAGCTCTGTCCTGCCTAATTTTCAGTCCAGATGAATTATTGCATCAAACTTGTCAAACACATGGAAAAGGACTGGTGATTAGGTTTCTCTGAATGGGTTGGCTACATGACAATGATGCATACTGTCCCATACCAAACATACCGTATCATACCAGTATCAAACCAAGACTCAATACCAATGTATATTGAGTCTTAGTACATTTAATTGACTTGCGATCAGGCATACCGATACTATATCAGCATGGTACCAGTATGGCATCTAGTATTGAGACAGCAGACCTTAATTAGCAGCTATTTAAACAAGAATAAAAAAGCTTGCTTATTAGCCATTAATAGAAGAAAATCGATTGCGGTGGTTTGGACATATACAATGTGGACCTTTAGATGTTCAGTTAGAAAGAGTGATCTTTTAACAATTCATGGTAAGGATAGAGGTAGAGGTAGACCTAAACTAACATGAACAAAATAATTAAAAAAGATATAATTATTTGTAATTTGAATGTCAACTTGGTCCTAAATAGAACATAGTGGAGGAAGCAGATTCATGTAGCCGACCCCATGTAGTTGGGAAAAGGCTTAGATGAGTTGAGTTGAGAAAGAAAAAGAGAAGAGAATGTCCAATCCTGTTAGAACTTAGAAAATATGGAAATATGGTTGCAATTTATAATAGCTATGGGTGCAAAATGTATCATGGTGTCATATTTTTTTATTTTACTCCAATACTTTTTAAGTTCTTACAAGCCTTATATTAGTTGTGGACTCATTGTTAATTGTAAGAAAAACTATTACAGCACACATGGAGGGGTTGGTCACTAATAGTGGTAGTGTCATTAATTAATGAAATCAAAGGACCATAGGATCGTCAAACCACAAAGCATCTATTTCCTTTATTTTCTCATGTTTGGCATATCCTCCTCTCTCACTTTTCTATTTCCTCTTTCTTCCTTTTCTTGTTCTCCTGTATCTCCAATTAAATGATCAGTTCTCTTGCTATGATTGTTTGAAAACTTGTTTGAGAAAAATTACATTGACATAAAATTGTTCGAGGCAGAGAAAATTCCACCTCCTTTCATTCCCCTGCACTCAGCGTGGCTCTTTAGTACCAATCGCTTGAGCTTAGTTGTTGAATGCACATGATATGGAAGCTTGAAGACCCTGCTTAACTGAAGTTATACAGAAAAATTCTTTGTTTTTGATGATAATCAATTGTGGTATCCATGTGCTGCATCTGTCTTGCAAAATCCTCGTTTTAAAAATATGGCTTCAGATCAACCTTTTTTTTCTTTTTTTCTTTTTTCCTTTTGGTATCCATGGTGTTGCATCTATCTTGCAAAATCCTTATTTTAAAAGATGGCTTCAGATCAACCTTGTTTTTTTTTCTCTCTTTTCTTTTCTGCTTTTTCCTGTTGCGTAAGAGATATAGCAACTTTATTATATATCCATGCCGGATGATTCATATGTTTCTGCCTTTCTTTAGATCTGCTTTCTGGCTTTTACTGCTGAACATATGGTTTGTATAAGGAGCAGAAAACTTTATTCCTTTTAGCATCATTCACATTACAGATTGTGTCCCTTTGATCTCCTCATGCATATGAAGACATATTTAGTACAAATTCATGTTTGGATGAATATCAAGCATCAAAGTCAGTCATTCAATGAACAGATTCATGTCAATGGTAAATGAAGTTATGTGCATTATGTCAATGAGATCATGTATAACCTCATACCAACGTGTATTATTCCTGCCTCAATCTGTAATATCATGTTGCTAGCATGCATTAACAACTAATGGCAGAACTATATTAAAAGATCATATTAAATAGCAATATGTATGGTTTAGATTCTACCATGTTTAATGATACAAAGAACTGAACCAAGAAAGATAATTGTGTTCAAGGTGAAAATATCTAGATCAATGTGTGGTAAAACAAGGAAACATAAGGTGAGCAATGAGTAAGTATGTTGAGGAAGTATGGGAGAAGAGAGTCCATTTTAAAGGGTATGTGAACAAACAATAAAAAAATGGAAGCAAGCCCTTGTAAGGAGGTGGCTTTTAACAATTCAACTAACAAGATTTCCTAAAGGAAAACTCAAATATCTGCAACAAGGCTGATTATGGTGCTTCAAGAGACTAATGGATCAGAAAAGGAAAAAAAAACATTCAATTAGATAGAACCTTTTTTTCTTTTGGTAAAAGATATGCTCCTTTGAATTGGGAAAACAAAACAATAACATTGCATAAGTTACGTATGGGAGACTCAGTACAAATAAAATCATGTTAGAACATATCATAATTAGCAAATTGCTAGAACTTGTATATATTCCTAGAAAAAAGTTTTAAAATGTTTTTAAATACATTAGGAAAACATGAAAACTAGGTACTTCTCTACAGCCATAAAATAATAATGACAGACATAAGTTAACACTTATCAACATAATATTCCTAGATAGTTTCACAGGATCTTCCATTATCTTCCCATGTTGAAGGCTATGTGAAAAGAAAAGTTCTATTCATATTTTCTGAAAAAGGTTAAGGCCTGCTTACCATATTTAAACTGGATATAGTTTTGGAAAAAGGCTATGCTAAGCTAGACCTTAGTAGCAGGAATATGATGGCACACCCGCTTCTGGATTTCCTTAAAAACTTGTCCATGTACCTGCTTCCTTTGTGTTTTCTTCCTAATTTTTTTAAAGAGACATGCTTCCCCGTACCCACATCCAACATGCTTCAGGTATCTAAGGGCCAAACTAGACAATAGCCTAAGTTTCATCTCAATTACCTAAGGTGCCCATATCGAGCCCAAGCATAAAATGAAATCTTCAAGGTGGAGACTAGCATGAACACCATTCCTAAGGTCCTAGATGAAGCCTAATGCAAATTAGATCTCGAATCTGCAAATAAGTGGAAACACAAAGAAGGTTGTGGAAGGAAGAGAGTGCAGCAAGAAGAGCAGCAGTGATGGTCATGAGCGAGAGTGAATAAGTGGCAATAGTGAGAAACCAAAGTAGGGAATGATGATTAGGACATGGGAATAAGAAATAATAACTATGGTGCTCATCAATGTGGAGGGTGAGGGTGGCCTACAAAGACATTTACTAAGCAACCAAAGGAGGAAAAGTTTCCCTTTCCTTCAAAGGTAAATGGACCCGATTGGGGGTTTTGCCTCCCTTTTCCCACAAACAAACAAAAAAAAAAAAAAAAAAAAGGGGAAAAAACTTGAAGGCAACAAAAGCTCTACGGTGCCCAACAATGGCTCACCAAAAGATGGAGAGAAGAAAAATTGCTACTTTGGTAATAGTGTTTGCTAGTAAGAATGACTGAACCATATTGAATTGAGTGATTTAGGGCAAACTATACTGAATTGACTCAAAACCACTATGGTTTAGTGGTTCGATTCAGTATCAGCTTCACTCTGTATTATCCCAAATCGACCTTGAACCATGCCAAATTATGCAATAACATACCGAACCACTAGGTTCAGCTCGGTACGAAGCGGTTAATGGGTTGAGGTCTCCTAGTTCATCTGACCAATATGCCGCTAGATTGGTACAGTACACTTCGCATCGAGTCATATTAGTCCAACACCAAAATGGTACTAATTCCCAGTACAACAAACTTTATTTGCTAGAGAGTACATACATGCACTCTCCTTTAATGTTGGAAGGCTATACTATGCATGTCTCTTTATGCAATGTATGGCAAAGACAAAGAAAAAGGAAGAGTGTGAACGTGCTAGAGTTAAGCAGAGGTGAGTTGAACTTAACCACAAATTGCTGTTTTCCTTGACATTTAGGCACAACCATAGCCTAGAGCCACAACTTTTATCTAAATCCACCTTAAATGAGGTCCAAGACAATGGGTCTTGATTGGGCACAAGCCTAGCACCTCTCCTAGATAGATAGCTTCCACAATTTACTCCAAGCCACTTCTTGAACAATAAATGTTTCGTCAAGTATTCTAAAGCAACCATTTGTACCACTTAATGGATCCAAATTTTTTGTTAATGTCATTTATTTGACCAAGCCTTTTTAGACAGGACACTTTGTGTCATATTATTAAACTGATAAACATTTTTATCTACTATATGTGCAAGATCTCTAAATTTAACAGGCCAATCAAAACAAAAAAGGATGTCAAGACATTATATGCCATGATATTCCAAACAAATGAGCAAAGACATTCTCATATTTATCAAAAATTAAGAACTTGTCCATTTTGATCATCATAGGTCTATCCATCTTGTGAGACTAAATGCACATACTAAAGTAATGGATTGTTTATAACAACATTCCAAACAAACTCTACAAGGTAACACGAAAAGAAAAAGAAATTAATGCCCACCTCAGCATCCAACATGCAAGGATTTGACAAGAATATCTTCCTCCAAACCAACCTAAACCAATAAATGAAACCAACTCTTCAATAGTTCACCTTTTATCTTAAAGGACACTACTTCAAATCATGTCCAATTTGGTTTCCTAAAGACAATACCTGAGGAAATCTAAAAAAAATTCATTTACAAAATCCATCAATCCTTATCTGTTCCCATGAAGAACTATGTAGCTGTGTATTTGGTCCTGCATTGGTGCTGTAGAGAGATCATAGGTTCTTAAAAGGGTTGAAGATCTCAAATTATAGCTTCCAAGCTCGCTTTTTTTCAAAATGAGGGCCTAGGCTGTTGCCATAGAATGAGTCCTTTTGGGGGTTGACCATGAGATGGGGTGTTTGTGATTGGATCTTTCCCATGGCAAGGATGCCAACGCTTAACTAAGGCAAGTGCGTGAGTGATAAATCATATAATTATTTATTCAATTTAAGTATTTTAAAGAGTTAATGATGATAAGATCCTTTAAAATACATAATTTAATAATTAAATCAAAGATTCTCATAAATTAAGTATTTTATAATAATTACATTATTATTATCACTATTACTATTATTATAATAATTATTATAATTATTACACTTCTATTTATAACAATTACAATCTTCATAATATTTATAATCTTTTATTTAAGCATTTTTTAAACTAAATATTTTTAAATAAAGTATATAGTTTCAAAGAAGGAATGCGGCGGTTGAGATTTGAGACAAAGAAGGAAGAGCGGGCGAACAAATAAGGAATATGAGGGAATCGGAATAAAGGTCACATGTAGATCATACCAAGATACAATAGCAATCAAATCAGGAGAAGATCAAGTCTGAAAAGGTAGCAGCATAATCTATTTAAAGGCCCTCAGAGTTACAGATCAAATCATCTTAGAGAGGGGAGACGGTATAGGGTAGAGGACACTACTTGGATTGCGGGTTGGCTTCTAAGAGTGAGGTATCTTAGAGGAGAGTATTGTCCCTACACCTTCTTCGAGCCGACTTCACTTTCAAGATCAAAGATCCAAAGAAGAAGCAAAGAAGCACAATTTGCTCCAAGGAGTATGAAGGAAGAAGGGGAGTTCGTGACTATCTTCCCGATGAGAGACTGCACCGATCCATCTCGTCTTTGTTACATTTTTAATTGTTTTTAGTTTACTCAATTGCATTTTGTAGTAGGATCCTGGTTTTAATTAATATAAAGTTTATTTTCTTGCACCTTTAAATTTGTGTCCTTCATTTTTATTGCAAGTAGATGCTAGAATCTAAATAATAGATCTTAGCACCATGTATTTTCTTTTGTTTTGCACTTAATATATGTTTATCCAATCTCTTAATTTTCTTAAATCAAGGATTTCGAAACATTCAACATATTGCTTTCCTGTGGATTCGACCGAACTCACCTTTTCTATGGATTTTTAATTTTCTTAAAGAGTCAATTAATTAAACTGATAGCTGCAGTGTCTTAATGACAACATCGCAAGCTTATCAAGTTTTTGGCGTTGTTGCCGGAAAAGGCACGAATGCAACATTTTTATCTCTTTGATTTTTTTTAAATTTAATTTACTAATTTTTCTTTTTCTTGCAGAAAAAAAAAGGAAAAAAAAGGAGAAGACAAGTTATCTACCATTCTGGTGCGGTCAACCCTAACCTCAAATAAATTTCCTTTTTCATTAGTTGTTTTTAATTATTTTTTTCTTTTCATATTAACCAAAAAAAGAAATCTATTTTAGTTTCCTTTTGCAAATTTCTCTTTTAGTTTCTTCCTTTTCAACCAAAATTAAAATCTACTCTTTATTTCCCTTGCTTAAATTAGCATAACATAAAAAAAAATTTAGTTGCTCTTAATTAGTTTCCTTCTTTTTAAACTAATCCAAAAAAAAAGAAAAAAAAACATTGACCTTTCACATAATTGATTTAAATATTAGATTCGATTTTCTGCTTTAATTTAGGACATCTACTTGCTTTAATTTGCTTTCTAATTCATAGTCTAATTTTTTATTTAATTTTTTTACTTTCTAACTTTTGTAGATTGACTTAGAAAACTTACTTTTTTTTTGCAACACAAAAAGATTCTATACCGACACCTCATAAGCTAATTAGGAAATTAGAAATTTAATCATAAAAATTTAAAAAGAGAAACCCTCTAATTTAAAAAAATAAAAAAATAGAGTACCTAAATAAAATTTAAAAGATTATTACTTGTTTAGGACATCTCTTTGTTTTTGCATTGCATATTTAATACATCTTAAGGGCAATAGCTCATTAACAAGATAAGGTGGGGATTTGATCACCCTTTCTTAGCCCACAAACTACCACCTTGCATTCAGCATACCCAAGCCTGCTAATTAAAATTAATTAGATGTTAGCCCCTAAGAAAGTCGAGCTCAATAGGACAAGGCACCCGAAAAAGTTGAACCAGGTCAGGATTGACTGATTGGTTGGTGTTTCAGGAAAGGGGTTCAGGAACAAGAGCTTGAAGAAAGGTGGTTACTTAATTGATTCCATTCGCTTACCTAGCCAAGCTACTTGATGTTTAAGGCAAGCAACGGGGGGAACCCCACCGACCTTACCCTTACCTGACCAGCTGATTAGTTAGTTCTTGACTTAGAGGGCTCCAAAGTTGCCTTGAAAGTCAGGAACTGTCTAGAATTAGGGCAACCTAGGATAGGAATATGCTTGACAAGTGTTTAAAATTCACAAAAACAACAATAAAAAAGAAAAAAAAACCAAAAAAAACAGTGACATATTAGGGTTACACTGGTACATGAACAGCAGCAGATCTTTATTTTCTGACCTGGTCGAACCCAACTTTGAAATTGAATGATGGATCCATATCAAACCAGAGAATCAAATGGCTGAAAACCCTGAAGAACCACCTAGGCAAATGAAAGAGTCCTTCATTCCTACTACCTATAATCCATTGACTTGTATCCATAAACCCGATATACCTGCCAGAAATGATGAGATCAAGGCCCCCATCATCCAAATGCTCCCATCTTTCTATATAATCACCATTGAAGACCTTTACAAGCATTTAGATGAATTTTTAAAAATATGCTCTACGGTGAAGATTCAAGATTTTACTAATGATGCACTTAGATTGACCCTATTCCTCTTCTCACTTAACGATAAAGCCAAGTACTGGCTTGGTACAAGACCAATTCAAACTTGGAATGAGATGCAGCATGAATTCCTTAAGAAATTCTATCCCATAGGTAGGACCAATACCATGAGGCGAGCTATCACCGGATTTGCTCAACTCCCAGGAGAACTAATTCATGAATCATGGGAAAGACTTGAGGAACTTATTAGAAAATGTCTATACCATGGTCTATCCAAGTGGCAAATTGTTCAAGCCTTTTATGAGGGTTTAGGAGACCAATATAGACAGATGGTGGATGCATCTTGTGGAGGTGCATTCATGAGTAAGAGTGAGGATGAAGCCTATGCCCTGTTTGAAGCCGTAAGTCAAAATTCAATCAACCATGCCTCACTATCTTCCTATGAAAGATCAATTTCTCATCAAAAGTAGGCACGAGTCTATGAAATAAATAGTCAAATTCTATTCCCAATGTCGACTAAAACCTGATAGCCCAAAAATTAGATACGGTCGACCTTCTTGCCCATAGAATAGATCAAGTCCTAGCCATCAGCCAACAGTCTCCTGCGCAGTACCCATCATCCTTTGATCATAAGAAGATTTGTTCTATCTGTACGAGCCAAGCTCATCATGTGAATGAATGTCCCACGGTTGCACAGTTACCACCGTTCACCTAAGAACAAGTCCAAGCTGCCCAAGGTTACTCCAAACCAGTCAATAATCCGTTCTCAAATACATATAACTTAGACTGGAGGAACCATCCTAATTTTTCTTGGAAGACTCAACAGACGATGTTCCAACCCAAACTCCTCATGGGCAGAATTTTCAAAAAAGACCCCAATGCCCAAACTATGCCTATAATAGAGGACAACCTAATCAACATAGTCAGCCTACGCAACCATCTTATCATAATCAGCTATCATATCAGCCTCCTCAATAGATCAATCTAGCCAATGATAGGTTTAATCAACTTCAACAACTAATCATGGCTCAACAACAATCAATTGCTAGGCTAGAAGCACAAATAGGACAAATAGCTGAGCCCACCATGAGAAAGGAACCAGGTCAACTATCAAGCCAACCAATAGCAAACCCTAGGAACAACTCACCCAACCTTCACTCAAATGTCCCACCTAAGAATCCCCAATTTAAGAATGCCAAAGCAATCTCTGAGCTTAGAAGTGGTAGGATTCTTAGAGACCCATACGTAGACCCAGTGGGAGAGGCTTGTACCAATGCTAGCCAAAAGCTGAACTCAGAAGAAGAGACTCATACTAAGACTAACCTTGTGAAAGAACCTGAGCCTGAAATAGGTATTGATGCCAGTTCAAATTTGAATGAAAATGACAGAGAAAAAAAGAGAGCAGATAAGTTGCATGATACATATAAACCTAGAGTTCCATCCCTTCAGCCCTAGAAGCCGGCTCTTCACGCAAAAAGCAGGGAGCAAGTAATGAGGAACTAATAGAATTGTTTAAGCAAGTACATATAAATTTACCACTTCTTGATGCAATTCAGCATGTTTCAACTTACGTTTAATTTCTCAAGAAACTTTGTACCCAAAAATGTGAGCTGCATAGTACAAAGAAAATTGTGTTATCCGAGGATGTAAGTGTGGTCCTGTCAAACTAATTACCTTAAAAAATTAAAGATCATGATGCTCCTTTGATTTCCTGTGTTATAGGAGGCATTACCTTTGACTGAGCCTTATTGGATTTAGGAACTAGCGTGAACCTTCTTCCAACCTCGATTTATAAAAAATTTGGGATAGGAGAACTAAAACCTACATCAGTCATTTTACAATTAGCAGACAGATCTGTTAAGACTCTACGTGATTTGATTGAGGATGTTTAAGTTAGAGTAAATCAGTGTTATTTCCTGGTAGACTTCCTCATACTTGATATGGAACCATCCCAGGAGCTAAATCAGAACCCCATAATTTTAGGTCATCCATTCCTAGCCACTGCAAACGCTAATATTAATTGTAAAACAGGAGCCAAGGATATTTCTTTTGGGGATCAAATGTAAAAATTAATATTTTTAATGCCTCAAAATTTGTTCAAAAGGAGAAAAGTTGTTCTGGCTGATAGATGAACTAGCCGAAATTTATTCTTCTTCCAATTCGATGGATGATAATGAGCTTATTGAAGAAACTCAGGTCCAAGAAGTGAAAGCCTTGCTTGATGCACCTCATCCACGGTCTTTTTCTATTTTTAGTGTCTGACTGAAGATGTTAAACTTAGCACTTATTGGGAGGCAATCCAATATGAGTTGTTCATCTTAGTTTCTTTTTAAATAAATAAATAAATAAAAAGGGTATAGCCTCTATCTTAATGATGAGCTACTCTTTTCAAATAACTTCTATCCCTGCATCTTTATATTTGTTCCTATAGTTTGAATTTATTTCTTTAACTTCTTTATACCATTGAGGACAATGGTATTCAAGTCGGGGGGTAGGAAAAACCTTTTTAAAAAATGGCTCTAAGGACCTTTTGAAAGAAAATAATAATAATAATAATAATTTTAATAAAAAATATAATCCTACAAAATTATAATATATATAATAAAATAAAATAAAAAAATAAAAAATGATATAACATATATACAATAAAATAATATTTATAGATATAATAAATAAATAATAAAGTATAATAAATAATAAAAATAATAAGAATAATCTTTTAAAGTTTATTTTAAAAAATGGTAAAATCCTTTAAAATTTTAAAATAGAAAAAAACTTAAGGTAATTATGTGTAAAGAAAGAAATTCTGAGCAGAATAGATTAGGGAAAAGTGAGAAGAGTTAAAGAGCATTTGCTAATAAGTGTAGCAAGCCAAGGAGTAAACTACTTGGCCAGATTTTTGGTAGCCTACTTAGGTCACCTAAAGGCTATTAGCACTCTCAATCACACATGCACATTGACCAAGCAAAGTAGGTGTTGGTTGTAAAGCCAACTGTAAATTCAATTGTCATTGAAAACTCATAATTGTTATACAATCCAATCAAAAAATTTGAACTTGAGGAACGAGCTACCCGCATAAATAAAAGTACAAAACATAGAGTATACGTAAATTGCCCTAAGCTTAGTAACCGAGCCCCATCGCCTCAGGAAGTGATGTGGTTCACATCAAACGGTAAAGGAAAAGCCAGCATGATTGCCCTAAGCTTAGTAATCGAGCCTCGTTGCTTCAAAAAGTGATGTGGTTTGCGTCAAATGATGAGGGAAAAGCCAGTATGCTCAGTTTAAAAAAAAGGTGTGAAAGCTACCTTATTTCATGGAATTAATTTAGGGGTGTATAGAAAATTAACCAAATGAGGTGATAAGAGAAGACACGTTTGTCCTTTACAAGCTAATATCTAAATGTTAAGTTAGTCATAACCAACACAAGTGTTATAGATCTTTAGTTGAATTTTAAGGAAGTCGCTGAAAACACTGACTACAAAATTGCTCCTGAAACTCAACACTCAGTTAGCAATGCTCGCTAAATCTTTTAACTTTCAATCCTAATTTTACTTTTGTAAAGAAGATCTTACTGATACATAGTGATAAATCAAAATTAACATTGCTAAGGGACTAACAATAAGTAAGTCGGGGGATGTGATAAATCACATAATTATTTATTCAATTTAAGTATTTTAAAGAGTTCATGGTGATAAGATCCTTTAAAATACATAATTTAATAATTAAATCAAAGATTCTCATAAATTAAGTATTATATATAATTACATTATTATTATCACTATTACTATAATTATAATAACTATTATAATTATTACTATTCTATTTATAACATTTACAATCTTCATAATATTTATAATCTTATATTTAAGTATTTTTTAAACTAAATATTTTTAAATAAAGTACATAATTTTAAATAAGGAATGCGACGGCTAAGATTTAAGACAAAGAAGAAAGAGTGGGCAAACAAATAAGAAATATGAGGGAATCAGAATAAAGGTCACATGAAGATTATACTAAAATACAATCGCAATCAAATAAGAAGATCAAGTCTGAAAAGGTAGCAGCATAATCTATTTAAAGGCCCTCAGAGTTACAGATCAAATCATCTTAGAGAGGAAAGATGGTATAGGGTAAAGGACACTACTTGGGTTGCGGATTGGCTTCTAAGAGTGAGATATCTTAGAGGAGAGTACTGTCCCTACGCCATCTTCGAGTCGACTTCACTTTCAAGATCAAAGATCCAAAGAAGAAGAAGAAGAAGAAGAGAGCACAATTTGCTCCAAGGAGTACGAAGAAAGATGGGGAGTTCATCGACCATCTTCTCAACAGACTATGCCGATCCATCTCGTCTTTGTTATATTTTTAATTATTTTTAATTTATTTAATTATATTTTTTAGTAGAATCCTGATTTTAATTAATATAAAGTTTATTTTCTTGAACCTTTAAATTCATTGCCTTCATTTTTATTGCAAGTAGATGCTAGGATCTAAATAATAGATCCTAGTACCACGTATTTTCTTTTGTTTTGCACTTATAGTTTTTGTTTATTCGATTTCTTAATTTTCTTAAATCAAGGATTTCGAAACATTCAACATATTGCCTTCCTTGTGGATTCGATCCGACTCACCTTTTCTACATATTTTTAATTTTCTTAAAGAGTCAATTAATTAAACTGATAGCTGCGGTGCCTTAACAACAACATCGCAAGCCTATCAGTGAGAATGCATGTGGGCATATGCCTTATCACACTTATGCTACGCACTCAGGAGATCTAAGGAACTTAAATAGGGCTAAGGATTCAAAGTGTTACTTCTAACTAGAATTTTTTGAATGAAATTTTGAGTTGTTACATCAAGAACCTATATGAGCATGTGATTAGTTTCAGATCAATTATGCAATAGAAAGATCTTGAACACTTAAACAAGATCAAAGGTCTCAATTTTAATTTTTTGACTAGACTTTTTGAGTGATGTTATGAGTTATTATAATAAATAGTATTAGAGCAGAACCAACCCAGATCCATTCATGACTAGGAAACATGACAGCATAAGCCCTTTGTTGACTACAAGCTGACTGGTATTAATGATTGGACCTTTCTTCAGGAAGGATGCAAGACTTGAAAAAGGAGAGTGTATAATGAGCCTTGTGGGCATATGTTTGGTCTCCCCTCATCAGTTAGAAGCTGGAAATATCTTGGAGACTTAAACAAGGCCAAGGACTCCAAATTATAGCTTTTGGCTCGCCTTTTTAGGTGTAGTCATAGATTGCTACAGTTCCAAGAAATAATATTGTTTAAAGAACTTGGATCCCATAATAAGATTGCAAAGCAATAATGGATGAGCACATTGTCTTGTATTGTTACCTTTGGATAAAATCGCTGATGGATTTCATGAATCATATGCACCATACGTACGAAATCTATAACAGCTTATAAAGCTAAGCAAGCTCATTCTTCTACCAGACTCCTTTAACAAAAGAGAATCTATATTCTTTCTACTGCCAGATTTCAAATCATGAAATGAAGATCTACCATGATTTAGAACACCAAAAAGGAACATATAGCAAAAGTGCTCCCAATTTTAAAAAGCGACATGAGATTGTTTCTAAAAGATGGCAGGTAATCTTTAGCAAGGAGGGAGGCTGCAGACGATGTTGAAACACTCATGGGAATTTTATGGTGCACATGCACACAATGTAAATATAAGAGCCATGTATCTTGAGTTTTTGAACTGCTGAGCAACTTTAAGATATCTGGTCCAGCTAATGTTGCAATCTAACTCATCACAATGCAAAATGAATCAAGATAATTAGTAGAATTGAGAGAAACAAATGAGAATAATAACAAGTTTATGGGATCTGATTTCCATTGGAAAGATGCATAGGTGAAGAGGGCAGAGAGCCTTAAGTTGGAGTTTAACTCTCCAAACTCGATTATTTAGAGGACAGCCTAATCGATTCGAATTGCTAACAGTATATTCTGAATTTTCAGAGACTACAAATCTACATTCTCCAACCTCTACGATGTTCCCGTTTTCAGTCATCCGTCTCTTCTTGTAGCATACCAAACTGCGCAACAGTTACTTCCAAGTTAAATAACTGAAATACTGCATTCCATCGCCGTAAACTGTGCCAGAGCATCCAGACATTCCAAAAGCATTGGTACAGCTACACACTTAAAAGGTGTTTGGTTGGCTAAGATATCAAATAGAGCATCCCAGAGTATTCATTGACCATTTGAAATGAGTGGGATGGGACTAGCAACTAAGAATAAGAGACAAAAGATGGGAAAAGATGAAAGATGGAAAGATCGATTCAAAAAAGAGAGAAGAAAAGAAAAACTCAAGTCATCCAATTATTCGGATGATGTGAGAGAGTTCTAAGTTCTAACTACAACTAAAAATGGTAAAATCGACTGGCAAGACACAGAGCATCTCCATACATAAAACAATCCGCATTGCATCAAACTACCGATTTTATATATAAAACAAGAATTAAAGCACGAAACCAAGAAGAAGATCGCATCCTTAGGGAAAAAAGGAACGAACCGGTTTCCCACTTCAGCGACGAAAAGAACGAATTCCTAGAAGCCCTCACCTCCATGGATCATCTTGCTGGATCGCGACGAGGTCCCGGACGAGAAGTCCTCCCTCTCGACAAGCCCTACACGGAGCCCGCGGGACGCGGCGTCGAGAGCCACCCCACAACCAGTGGCTCCACCGCCGATCACGAGGACGTCGAGGGGGTTGATCGGGCTGGTCCCCATCAGCGCCGACTCCTGCACCACCCTCGGCGGCACGGAGGCGGCCGGGTCGGCGATCCGCCGCCGCGCGGTCACCAGCCCGGCAGGCCCGCGCTCGTCGGCGGCGGCTGGCGGACCGATGAGGGCCACCGCCGCGGCGAACGACGCCCCCGAGAGGGCCAAGACGGTACGGAATCCCTTCAATCTCGAGGCGGCCATCGCCGGATTCTCTCTCTCTCTCTCCTCGCTGGCTCGGGGAATCGATGCCCGGTTTCGTTAGCTGACGGAAGTGGGGGAGTAAAAACGAAACGCTCCGGGTTCACGTAAACCCGTAACCTGGGAACGGAAGCAGGACGTGGCAGCTAACGAATGAAATTACGAAACTAGGCTCGGTCTTGGGGCACGGTGAGTGCAAGGAGAACGGACGTACGGTCGGAGTTGGGATGCGGGAAACGGGATCCTCCGCAATATCATACAGCGCTGTACATCCTTGGAATAGCCACCACGTGTCCTAAACGGCAATCCGCGCGCCCTAAGGCCTCTTTTGCCATTACTTAATTTTTTAAAAAAATTTAATCACAACCGTTGAAATATGTGCGGTGGGCGGTGGCCATTCCGATAAATAGACAGCATTCTACGGAGTCGTTTTTATAACCGGTGCATTTTTGCACCGGTTTTATGGTTAAGAAGTGGGTTTAAAAGATATTGCAAAAAAGGTGCAAAAGGGAAAAACGCCATTTGAAATGGCATTTTTTCGGTGCCATTTCAGCTCCCAAACCTCGACCATGTCAGCCAGGGGGCTGACATGGAAAACCATGAAATCGCCACATGATGTGGCGATTTCACAACAAGTGAAATCGCCACATCATGTGGCGATTCCACTTGGGTGAAGTCGCCACATCATGTGGCGACTCCACTTGGGTGAAGTCGCCACACAATGTGGCGACTTTCTCCCAGGCTTTTTAAGCACCCGCGGCCCGCGGCTGCCCTCTCTTCTTCCTCTTCTTCTTCTCTTCTTCTTCCTCCCTCCCAGCCGGACGCCTTCTGCCTCTTCCTCCTTCACCCAGCCGTCCATAATTTTCTTCCTCCTCTTCTCTCTTGCTGCCGGATCTGCCGGATCTGCCGGATCTTCTTCCTCCTCTTCTCTCTTGCTGCATTCGCTCCCGGTACATCTTACAAGTAAGCTGCCATCCACCTTTCTTCCTCCTCTTCTCTCTTGTGCCAATCCAGTGTTGTGTGCTCTTAGTGGATACTGCAATTTGGTCCTGTTTTTGCTTTATTTATATGTTGCTGAACTTTCCCATTACAAATCCATGCCTACACATTGACTCCATGATAGATTTTGATAATAAAAAATCTTATTTTAGATTAGTTTATAAAATACTTGTGATGCATGCTTAATATATCAGAATAATATTCTGGGTGTTATCTGGTGCTGAATGACAACTATTAGCTGATTGTAGTTTTGTTTCTTCACTAATATTAATATTATACTTGCCTCGCCATATCAACAGTGACAGTGGCCATACATCTGTTGTTGACTATCATAGAAGCTGTCCAAATTGTTCTTAAGATCTTTGCATAGATGTTAAGTTGTTTACCTTATGCTAATTAAATTACATTTATAGGGGTGCACAAGGGTATTAATGTAGAAGTGTTTTATAAACACATTGATGCAATGAGATATACCCTCAGCTAATAGTTCTTTTACCTTGTTATGTCAGACATGGCTCATAATGTCTTAGATTCAGGGCCTCGTGATCCTACTGTTCTAACTTTGCAAGAGATGCATAGATCAACGAATATATTTCAGGGCGAGGTATGTATTATTGATCGACAGTCCTTAAATAATTGACATTTGTTTATGTTAATGCGGATGTATCATGTAATTTATTTTTTGTCAGGAGTTACCGGTTCTTAGATGTCGTCGTCATGACGCACGCATATGGAGAGAGACACCGGGAATGTCGCACCCACGAGTACAATATTATTTAGATCATGTCGGCATGTTTGGCATATATAGGATTGGCCAGATTCGACTGGATGTTGGTCTTATTTCTGCACTAGTAGAGAGATGGCGTCAAGAGACCCACACATTCCATCTACCTTTTGGTGAGGCGACCATTACATTACAGGATGTGAGTATTTTGAGTAGCCTTCGGATTGATGGTTCTGCTGTTACTGGGTTAGATCCTCGCCATACTATTCCGGAGTGGCAAGTTATATTTGGGAGGCTATTTGGTGTTGAGCCTCCTGTCGAAGCATTTCCAAAAGGTCGTTTTCGATTGGCATTCTTCGATCAATTCTATCGCGACCTTCACTTGGACGAAGACGTGGATGATGAGGTTATCCAGCAGTTCGTGAGGGGACAACTTCTTCGAATCATTGGTGGAGTTATTCTTCCAGATACCTCTGGTAATTTAGTTAAGTTGATGTATGTACCATTTCTGGAAGACTTGGAGGCATTTGCCGCTCTTAGCTGGGGTTCGGCAACGCTGGCTGGTTTATATAGAGCACTGTGTCGAGCTACGAGCCCTACTCAGTCTGATATCGGAGGATATCTTCCATTGCTACAGGTAAACACTTTATTCTAATGTTTGAGATCGAGGTAATTTTTATTGTTAATTAACATTTTGAATTATCCAAACATGCAGATTTGGGCATGGGAACGATTTCCTATTTTCCATCCCACGAGACTCGAGATTCCGGAGGCGAGACCTTCGGATGCTGATGATGATTGGCACTTAGGTGCACCGTGGGGGTTTAGATGGCACGTTAGATATAACATGAAAAATATTCCAACGCATACACTACGTGCTTATAGGGACCAGTTGGATGTGTTGGATGATAGTGAGCAACGGGTATGTCATTTTGCAATATGGAATTCAATTATATCGATTCATTATGTTAAGGTTTAATTAGATATTTTCTATGCAGTTCTTATGGTGTCCTTACTCGGCAGCAGTTATCTCTATTTTACCTCCAAGCTGCTTGGTAAGTTCTGATATTTGGATGGCACGGATCCCGCTGATATGTTTCGATGTAGTTGAGTGGCATTTGCCGGACCGGGTGCTTCGTCAATTTGGATGTCGGCAATCGATTCCATGTCCGTGCGATACTTCAACACATCTTCATCAGATTGATAGACGAGGGAGGTCAAATGCATCATGGGACGCTGTGCACGGGAGCTATATTCAAACATGGAATGCACGGCGTCAGCATCTGATTATGGGAGAGCCTATAGTAGCAGGACTCCCATGCACACCCGATTATATGGCTTGGTTTAGGAGCATCACTCGAATATGCGTAGGCCGTTCTGAATACAGTACAAGGGGCTACGAAGGGGAAGGCACTTCATTTGAGTTTCTGGTACTATTTTATAATTTGTTTGGGTCTCTTTTTCTTTCAACTTCATAAGCTTTCATATAAATTCTTGTTGTCATATTATATGCAGCATGAGAGGTTTCAACAACTGACAGTTGAGCTCGAGCGGGCTGTAGCCGCCCCAGTGGACGATGAGCGGCTAAATATTTTGAGAAGCGCGACGGCAATGGCTCATGGTACATTGTCAGTGGTCGGGCATCGGCATGTTCGTAGCACAGCCACTTCAACACTGTACCCGGAGGTCCCGGAGTCCACACGAGCCGATGTTGATCAGATGACGTTTCACTATACCCCATCGCCTTCTTACATGCGTTCTCCATTACCACACGAGTTTTCGCAGAGGAGGGACGCCGGGGAGGGTACGGACATTGCCGAGATCTGTCGCATTGATGACATTGTTGATGCGGACATTGCCGAGATCTGTGAGGATGCCGATGTTTCCCAGTCTCACTTGGACGCTGCTATGCATGATGTTTTCCATCCTACCTTGATACCGACGCAAGAGGGGGTATCTCAGGTGATTGATGAGGATCCCATACCATTGGCGACATATAGGCGACGTACTGGACGCATTCGCCGACCTCCTAGACGAGGATGTGGAACCTAGGTTTAATAGATTTTTGTACTTTAACTAACTGATGTAAAAGTTCTATTTTGAAATGTATCTGGAAATTTTAATTTTTATAAGAATGTGTTGTTGAAATGTATTATCTTTTTGTCATGAACGGCATTTACTTTCGCTGCGCTTGGTAAGTTTTAGTGGAGTTTCATTCAACTATCGATCGAGTTTCGGTCGAGTATCGATCGAGTTTCAGTCGAGTTTCGATCAAGTTTCGGTCGAGTTTTGTTTCGTTCAAGATTTGGTTGAGTTTCGGTCGAGTATCGATCGAGTTTCAGTCGACTTTCGATAAAGTTTCGGTCGAGTTTTGTTTCGTTCAAGATTTGGTTGAGTTTCGGTCGAGTATCGATCGAGTTTCAGTTGAGTTTCGATAAAGTTTCGGTCGAGTTATGTTTCGTTCAAGATTTGGTTGAGTTTCGGTCGACTTGTTTGTTTTTTTCATTTTCAGCATAATGTAAGTCAGTTGGTTTCCTTTAATTCGCTCTAATTTTAAATTTTTTTTCCCCTACTGGAATTCATTATTTTGGATGTCATTAAATGCAGGCTGAATATCATCCACGGCTGGAGTGACTGAGAGAAAATCGCCATTTGGACTGGCGATTTCAGGCTTGAAATCGCCAGTCGAAATGGCGATTTCAGATAGGCTTGAAATCGCCATTCCAAATGGCGATTTCAGAGCTCCCTTGAAATCGCCATTCCAAATGGCGATTTCAGAGCCTTGAAGTCGCCATTCTAAATGGCGATTTCAGACAGTATTCATTTCAGACAGTATTCAGCACTTGTATTGGCGATTTCAGCCCTGAAATCGCCAATCCAAGTGGCGATTTTCTCACAGTTTCTAACAGAGGCCACATCCTTTGGGGCACTTCAAATTCAACAAACCCACCCCAACCCTCCCCCCACGGAAACACATTTAATTTTTTGTGCATTACCTTGACGCGCAATTGCGAAATAGACATATATCAATTGTAATTCGAAACTCGACCGAAACTCAACCGAAACTCAATCGAAACTCAATCGAAACTCAATCGAAACTCGACCGAAACTCGACCGAAACGAATTTCGAAACGTTACCGAATCTCAATCAAAAATAGACCGAAACTCAATAGAAAGTCACATCATCAAATGCTAATCACTAAAAAAGGAATATGCATCCATAATTCTTTGATCATAGGCACATTTACGTCATAAATGCAGCAATATATAGTCTTGTTCCGGAGAGAAGTCCATAACAGGCACAAAAATGACAGTTTTACTTCAAGATTACATAAATTTACGATCCTGAAGGACCACCAGTTACATTATGACAACGGCGTCTTGAATGACCCGTTTGCTTGCAAATAGAACATCGAGTCATTCTTCTAGGCTGAACCTCGTCCATCTCGTTGCGGATCCGAGTTGACTTTGGCTTTCCTCTTTTCTTCGGCCTAAGACGACCCCGATCAGGTAAGCACGTTATCGGTGTTTGCAACCAGTAGTCTTCATGTGGAACCGGATTGAACTCTCCACCCCATGCAGAAATGTAGGAGCGAATACTATATACTTCATCAACAAAATCCGCTGAGTCCATGCCAATCTCCTGGCACACTGCTAACACATGTGTACATGGATATTTATATAGTGTCCACTTCCCACATGAACAATTACGGTCACTAAGAGAAACATTCTGAACGTTGCCTCCACCCCTGAGAGCTTCACTGAACCTCCTAGTCACGACCTCATAAGTAGCTCTTTGCATGTTGTATCTCGTTACTCTATGCTCATTAGCTTTGGCCTGACCTTCAGCAACCTTAATCGAAATCTGAGGAGTGAAAAGGTTGTTAGGGTTCTCTTGTACATACCTTAAGGCTTCTGAGCGTCTGGTGTTGAAGTATTTAACGAGACGACGAAATGTCATCTGTACACACGCAGTAATTGGCACATTTCTAGCTCCCCTCAACACGCAATTAAAAACCTCCGAGAGATTGGTTGTCAATGTTCCGTAGCGAAAGCCCCCATCATGTACCAATGTCCACTTCTCCGGCTCTAAGTCCGATAGCCAAGACCAAGCTTCTGCATTGATTGTTTTAATCCTTTCCATAAGAAAGTTAAACTTCCGAAGCTGATGTTCACTCCCTGCTTTCCAGACTGCTCTTTTCAACTGAACATTTGAGAATCTCGAGTTAAAATTACTGCAAACATGTCTCAAACAATATCGATGATAAGCTCTTGGTGGAGCCCATCCAATTAGATTATCAGCTATGGCACTCAGTATACCTGGGTGTCGGTCGGATATAAGACAAATGCCATTTCTATCTTTCACAACATGCCTCCTAAGCCTCAGCAAAAACCAGCTCCAGCTAGCTGTACACTCTTCATCAACAATTGCATAGGCCAGTGGAAATATCCTATTATCAGCATCAGTGCCTGTCGCAATCAGCATCTTCCCCCGGTACTTTCCATAAAGATGTGTTCCATCTATAGAAATCACCGGGCGACAATACCGAAACCCCTCAACAGATGGTTGAAATGCCCAGAATACATAATTCAGGACACGTTCAGATGAACTTGCTTCACTGTAGAAATCCCAACATACAACTGTTCCAGGGTTAGCATTCTGCAGTGCAAGCATGTATCTAGGAAGCTTTGCATATGATGGTTCCCACTCACCAAATATATCAATCAATGCCCTCTGCTTTCCACGCCATGCTTTCGAATATGACACTGTATAGTGAAATTGTTCTGCAATGGTTGCTATAATAGCTTCAATATTCACACTTGGATCTTTCTCCACAATGTGTCGAACAGCATAGCTAATAACTCGAGAAGTAATATGTTTGTTATCCCGAGTTAAATTACTTAATAAACAAGTGTGCGGCCCTTCATACCTTGTGATCTCAAAAAAACCATGCTTCTTCAACTTAGTAGCACGCAACCTCCACGGACACCGTTGGGTAGTAATTGAAGAGGCACATCTCACAGACCAGAACAGTTTTTTTGACTCCACCACATTATATGTGCGATGCTTCTTGATGTGATACATGTCACATGCTCTTTTGAGTTCATCTTTACTATTAAATAATAATCCTTTAGCAAACTCAGTAATTGATGGATCCCAAATTTGGGAGTTGAAGGGTAACTCTCTCGGAGTACTAACACATCCACCATCATGCAAATTCAACTCATCATAAAATTCTGGAACTTGTTCATCTGCAAAGGTTTGGTGATCATGTACCTGGGTTGGAATATGTTCTGGTTGACTATATGTAGGATTGGAACTAAAGCCCGTCTCATGAACTATATCATCTCCATATGACTCTTCATCTTCATTTGACTCTTCATCTGAGTTATCATGTTCAGGCCAATAGTCATCATCTGCACTCTCGTCTGACTCCATTCCCCGACTATCATATTACACTGACTGTTTATCACATCATCACTCTGCAATGATGGCATAAATTCCTCAATCATTGGAAAATCAGCAGGAGTCCTAACTTGTTCCTGCTGCTGGGCTATAGGAGAACTGTTATAAACATTCTCTATATGACCAACAATATATGGCTCTGCAACATTATCCCTTAAAACATAGACTTCAATACACCGATATTCAGGATACTTCGAGGGAAATGTCAACATGTGCTCCACATCGTCGTCGTCCTCAATTGGAAGAAGCACATATTTTTGATTCAATGTCGGAGATCTCCACATCAATCTGATGACATATCTCTGTACTGAAATTGTTAGAGCTGTATGTACTTGATCAACTAACTCAGCAAAGCGTGTTCCCGTGCTCAATTTCAAACATTTACGTGGAGGTTGATTATAATGTATCCCTTCTTGGCCGCCATGTTCAATTGATCCATCATAATATAACAAAACTCGTACAGTTTCCATCTGAAATAAAGGGTGATAATAAATTTATCAAGCTTCTTATGTATACGCCTATAAATCCATCATAATATATAACTTTAAATGTTATTTTATCATCTATATGATCAATAAAATCAGCATCTGAGTAACTAGTTGCATTTACTTTAATAGCCTAGCATATTAAACGAATATACGAATATGATGCAAAGATACTTAGGGCATGGTATTTGTGGTTATCAAAAATTATTTTAAATACTCACTGCAGTTAATGAGGAAGGCGAGGGTGATGAAAGGTAAGAGGAGGAACACCAGGGAGCTGGCCGGGACAGAGGAGCTACGCATTCGCTGACCAGGACGATGGCAGAAGGCGTCCGGCTGGGAGGGAGGAAGAAGAAGAGAAGAAGAAGAGGAAGAAGAGAGGGCAGCCGCGGGCCGCGGGTGCTTAAAAAGCCTGGGAGAAAGTCGCCACATTGTGTGGCGACTTCACCCAAGTGGAGTCGCCACATGATGTGGCGACTTCACCCAAGTGGAGTCGCCACATGATGTGGCGACTTCACCCAAGTGGAATCGCCACATGATGTGGCGATTTCACTTGTTGTGAAATCGCCACATCATGTGGCGATTTCATGGTTTTCCATGTCAGCCCCCTGGCTGACATGGCCGAGGTTTGGGAGCTGAAATGGCACCGGGAAAACGCCATTTCAAATGGCGTTTTTCCCTTTTGCACCGTTCTTGCAATATCTTTTAAACCCACCCCTTAACCATAAAACCGGTGCAAAAATGCACCGGTTATAAAAACGACTCCATTCTACGGCATCAAATATGTACGGCGCGATCCGTGCTCGGCACGTGGATCAATGACCGAATTCAGTTGGGAGGGCCTTGTCCAGACTTAGCCCGCCTGGAGGCCTTCTCACAAGATCAATGAAACTTAGTTGTTCCCAATTTATTTTTGAAAATAATTTTGTTCCAGCAAAGTTAGAAATCTCGATCCAGCTAGATGTACAGTCAGTGATTAATTATATATATATATATATATATATATATATATA
The DNA here is from genome assembly GCA_900491605.1 of Calamus simplicifolius. Classification (NCBI taxonomy): domain Eukaryota; kingdom Viridiplantae; phylum Streptophyta; class Magnoliopsida; order Arecales; family Arecaceae; genus Calamus; species Calamus simplicifolius. Next base: position 466,327 of record UESW01004564.1, on the reverse strand, counting down.
TATATGTGTGTGTGTGTGTGTTGAGGGTAACATCGTCATTGCATCAATATTCGTACGAGGAGGCTAAGACCGATCCCATCCCTTTGCCCGCCAAGATATCCCCGAGCTTCCCGTAATTCGGCTTCCCTGAGCTTTCACAGCTCGTCTTCCCCGAGCTCCCATAGCTCGGCTCCCACGAGCTCCCATAGCTTGGCTCTTCCGAGCTTCCATAGCTCGACTACCCCCGAGCTCCCATAGCTCGGCTCCCCCGAGCTTCCATAGCTCGGCCTCCCCGAGCTTTTATAGCTCGGCTCCCCAGAGCTTCCACAGCTCGTCTCCCCCGAGCTTCCACAGCTCGGCTCCCCCGAGCTTTCACAACTCGTCTTACCCGAGCCTCCATAGCTTGGCCCTCCCGAGCTTCTATAGCTCGGCTCCTCCGAGCTTCCATAGCTCATCTTCCCCGAGCTCCCATAGCTCGGCTCCTTCGAGCTTCCACAGCTCGTCTTCCCCGAGCTCCCATAGCTCGGCCTCCCCGAGCTTCCTGTAGCTCGTTTCCCCCGAGCTTCCATGGCTCGGCTTCACTGAGCGATCCACGATCCAATACTCACCTCCGCGGAACCTGACGCGGGAGAGCCTAGGCCTATCGTAACATCCCAGGCAAGGAATCATGTTGAGAAGTGGTCTAGAACCTAGCATGGCTACCTGGGACCTACGCACCTACCAGATCTCAAGCCATCAAGGAGCTCTCCTAGCCGTCGATCCCCTAACAAACAAGATATGGATCCCAACGGCCCCACAACGGCCCGATTCGATCGATCTCCGTATCCTAACAACCTTCGAACCTTTCAGAAGGCGCTCAAGATCCAGGTGACAACCTATAAATATGACACTTCCAGATTCCCTCAGGTATGCGCTCACCCTCACTCTCACTCTCCCACTCTCGCCAGCTGCTCGTCGGTGCTCTCCCCTCTGGAGCTCCCGATCGGCCGCCCCTAGAGAGACTCCCTGGAGAGATCCACCTCCCCATTTTCTGATTGATCGCCGATTTTCCCCCACTGACTTGAGCATCGGAGGGTCTTCCGCGGAGGGCCACCCCCAATGCCTCTCGCGCGAGGACTTGTGTGCAGGTTCGCCCCAGGAGATCGACTGCGCCCGAGTCGAAGGACGGATTCCGGTGGTAACAGATTCTGGCCACCCCCAACGCCTCTCGCGCGAGGACTTGTGTGCAGGTCCGCCCCAGGAGATCGACTGCGCCCGAGTCGGAGGACGGATTCCGGCTGCAATAGATTGACACTAGGGGAAGGGCCTCAAGTCCCATTAAAACTTGAAGAAAGGAGATAAAGATCTCGATCCGGAGTAGAACCTCTCTAATGGCCAATCGGAGAAGAGCAACCTCTGAAGCCCAAGATCAGGCCGCTTCCCAGAGGCCTGATCCGATGAGCGATGTAGCGCCGCAACCTCCACCAATCGAAACCCCGTCACCGCCTGCCATCCCGGTGACCCAGGACCAGTTCGCCTCGCTGGTCCAGCAAGTCCAGGCCCTGACTCACCTGGTCCAGGAGCGCCTCACGGCTCCTCCTGCTCCGCACCTTCATAAGGAGGCCGTGATCCCTTCTTCACCGACGACTTCCTCCTCTAGTCCGCATGAGGCCGCGGACCCCCACATTGACCCAGAGGGGACAAACCAGTCCCGCGAGGCGGTTACGACAGGGATCCTCCCAGATCTCGGTGAGCCCGGTCCCTCTCCCTAGTGACCTCCCACCATGATTCGATGTCGTCCCTGCGATCCTCTCGCCCAGCTCCTCCTCTGACCGCTGAAGAGGAGATCCGCCGGCAGATCCAGGAGATGCGTCAGGAGCTGGACGCTGCCAAGCAGGCCCATCCGTCCCAGCCCAAAGCGGAACAGGGCATCCCTTTCTCCAAAGGGATTATGGAGGAAGTGATCCCCTCCCATGTTAAGCTACCAGCCGTCGAACCCTACCACGGCTCTTCTGACCCGAACGACCATCTCAGCAGCTTCCGGTCAATAATGATGTTCCACGGAGCATCCGACGCAATCCTCTGCTGCGCTTTCCCCTCCACCCTCAGAGGATCTGTCCGAACCTGGTTCAATGCCTTGAAGCCAGGTTCCATTAATTCATTTGACAAGCTGAGCCATCTTTTTATTGGCCAGTTCGTCAGCAGCCGTCGCCGCCGACGAAGATCTAACTCCCTCTCCGAAGTCAAGCAGAGAGAGGGGGAGTCATTGAGAAATTATCTTGGCCGTTTTAATAAGGCCATGTTAGAGGTGGACCACCTTAATCATGAGGTGGCTATGTCCGCCTTGGCGGGGGGAGTCTCAAAGGAAAGCGACTTCTACCTGGTTATGGAAGTCAGCTACCCCTCTAGCCTCTCTGATATGATGGCCCTAGAGGACAAATACGCTAGGATCGAAGAATCGCAGAGAGTTGCCCGCGTCGAGCTGGCAAAGAAGAAGGAGCCCAAAGGTCCCGACAGGCACCGTCCCGCCCGTCGGCCAAGTCCACCTCGCCGCCAAAGAGTTCCCCCACTGCCGCCAAGGAATCGCTCTCGGAGCCCTCCCAGGTGATTCGATCACTACATTCCGCTAACCGTGCCCCGGGCGCAGATTCTTATGGAAATAGAGCGCCAGCTCCCCCGGCCAGCTCCTCTCCGAGGGAACCCGACCCGAAGAGACCCCACCAAGTACTGCCGCTACCACCGGGAGCACGTCACGATACTGAAGAATGCTGCAGCTGAAAAATGAAATCGAGAGGCTGATCCAGCGGGATGACTGAATCAGTTCAGGAGGGCGCCCGAGATAGGACAAGGAGGTGACCGCCAGCCGAACTTCAACAACCTCCTCCTCCACCAAATCCGCCCGTGATCGGCCGCATCAACATGATCAAAGAGGCCGGCGGTCGAGCCCCAGGGATGATGGTGAGGGATCAGCGCCAAAGAGGGCGCGACGGGCGAGCTCTCCTTCTCGACGATGATCTCCAAGGGATACAGTTCCCCCATGATGACGCATTAGTTGTATCCCTCAATTTAAATAACTATGATGTAAGCCGAATCCTCATTGATAGTGGAAGTTCGGTGAATGTTTGTACCTCGATGTGTTTGCCAGGATGAAATTACTCATGGAAAACCTTCGAGCCGTGGATTCCACCCTAATGGGATTCACAGGCGATGTCATCGTCCCGGAAGGGGTCGTCACCCTGACGGTCCGCACGGGAGCCTGGCCCCTTGTGGCCACTATCCACACGGACTTCCTAGTGACCAACCTCAGGTCCCCATACAACGCAATATTCGGCAGGCCCGGTCTGATGTCCCTCAAGGCAGTTGTCTCCATCCCGCATTTATCCATGAAATTCCCCACCGAGCAAGGAGTTGGAGTTGTTCGAGGAAGTCAAGCCATGGCTCGGCAGTGCTTCGTTACAAGCCTTCAGTCTAGAATGCCGGAGGTTGATGGGCTAGATGCTCGAGAGGACTTCGCCGAACAACGAGGAGAACCAGCAGAGGAACTGGAGGAGGTGCCATTGGATGAGGCTCGTCCCGACCGAACCATAAAAATCGGGTCGCTGCTCAAAGGGAACCTCGGCACAGATTGATCAGGTTTCTCCGAAGCAACGCTGACATCTTCGCCTGGTCCGCCTCCGACATGCCAGGGATCAGCCCCGAGGTTCTCGTCCATCGTCTCAACGTGGACGAGATGCACAGGCCCGTCAAGCAGAAGAAGAGGAGCTTCGCCCCAGAACGACAAAAGGCCATTGAAGAAGAGGTAGACAAACTCATCAAGGCAAATTTCGTCCGGAAGGTAAATTATCCAAGCTGGCTATCAAACGTCGTCATGGTGAAGAAGTCGAACGGCAAGTGGAGGATTTGCATCGACTTCACCGACCTCAACAAAGCCTGCCCGAAGGACAGCTTCCCTCTTCCCCGGATCGACCAGCTCGTGGATGCCACCTCAGGTCACCAAATGCTGTCATTCATGGACGCCTATTCGGGCTACAATCAGATCCGGATGGCCCCCGAGGATGAAGAAAAGACCGCCTTCATAACCGACCGAGGTACTTACTGTTACCGTTATGCCTTTTGGTCTTAAAAATGCAGGTGCCACCTACCAAAGGCTGGTTAACAAAGTATTCAAGGAGCAAATCGGCCGGAATATGGAGGTGTACGTGGACGACATGCTGGTCAAAAGCAAAGAAGCATCACGCATGTCGAGGACCTCTCAGAGAGCTTTGCAACGCTGCGCAAGTATGGGATGAGACTCAATCCGACCAAATGCGCCTTCGGCGTTAACTCCGGGAAGTTTCTCGGCTTCATGGTCTCCCAGCGAGGTATCGAAGCTAACCCCCAGAAGATTCAAGCTCTCCAACAAATGGCGCCCCCGGCATCTGTTAAAGAGGTCCAGCGCCTAACCGGGAGGATAGCGGCTCTTAACCGCTTTGTGGCGCGGTCGGCCGAGAGATGCCTCCCCTTCTTCAAAACCCTCCGGTCGGCTAAGAACTTCCAGTGGACTCCTGAATGTCAAAAATCATTTCAAGATCTCAAGAAATACCTCGGCTCGCCCCCACTCCTCAGCAGTCCGGCCCCGGGCGAGACCCTGTTCTTGTACCTGGCTGTTTCGGAGGGTGCCGTCTGTTCGGTGCTGGTCAGGAAGAAGGCAAAGTCCAAAAGCCGATCTACTATGTCAGCAGGCTACTCCGCGATGCGGAGACAAGATATAGCAGAATTGAGAAAATGGTGTTGGCCTTAATCACCTCAGTTCGGAAGCTGCGACCGTACTTCCAAGCACATTCTGTGACGGTCCTGACCGACCAACCCATCAAGGCGGTAGTCCACCGTCCCGAGACATCGGAAGAATGACCAAGTGGGCCGTCGAGTTGAGCGAGCATGACATACATTTTCAGCCTCGCCCAGCCATCAAAGCTCAGGTGCTAGCCGACTTCCTCCTCGAGTGTACCATCCCGGAGGACGGTTCTACCCCAGACTCCCCCGAAGAACCAAAATCTGGAGCCCGGTGGCTCCTCCATGTCGACGGTCATCTAATGCCCATCGCTCCGGTGCGGGCCTGGTTCTCACCAGTCCGGAGGGGGTAACCTTTGAATATGGCATCCGATTCTCCTTCCCGGCCTCCAACAACGAAGCCGAGTACGAAGCCCTGTTAGCCGGCCTCCGAATCGCCCGCAATCTGAAGGTGGAGAAGCTTAATGCCTTCACCGACTCTCAGCTGGTGGCCGGCCATGTACGAGGAGAGTTTGAAGCCGGGAGCCGAACATGGTTCGATATCTTCAAGAGGTGCGGAGCCTGCTTCCCCATTTTACCGAATTTGAATCATTCAGATTCCCAGATCCGAGAATGCCCGCGCCGACCTACTCTCCCGATTGGCGACCGCGGAGTCAATGGATGCCGAACAAAAGTTCCACCTGGAGACTCTGGAAAAGCCCAGCATCGCGGAAGCCGACCGAATAATGCAAGTTGAGGCCGAACCATCATGGTTCGACCCATTCTTAAATATCTCAAAGAAGGGTCGCTTCCACCCGACCGAGAGAGGCTAGAAAGCTGAAGCTGCAGGCCACCCACTACGTGTTGATCGACAACCAGCTTTACAAACGGTCCTTCTCCATGCCACTGCTCAGATGCCTTCGCCCGTCCGAAGCAGATTATGCTCTCGCGAAGTACATGAAGGGATTTGCGGCAACCATCTGGGAAGCCGGTCCCTATGCCACAAGGTGCTGCGACAAGGCTACTACTGGCCGACCATGCAGAAGGATGCAGACGATCTAGTCCGAGCCTGCGACCCATGCCAGAGGCACTCAAGCATCCAAAGGCTCCCCTCCGCCGACCTAGTTCCCATATCCTCCGCTTGGCCCTTCGCCAAATGGGGGATGGACATCCTCGGCCCATTCCCGCTTGCCACGGGGCAGCGGAAATTTCTATTTGTCGCCATCGACTACTTCACTAAATGGGTCGAGGCGGAGCGGTTGCACAAATAACCGAGGCACGGGCCAGAGATTTTGTATGGAGGTCCATCATCTGCCGATTCGGCCTCCCGCATACCATAATCACCGATAACGGTAAGCAGTTCGACAACTCTAAATTCCGCCAGTTCTGTGAGGAGCACGGAATCCGTCACCACCTCACCTCGGTCGGGCACCCACAAGCCAACGGAGCGGCCGAAGTGACCAACAGGACCCTCCTTCAGGGGATCAAAGCTCGCCTTTCCAGAGCCCAAGGCAGGTGGGCGGAGGAGCTGCATCATGTCCTATGGGCCTACCGCACCACCCCGAGAATCCCGACAGGTGAAACCCCATTCCGGATGGCTTTCGGCACGGAGGCCGTTATCCCTGTGGAATAGGCCTCCCATCGTTGCGGGTGGAAAGCTACTCAGAGGAAGCTAGCAACGAACAGCTCCGCACCAACCTCGACCTGATAGAGGAGATCAGAGAGAAGGCCCGGATCAGAGTGGCTGCTTATCAACAAAGGGTGGCCCGCTACCACGCCTCCAGAGTCAAAGGGAAAGCCTTCCTGCCTGGCGACCTTGTTCTCCGAAAGCCTCTGTTTCCAAACCGCTGGAACAAGGAAAGCTGGCACCAAACTGGGAAGGCCCATACCAAGTAGCGGAGATCATTGGACCGGGAACCTACAAGCTGCAAGATTTAAACGGGAAATCCATCCCCCGGACGTGGAACTCGGACAATCTCCGTAAGTATTATCAATAGGGTATGTCCTCTATAAGTCCATTTTCATATGCCTCATTATACCTTCCTGTCGGCACATTTTTCATAATTTGCAACGTAAATCATTATGCATTACATTGCCAAAGATTGCGAAAAGAAACAGATGCTGCTCACCAATCCTCGGCACGACCGAGCTACCTATCTGAACAGGAAATCTCCGAACCTCGGCTGGGCCGAGCAACAAATTCTCCGAACCTTGGCAGGGCCAAGTAAAAAATTCTCCGAACCTCGGCTGGGCCGAGCAACAAATTCTCCGAACCTTGGCAGGGCCAAGTAAAAGATTCTCCGAACCTTGGCTGGGCCGAGCAACAAATTCTCCGAACCTTGGCAGGGCCAAGTAAAAATTCTCCGAACCTCGGCTGGCCGAGCAACCTCCGAACCTCGGCAGGGCCGAGCAACTGAACCTCGGCTGGGCCGAGCAACAAATTCTCCGAACCTTGGCAGGGCCAAGTAAAAATTCTCCGAACCTCGGCTGGGCCGAGCAACAAATTCTCCGAACCTTGGCAGGGCCAAGTAAAAATCTCCGAACCTCGGCTAGGCCGAGCAACTAATCTCCAAACCTCGGCAGGGCCGAGCAACTCATCTCCGAACCTCGGCAGGGCCGAGCAATCAATCTCCGAACCTCAGCTGGCCGAGCTATAATTCTTCGAACTAAAGTCCCGGCAAAAAACCAAAGTATGCGGGCCCCGATTAAAGCCGAAGGACTTCCAAATAGTCCCCAGAACTTCGCCAGTTTGAAAAAAGACACTAGCAAAAACCGTCAACGGACACAAAGAATGAGCCTCCGGCAAACCCCTAAAGGGTTCAACAAGCCCTACATGACCGGCCACGAACCCCAGGCAAAGCCGGAAATTCCCCTTTTTTGCTGCTAAAATCTTGGGCAATGCCCCTATAACCTGCCGAACAAAACGCCTGTCTCAAACGAAGCCATGACTCAGCGCGTGAACCAATGGAGCCACCCAGGCTCCCTAACTATTCAATCGGATACGAATGGCTTCTTTGAACTAAAATCTCAGGAAATAAGAGGTTGTCAAAAAAGGCCTTTTTCATTGATTGTAAAAGGAAAATACAAAAAGAGAAACAGAAAAAAAAAAGAAAAAGAAAAGAGGAGGCCCTCGCTAGGGCTCACTGTCACTCCCAGAAGCCAGCAAGTCCTCCAGGCGTTCGGTGAGATCGGCGACCTGCTGGCGGAGTGATGTTATCTCCTCTGCCGGTCCACCACCCGGCGCAGGGCCTCCGCCTCCCTCGTAGTAACGTCAACATATTCCTCAACAACCCTCTCGAGCCGCTGGTGACTCGCGAGGGTCGACGCCAGGCCTAGCCCGTCGACAGTAATTGGGGCGCCCCTCGCCGGATGTAACAGGCCATTGATTGACGCCCTTAGTTTTCAGACGATCGCTCTCTTCCTTGAGAAGCCATGACAAAAACTATTTCGAGACTGAATCAGAGGGGTGGCTAAGACCAGCACCCCCGGTCGTATTTATACTTGTCAGGCGAGTATCTCGATCAGTCGGGCCGTAACCACCGACCTATGAGAACTCGCCACGTATCATCGCTTTAATTAGCCCTGCAGAATCCGAAAGGGTGCCCCATCCCGAGTGAGATCGGTAAGCGGATGGACTGTTCGGGAACCCCCGTATCTCCCGATCTGCCGGCCCCCTTAATGAATGCTCCAACACTTCCCCAAGCTCTTTTAAGCTGGCCCCTTTGGAAACGCAAAAAAGGAAAGAATTCCAGCGCCTGGCAGTAATTCCCCCCTCGGGAGGGGTAACGTCATAAATGAAGAGCGTGACCATACCGCCCGTTCCACCCTGACGCCCCTCACCAAACACCGCAGGGACCTAACACTACGGCTCATAGTGGCGACTAAGTCACTTCTCCGAGCCCCGAATCTCCGAACCTCGCTAGGCCGAGCAATAAAATCTCCGAACCTCGGCTGGGCCGAGCAACAAGAACCTAATTCTCCGAACCTTGGCAGGGCCAAGTAACAAATTCTCCGAACCTCGGCTGGGCCGAGCAATAAAAGCAACAAACTCTCCGAACCTTGGCAGGCCAAGTAAAACCTCCGAACAAGGAAATTCTCCGAACCTTCTCCGAACCTTTCTCCGAACCTTGGCAGGGCCAAGTAAAACATCTCCGAACCTCGGCTGGGCCGAGGAACCTATTCTCCGAACCGGCAGGGCCAAGTAGAAAAGGAACCTCGGCTGGGCCGAGCAACAGGAACCTTGGCAGGGCCAAGGAAATGGCAAGGCCGAGCCATAAACATTCGAATGGGGACGAAGCATAAATCTCCGAGCTTCGAACAAGATAAGGAGCGTATTCTGCCGAACAATCTCTAGGACCAGGGCAGTTTGCAAGCCCCGACTAGTTCGGATAGCGGGATCCTCGCCTAAAAGACACGTACCCCATGCCAGCAACAACAAATTGGCACAGAGAAATAGAGATTGAGAAACAGAACAAACTCTTTATTTCATTGCCATCAAAACCAATTACAAATGCCTGAGAGGCGTTACAAGAGCATTGAAATGCATAAAATAAAGACAAGTACAAACTCGGGCAACTGCTCCAAAGCAGACCTGGGCAACTGTGATGCTCCGGCGTCCGACCGAGAGCTAGATAAGCCGCAAACAGTCAGCTCGAGCCGATAATGGGCGGGCGACATGGACCAATAGTTGCGGCCAGCTTCGGTTAATAATGATATCTCGGTGACCCAACCGAGATATCAGGGTGATTGGAAAGGGTGGACGGAAGGTCACCCCTAACCACCCAACCGAGAGGCCCCCCGGCGAGTGGGTAGGAAGCCCGCGGACCCTGCCGGAACGCTCTCCCAAACCGAGTGTGTACCGCCCTACCTTGCCAAGGCTCAAGGACAAGGTCGCGGGCGGCACACTTCACCCCCTCCCCATGTGGCAAAGATTCCCCAGGCGGGCGAGCCCAGGAATCCAAATCAGGGGAGGAGGAGAAATTCACACAACCATGGGGAGCCCGCGTGCACTTCCTACCGTACGTCCCCAAAGGGGAACCACAAAGGTCACACTGGAAGAGCATATGTGCGCTCTCCGTGTGATCTCTGCGCCCTCCCTGTGCGCTCTCCATATGATCTCCGGGACTCATCCCCTAAGGGCGAGCCATCTTCAGCAGCTCCTTCATCGCCCCAACTGTCCGGAGGTGAAGGGCTTATGAGAGGAAAGCTCGACCCTCCCACTCGCAACAGCAGAGAAATGAGCATGATGGAAACTCTAATGGGAAAGAAACTTTGGGGATGACCTAACACGACCCCTCTTCCCCCTTTTTATAGGCAAAAATGAACCGGGAACAACTACCAAGGCCGAAAGCCCCGAGATTCAAACACCTGGCCATGCCTCCACGTGGCCCCCCAGGATGGAAAGCAGTGCCCATTGCGCGCCGAGCCCACCGCCTGAACTATGACGCATGCAAAGATTTCCTCTGATCCCGAATCGCGATCATTAAATGCAGAGAATCGCCCACTGACCTTACGGAAACTGGCAGGTTCAGGAGATCGTCCTACGAAAGTAATATCCTCCAATGGTAAACGGGTGCGTGCGCCGTACGTCAAAACGACCCGCATGGGAAAAGACCAATGCAAAACCTTCCGAAAAGCACCAGAACAGCTTTGTGTTCCCCACAGTGCCGTATCATCAATTTCGGTGAAATAAAAACCGATTTACCTGCAGAACGGCAGGGCGCTGGCAGGATAGCAAAAAGCACGAAAACCGATTGTTCGTCGATTGCTCCCCAATGAAGTTAATCGCTCGAAAACTTGTGCAACAAAATTGAGCGTCTCAAAGAAAAATGAGCGCGAAGGCTATGCAAACCCTTCTTTCATTCACTGAAAAAGGAAGTGACAAAAGGAAACAAAAAATATATCAGCCCTCGAGCCATCGACACAAAATCCCACCACATGTCGCTGCTTCGGTAACTGTTGGGGGGTAAAATCGTTATTGCATCAATATTCGTGCGAGGAGGCTAAGACCGACCCCATCCCTTCGCCCGCCAAGATATCCCCGAGCTTCCCGTAATTCGGCTTCCCCGAGCTTCCACAGCTCGTCTTCCCGAGCTTCCATAGCTCAGCTTTCCAGCTCCTATAGCTCGGCTTCCCGAGCTTCCATAGCTTGGCTCCCCGAGCTCCCATAGCTCGACTCCCCCGAGCTCCCATAGCTCGGCTCTCCCGAGCTTCCATAGCTTGGCTCCCCCGAGCTCCCATAGCTCAACTACCCCCGAGCTCCCATAGCTCGGCTCTCCCGAGCTTCCATAGCTTGGCTCCCGAGCTCCCATAGCTCGACTACCGAGCTCCCATAGCTGGCTCTCCCAGCTCCCATAGCTGGCCTCCTCGAGCTTTTATAGCTCGGCTCCCCCGAGCTTCCATAGCTCGGCTCCCCGAGCTTCCACAGCTCGTCTTCCCGGAGCTCCCATAGCTCGCTCCCCTGAGCTTCCACAGCTCGTCTTACCCGAGCCTCCATAGCTCGGCCCTCCCGAGCTTCTATAGCTCGGCTCCTCCGAGCTTCCATAGCTCGTCTTCCCCGAGCTCCCATAGCTCGGCTCCCCCGAGCTTCCACAGCTCGTCTTCCCCGAGCTCCCATAGCTCGGCCTCTCCGAGCTTCCTGTAGCTCGTTTCCCCCGAGCTTCCATAGCTCGGCTTCACTGAGCGATCCATGATCCAATACTCACCTCCGTAGAACCTGACGCGGGAGAGCCTAGGCCTATCGTAACAACATCCCAGGCAAGGAATCATGTTGAGAAGTGGTCTAGAACCTAGCACGGCTACCTGGGACCTACGCACCTACCAGATCTCAAGCTATCAAGGAGCTCTCCTAGCCATCGATCCCCTAACAAACAAGATATGGATCCCAACGGCCCCACAACGGCCCGATTCGATCCATCTCCGTATCCTAACAACCTTCGAACCTTCCAGAAGGCGCTCAAGATCCAGGTGACAACCTATAAATATGACACTTCCAGATTCCCTCAGGTATGCGCTCACCCTCACTCTCACTCTCCCACTCTCGCCAGCTGCTCGTCGGTGCTCTTCCCTCTGGAGCTCCCGATCGGCCGCCCTGGAGAGACTCACCGGAGAGATCCACCTCCCCATTTTCTGATTGATCACCGATTTTCTCCCACTGACTTGAGCGTGGAGGGTCTTCCACGAAGGGCCACCCCCAACACCTCTCGCGCGAGGACTTGTGTGCAGGTCCGCCCCAGAGATCGACTGCGCCCGAGTCAGAGGACGGATTCCGGCGGCAACAGATTGGCGCTAGAGGAAGGGTCTCAAGTCCCATTAAACTTGAAGAAAGGAGACAATGATCTCGATCTGGAAGAGAACCTCTCTAATGGACAATCGGAGAAGAGCAACCTCTGAAGCCCAAGATCAGGACGCTTCCCAGAGGCCTGATCCGATGAGCGGTGTAGCGCCGCAGCCTCCACCAATCGAAACCCCGTCACCGCCTGCCATCCCAGTGACCCAAGACCAGTTCGCCTCGCTGGTCCAGCAGGTCCAGACCCTGACTCACCTGGTCCAAGAGCGCCTCATGGCCCCTCCCGCTCTGCACCTTCATAAGGAGGTCGCGATCCCTTCTTCGCCGGCACTTCCTCCTCCAGTCCCGTGAAGCTGCGGATCCCCCACATCGACCCAGAGGGGACAAACCAGTCCAGCGAGTGGTTACGACAGGGATCCTCCAGATCTCGGCGAGCCCGGTCCCTCTCCCCAGTGACCTCCCACCATGATTCGATGCCATCCCTGCGATCCTCTCGCCCAGCTCCTCCTCTGACCGCTGAAGAGGAGATCCGTCGGCAGATCCAGAGATGCGTTAGGAGCTGGATGCTGCCAAGCAGGCCCATCCGCCTCAGCCCAAAGCGAAGCAGGGTATCCCTTTCTCCAAAGGGATTATGGAGGAAGTGATTCCCTCCCATGTCAGCTACCAGCCATCGAGCCCTACCACGGCTCTTCAGACCCGGACGACCATCTTAGCAGCTTCCGGTCAATAATGATGTTCCACGGAGCATCTGCGCGATCCTCTGCCGCACTTTTCCCTCCACCCTCAGAGGATCTGCCCGAACCTGGTTCAATGCCTTGAAGACAGGTTCCATCGATTCATTTGACGAGCTGAGCCGTCTTTTTATTGGCCAGTTCGTCAGCAGCCGCCGCCACCGACGAAGATCTGACTCCCTCTCCAAAGTTAAGCAGAGAGAGGGGAGTCCTTGAGAAATTATCTTGGATGTTTTAATAAGGCCATGTTAGAGGTTGACCACCTTAATCATGAGGTGGCTATGTCCGCCTTGGCGGGGGGAGTCTCAAAGGAAAGTGACTTCTACCTAGCTATGAAGTCAGCTACCCCCCTAGCCTCTCTGATATGATGGCCCTAGCAGACAAATACGCTAGGGTCGAAGAATCGTGAAGAGTTACCCACGCCGAGCAGGCAAAGAAGAAGGAGTCCAAAGGTCCCGACAGGCACCGTCCCGTTCGTCGGCCAAGTCCACCTCACCGCCAAAGAGTTCCCCCACTGCCGCCAAGGAATCGCTCCCGGAGCCC